>OX596011.1:40021094-40386560 GCA_951394025.1 Heteromyza rotundicornis
AAGACCATCTGTTGGTAGTCTTGGCGATGGAATCAAGACGAAGCAGTAGCTTGCACGTGCTGAGCGGGATACCTAGCTTTACCTTATCTGATAGAAGCTGTATTGTGGTGCCCTGCCTTGAGAGTTCGTCAGCTTTGCAGTTCCCTGGAATGTCTCTATAGCCCGGCACTCAGACGAGGTGGATGTTTAACTGCTTAGCCATCTCATTAATAGATGTGCGACAGTCCGAGGACAGATTCCAAGGATTTGATTGTGGCTTGACTGTCGGTGAAAATCATAATATCCTTAGCCGATATTATGTTCCGCCGCAGCCAGTTCATAACTTATTTTATAGCCATCACCTCTGCTTGAAATACACTGCAGTGGTCGGGAAGGCGAAATGAGAGACCTACATTAAGTTCGTCCGTGTATAAATGAATTTGATCACTCTTCCGTGGCCACTGCTCCTCCCAGTCGGTCCGGGACGGAATAGTGGTACGGAAGTCTCTTGTGAAGAAGATTTCGGGAAGAATGTAGTCGGTTGTACCATGAATGGATTTGCTACCCACTAGAATTTAAGAGTACCACTTAGTAGAGCTAACCGCCGCCATCGCAGCCATTTTGGCCAGAAGATCCAAGGGTATCAGATGTAATAAAATATCTAATGCGTCTGAGGGAGTGCATCTCAACGCCCCACTGATAGATATGGAGGCCATACGCTGGACTTTCGTCAACACCTTTCGATATATAACTTTGTCCAAAGCTGCCCACCACACGAGACTTCCAAAAAGTACTGTTTTATTCAAAACACTCAAAACAGTACGCTAGAGTACAAATTTCGGTAAAACCTTTTTCAGAAATCGTACAAAAAGAAAAACCAGTTGAAGAGTTTCCAAAACGCGGTACATTTCCAAACATTTGGAAGCTATGCAACTTCATTTTTTCCATAGTGCATTCAAATGTCGCCACTGAAAGAATATTCAGTCTCATATTTTCGATTAAAAAAATAACAAAAAATCTTTGCAAAAGAAAGTTTAGTGATAAAAATGTTCTCCAAATTTTAAGAATTTTTTCAAAACATGAATTTTGGCTTGTTTTTTTATTAAAGTGAGCTTACCTGAATGAAAAAAAGTGTACTGTTTTTTTTCAAATTGTACAGTTTTTTACTCAATTTACTGTTTTTCCCTATTTAAAATCTGGCGACCCTACTTCCATATAATAGGATAGGCGTGACAATAGCCGTATAGAGCGAATAAACTACCCGAGGTGACATACCACACGTTTTCCCAATAGATTTTTTGCATGAGTAGAGGGCAACTGTGGCCTTCCTAGCTCGTTCGATGATGTTTGGTTTCCAGCTAAGTTTCCTATCCAAAATTATACCTAAGTATTTGGCTTGATCTAGAAAAATTAACTGTGTAGAGAGGGAGGATATATCGGTGGAATTTTGTATTTCCTAGAGAAGAGAACCAATTCGGTTCAAATTGTACTGTTTTTACTCAACTTTTTTACTGTTTTTCCCTATTTAAAATCTGGCGACCCTACTTCCATATAATAGGATAGGCGTGACAATAGCCGTATAGAGCGAATGAACTACCCGAGGTGACATACCCCACGTTTTCCCAATAGATTTTTTGCATGAGTAGAGGGCAACTGTGGCCTTCCTAGCTTGTTCGATGATGTTTGGTTTCCAGCTAAGTTTCCTATCCAAAATTAGACCTAAGTATTTGGCTTGATCTAGAAAAATTAACTGTGTAGAGAGGGAGGGTGTATCGGTGGAATTTTGTATTTCCTAGAGAAGAACCAATTCGGTCTTATGGGGATTAATACCCAGACCGCAGTTTGAGGTCCAAGTTGAGAGCTTCGAGAGAGCATGTTGTAACAAATCTCTCAGGGTTGCCAGGAACTTACCCCGCACAGCAATCTCAACATCATCTGCATAGGCGACTACTAGAAGAGGAGAGAGGATACCACCCTGAGGTGTGCCTGCTAACAAATCTCCTTGCCTCCATATCGCCCAGCTTTGCATTGACAATCCTGCTCGTGAGTAGCTGAAATATCAATTCTCTGAGTGAAGCATCGACGCCTAGGTTCGTTAGTGGTCTGGTAATAGCTAGGGGGTGACATTGTTGAAAGCTCCTTCTATGTCGAGGAAAGCTAGCATGGTGTACTCCTTGTTAAAAAGAGATTGTTCAATAGTGCTTACTAAGGAATGTAAAGCTGTTTCTACAGACTTTCCTTTGAAGTAAGCATGTTGCGAAGTCGACAGTAGTTTGGTGTTTATACTGCGGCGAAGATAAGTGTCGATAAGTCTCTCTAAAGTTTTCAGAAGAAACGACTACAGGCTATTTGGTCGGAGGTTCTTAGGACCAGAATGCGATATTTTCTCCGCCTTCAGGATGAAAACAACCTTTACCTCCTGCCATTTTAAGGGAATGTAGGATAGATCAATGCAGCTACTGAAGATCATCTGAAGGCATGCCATGATGATCTCCACGGCATTCTGCATTTCCGCAGGAATAACTCCATCCGGGGCCGACGATTTGAATGGCTTGAAGCTTTAAATTGCCCAATTTATTTTGGTTTCAGATATTATTTCACTAGAGATACCCGATATCCGGGTATCAGAAATGCTGCTCAGATCTAATCTAGAGCATCCTGGGAAGTGAGTGTCTAGCAATAGATCGAGAGATTCCTCACTAGAGCTAATCCAAGAACCATCTGACTTTTTCAGAACTTTCCTAACCCGCCGTCTATATTAGCGATAAATTCTCGCGATAAAACATCGCATGCGAGAGATCGTAAGTGTGGACCACTTATGGTACATAGCATGCGTCACATGGTGCGAAATATCGTGTGCGAGTTATTGCATACCATTTTTAGCTGCAAATGATTTTTTTCACACAGACACGCGAAAAGTAAGAATTTAAGTGAAATTACATTATTGATGATATAATAATTATAAAAATGGAGTAAAATATGGCCCAAATCATAATTGTAATAAATCTTTTCAAACAGTTTGTACGCATGGGTATACCATGAAATGTCCACTTAAAAAATTCAGCGATAACGGTTTCGCGTACAATGAACTGGCCAATTTCTGGGTTTGTGTCCCCCCACGGCCCCCTACGCCTCGGATGGACCCCAAAATTAAATTTAATAGAATGCATTGTCTCTGGAGTTCTATCAGTGTTCCAAATTTCAGCTCTCTAGCTCATGTGGAAGTGTATGAAAAAGCTCGCCGCAGATTTGAGGATATATATATATATATATATATATATAGCCCACCCAAAGAAAGTTAATATAAGGGTTATAAAAAGAATAGCTGCATCAGCTGCGGAATTAGCAGATTTATCACCTAGAAAAACTCCTAAGGGGATGTTTGAGCGATTTAATAAATCGCCAGAAAGCTTTCGGGTTAGATTTTAATTATGCTTCATATTTTAGATTATAATTCCTGTATAAAAACTCCTTCGAATACTGCAAGTGCCAGGCTTTGAAATTAGGATTAGGGGTGGATTTGAATTTCTTAAGTAACTTTTTTCTCAAATTCTTAAACTTTTTTAGCTGTTTGGTGTACCAAGGGAGTTTATAAGCCTTCTTAGAAATACATGGAACATTACTTAAACAAATATCAAATACATTAGTCTTAAAGATATTATAACAATTGGAAACATCAAGTCCAGAAAACACAGACCCCCAATCATAAATGAGAAGTAAGGTATTCATGGTGGTCTGATTTTGCTCCTGGTTTTGCCTGCGGAGCAGCATTTATGGAGGGCTATCTTTAAAACCGACGTTAAGGTATCCACCATACTATCAAGATTTGATGGTGTCAATTCCTCAATAGGTGGATAAGGCAGTAGCATTTCAGCCACTATTAATTTGCCCGTTCTTCTAAGATTCCTAAAGACTGAGGGAAGGTCATCTAAACCGAATTGCAGATATCGATGATCAGACAAAGAGTGTTCGTTGGACACCTTCCAATCTGTAATCCTATCATACGTGAAGTCACAGACAAGGGCTATGTCCAAAACTTCCTGCCTATTGGAAGTAATAAAGGTTGCTTCGTTACCCTTATTACAGATGAGAAGGTTAGTGCATATAAAGTAATCAAAAAGTGACTCACCCCTTTCGTTTATGTCCGTGCTACTCCAGACAGTGTGGCTGGTTGAGGCCTGCTCCAGGTTTGACACGACGATATCGATCGCTGTAATTAGAGAGCCTAAAAATATTAAAACTGCTCTTCGCTAGGATACAAGATTGCATTGTAAATATTATTGAAATCGTCGCACGCTGCTCTGAACGGTTCAAGTTTCATATAGTTGGATTTTGCTATTTTTACTTGAAGTAAATTATAATTTCTTGTTGCGCGGGAAGGTACTTTAATGTTTAATTTGCTCATCAGACATTCATTATTCACATTGCCTTGTATAATTTTGAAAATGAATATTGAATTAAGCATTAGTCTACGGTTTTTTAGCGACGGAAGAGAATTTAGTTTTAAGCGATTTTCGTATGTTGGAAGATTACCATCTGGATTCCAAGGCAATTCACGTAAACAAAAATTGAAAACAGTTATAACGAGGGCACCACACAATAGATGCGTACTCCAATTGCAATTGCACTTAATTTAGCTATTCCACGATAGTTTGTAATACTTGATTTGCTGCCGGACTTATGCAGTGGTATTATGAATGATGATTTATAGGAATCTGGAAAGTTTCCACATGAAAGGGAATGTATAAATAATAAAGTTATCGGAACAAAAAGCTCTTCAGAACATTCTTTCAGAATGCACGAAGGTATGTTATCTGGACCACCTCTGAAACCAATCTTTAGTTTTTTGAGATGTTCTAATACTATAACTACTCGTCAGAATAAGATTTTTGCTATTAAGTGTTATAAAACAAATTATGCTGCGAATCAACCGCTTATGAGGTCGCTTATTGAATTTAATGAAGTAGCTTTAAGTATTGAAATAGATTTTTCTTTGCCAAAACTCATGTTTAAAGAGCGTGTAAATAATAATTACCATTAGTTTTATGTACATATATTTTTAAATTTTAATATATAAGTACTATTTTTTGTAAATCTAGCCTGTAGATCCTAAATTGAATCATTGGCTTAAATAAATAAATAAATAAATAAATAAATAAATAAATAAATAAATAAATAAATAAATAAATAAATAAATAAATAAATAAATAAATAAATAAATAAATAAATAAATAAATAAATAAATAAATAAATAAATAAATAAATAAATAAATAAATAAATAAATAAATAAATAAATAAATAAATAAATAAATAAATAAATAAATAAATAAATAAATAAATAAATAAATAAATAAATAAATAAATAAATAAATAAATAAATAAATAAATAAATAAATAAATAAATAAATAAATAAATAAATAAATAAATAAATAAATAAATAAATAAATAAATAAATAAATAAATAAATAAATAAATAAATAAATAAATAAATAAATAAATAAATAAATAAATAAATAAATAAATAAATAAATAAATAAATAAATAAATAAATAAATAAATAAATAAATAAATAAATAAATAAATAAATAAATAAATAAATAAATAAATAAATAAATAAATAAATAAATAAATAAATAAATAAATAAATAAATAAATAAATAAATAAATAAATAAATAAATAAATAAATAAATAAATAAATAAATAAATAAATAAATAAATAAATAAATAAATAAATAAATAAATAAATAAATAAATAAATAAATAAATAAATAAATAAATAAATAAATAAATAAATAAATAAATAAATAAATAAATAAATAAATAAATAAATAAATAAATAAATAAATAAATAAATAAATAAATAAATAAATAAATAAATAAATAAATAAATAAATAAATAAATAAATAAATAAATAAATAAATAAATAAATAAATAAATAAATAAATAAATAA
Source organism: Heteromyza rotundicornis (assembly GCA_951394025.1). Taxonomy (NCBI): domain Eukaryota; kingdom Metazoa; phylum Arthropoda; class Insecta; order Diptera; family Heleomyzidae; genus Heteromyza; species Heteromyza rotundicornis. The sequence goes on from OX596011.1 coordinate 40,027,029, forward strand.
ATAAATAAATAAATAAATAAATAAATAAATAAATAAATAAATAAATAAATAAATAAATAAATAAATAAATAAATAAATAAATAAATAAATAAATAAATAAATAAATAAATAAATAAATAAATAAATAAATAAATAAATAAATAAATAATTTAATTTGCAAGTAAAACCGCATACTCAAAACAATCATGAAGGTTTTTGCTAAACGTTTCGACTAATTGTTCGAGGAGATCAGCTGCCATTAAGCAATTTGTTTTAGTTAAATAAGACCAGTTTATTTCAGATATACGTTGTTTTAGTTTTATGTAATTGGTTTTCTTGAAGTCAAAGACTTTTGTAGAATTTTTATTATTAAAGGGAATTTGTGAATGGAGAGTTATTGTAATTTCCAAAGTGGGATGATGAGCATCTTCAGGCAAAGAAAGTCAATTTCTATACCTGAAGCAGCTTCATTAAATGCAATAAGAGATCTAATAAGTGGTTGATTTACAACATAATTTGTTTTATAGAATTTAATAAAAAAGTTCTGATTGGAACAAAAAAATTTGGCTTAGCAACATTGAGCAATCGATATTGCCACAAATGATATCATAGACAAAGATCAATGAATTAATAATGCTTCTGCTCACTAACGATTTCAAATCGATCAGTAAACAGCGCGACTTATAGGAAGGAATCGGTTTCTGGAAATTAAGGGAAAAATTGCCAATTTTTAAAATTTCTACTGACCCCTTTTAATATGTATGAATAACATAAAAAGGATTCCATATAATTGCTGCATATTCTTGATCGAACAAATGCAGCTTATACGTATAAGGGTCCCGAAACTCGGAACTGTTACGACGTACAAATGCTAACATTGCATATGCTTTTCGTAGTAATAAACCATCAAATTAGTAACACTCGACCGTCTTACAACAAATCCAGGCTTTTGGGGAGAAATAATTCTTTTGAGTGAAAAAACCAGGCTTTCCTTCACAATAATTTCAAACAGTTTTGAAATAGATGAGAGTTTAGAGATGGGGCGATAATTGGAAATATCATTTTTACTACCACTTTTGAAATCCGGGGTAATATGCTCAATTTTCCATCTATCAATGAAGACACCACCAGACAAAGACAGATTAAAAACATGGCACAATGGGTTACGAATTGAAGACGCACAGTTCAAGAGTACAAAAGTGTGAAGCCATCACAATAAGCTTTAGCAGACATTTTTAAATTTTGAATGCCTCTCATTACATCACTTTCAACAATGCTCAAGGAGCCGAAATCAATAGAAAAACTAATATTACTAAAAAAAAGAACTGTCGATTGAAACGGAATCAGTTTCAAAGTTTGACATACAAAATTTGCAAAAAGATTAGAAATACAAACAGCAGAATTCGAGGTATTTCCATTGTAGCTCATCATGGTTGGAATATCTGAACGTGATTTTTTAGATTTTTACGAACAGCCAAAACAACTTTGGGTAATTTATAAACTTTATGCTGTATTACTGGAACATTTTTATGCAAATGTCGTTTATTTCAGTACAAAACCCATCAATAATAGCATTTGCAAATTTAGATTATTTTTCTAACGAAAATAATAAATGGACCGTGCCAAGAAATTGTCAAGCGCAAAAGAAAGTGAGAAAACGATGTTGTTCGGTAGTAATTCTGTAACAAGTCAATTCATTTATTCAATATTAAGCTTATCCTAACATATGTGTGTGTGTGAGTGTGAATTTCATATTATCTGGATTGTAATTATAAATGTAATAGATTGTACCGATTCCATGGCTGACCTGTTCCGGTGGCAGTGTCCGTAGAGGACTGCCTATCCGTCGCTTGGGTCCTGCGTGAGCGGTGCGATTGGCCAGGAGTTCAACACTGCCTCGATCTTTACCAACACGGTTTGCAACTCCTCTGTTGTCAATAAAGCGCTGCCTGTGGTTCGTACAAAAAGATTCTTGGCCGACTTCACGGCCGCCTCCCACAGCCCGCCGAAGTGCGGCGCCCTTGGTGGTATAAAGGCAAAGCTGAACCCTTCCTCCGCTGCGTACTGGTGAATGGCGTCTTGGTGACTCTTGAAGGCGACTTTCAGTTCTTGGAGCTTCCTCTGCGCTCCGACGAAATTTGTGGCGTTGTAGCTGAACAACGTCTTCGGAATCCCGCGGCGTCCGATGAACCTTTTGACAGCAAAAATAAATCGATCAGAACTTAAATCAGACACAATCTCTAAGTGGACCGCTTTGGAAGTGAAACAAACGAAAACGGCTATGTATGTTTTGACGTTGGCGCCGTACTAAGTTCTGACTTTTCAACTCGTAACTTCTGTATGAATCGTATAACATATGCAAAACTTCGAAGTAACTTCTGATAGGACGAATATTTTCCAATAAATTCGATGAATGGTTTTTCGTCGCTACGAAAATTGACGCTGTATTCTTCTTCTCTAATTTCTCGTTCTCAGGAGACAATTCAAAATGGCGATTAATTGGCCAATCAGCAGGGTCTTCCAGGAGGAGCTGCTAACCGTTGAACCAGATCGAATTAGCTAGTTCGTCCACGCTACAACCCCGAGACACTAGATGCGCTGGATTTTGTTTCGTTGGGACATGTCACCATGAGGCATTCTGTGACTACTCTTGAATTTCGGAGACTCTGTTAGCGACAAGTGTATCTAACGTTGATGGATGCGTTTCAATCCAATGTAAAGTTATTTCAGAGTCCGTCCAAAACACTATTCCGTCTATTTCACGACACAACATTGGCGCTTTTTTTGTTCATAATTCAGACAATAAATGCGCTGCGCACAGCTCCAAGCGCGGGAGCGACTTGGTCTTCAACGGCGCAACGTTGGACTTGGCTGTTAACAATGTTGATTTGACACCACCAGCATCATGGCTGCGTACGTATATCCAACAACCATATGTTCTCATGGAAGCATCTGCGAATCCATGAATTTGAATTTTAGCTTCGCTATGAATCGATTCATCCCAGTCAAGTTTTTGAATTCAAAGCTCTTGCAATAAGATTTTTTGTTGCTCGTAAATCATGGAAGTTCTGATCTAATACAAACCGGAAAATGTCTTCTTTTGGCAACCAATTAATACCGAGAGTTTTAGTGGAATCATCTTCATTGAATTCAATAACTTTTTGTGCATTTTCACCATCAGTTAGCTCTGGATGGTTAGAAAACCATTTGGCTAAATGAAACCCGGCAGATTCCAGAATTGTGGTAACTTCACGACGAAAATCTGCCAATGTTTCAAGACTATCGGCACCAGTGAGAACGTCAACGTAGAAATCGCTGCTCAGTACCTTCGCTCCAAGAGGATTGCATACACGACACCGGGTACCCTTACATTTCGAAACTGTGTGACCTTTTTTGAAGCAATTTATGCACAATGGAGCAGATTTAGCAAAGTCAAATCTCTGTTGCACTGTAAGAGCCGTGTAAGCAGCGCAGTTTGTGATATAGTGATCAATTGCATTACAATAAAGACACTTCGCACTATGCTTCGAGGCAGTCGCAGTGAACGATGATTTGCGGTGGTTCCGCTTTGAACCCCAATCTTGTTTTGACTGATCTGAATTGCTTTTAGACTTCGAAGTCGAAGCTTCGTCAGCCGCAATATGCTGATACCGTCTGTTCAGAGTAGCTTCGCAATCGCTCCACAATGGTAAAACATCTTAGTTTAACTGCTCTTCCCATTTCGATTTTGTTTGGGAATCAACATCACGAAATGAATAATGACAGCATTCGTAATATTTTTGTGATAGCTTTATCCTTAAAGGCTTTATAACTCCTACGAATCATTAGAGTACGCTGCGATTTTTGCTTGACTAGCTCTTCGATCTGGACGTCGGACCCATCTTTTCTACCCATCTTCAATTTTTATTTTTATGAATTTAAAAAAAAAAATCAAACAAAATAACTCGAAATGTTTTAAAAATTTCGATGAAAAATTGTTATTTTGTTTGTAAATCGGAGCAAATTAAATTGTTGCACGAATTCCGATTTAAATTGTAGTAAATTGATTTATTGCACGAAAATCGATTTAGCCCCACTGTACTTTAGGGACATGAATTTCTATGCACCACCACACCAACAACCACTGATTTCAATACTGATTTCAATAGCTCTGCAGAACGGAAACGAAAAATCGTGCTAGAGTGTACTGTTTTAATCGTTGTTGTTGTAGCTTAATGCAGCTTGGCGGTACGAAAATGAAAAAGGGGAATATGTATTTCACAAAAGACGGCCAATTTTTAAGTTTTTCGTTAACTAAAGTTATAAGAGTAATGCAGCAATAACCACTATAAACTGGTCTATATTGTATGCACTACTTTCACGAAAAGTTAGATACATTAAAGTTTATAGTCGAGAATTGCGCACTTGTAAATTAAATATTTAGAGAACACCAAATTTAATACCGCACTTTTATTCAAAGCTACTCTGTTTGTTTCACTTCCTAAATATGCATAAAATTAAATATATATATGTATTATCTATATATATAAAAGAGACGTGTATGTTTGTCTCTAGTGGGCGTGAAAACCACAGCACCGATTCTCACCAAAATTTATATATGTGTTCTAGGGGTCGTGAGTCGTGACATATGATTGGTTTTGACACGCCCACTTTTACCGCCCACAAGTTAGAAAATACGAATTTCTCTCACATTTGTGAATCTTTAAAAGCAAATACCATATGATCAACAATCAACTTGGTTGCCACCTAGGACTTAATTTTTCCCCACCCAAGCAGTGTTACCATATCTGCTGATATTCCCAGTACAACATTAAGGTCCGCACACATCAACGCGAAGTACCGCAGCCGCTGCGAAACTTACTCAAAAATGTTTCTTGCAAATGCGAAAATATATTTGTTTGAGGTGAGCAATTTCATAAAAACAAATAATAATGTGAATCTATCTATATCTATATATATATGTATATAAAAGAGACGTGTATGTTTGTCACCAGTAGACGCGAAAACTACAGCACCGATTCTCACCAAAATTTATATATGTGTTCTAGGGGTCGTGAGTCGTGACATATGATTGGTTTTGACACGCCCACTTTTACCGCCCACAAGTTAGAAAATACGTATTTCTCTCACATTTGTGAATCTTTTAAAGCAAATACCATATGATCAACAGTCAACTTGGTTGCCACCTAGGACTTAATTTTTCCCCACCCAAGCAGTGTTACCATATCTGCGGGGTTTTTTACCTTTCGGTTTCTTTCAAAGTATGAAATCGATTTGCTAAAGTATTTCACGTCGATGTACCGATCACAAATTTCAACAACTTCGTGTATTTTCAACATTAAATGCAGCAGGGAGTAATAATTAAGGTTATTTCCATTTGATTGCATGTAACTTTTCAACAATGGAAAAAACCTAAGGCAATGCCAAAATAACACGGCTTCTCCTTGAGTATTACATATTCGCAATTCCATAATTTGCCCCAATCTCCCAGTGCACATTTTACGCCCACTTTCACAGTACTTCATTTCCACTTAAATGCATTTGCCATTTACATTCCAAATAACTACGGAAAAATGTCTATTGTGAATGGAAATTAAATTATACCCAACTTAAAGCTCCCCACCCAATGCCGCGAAATTTCCTCAAAAATTGCAAGGCGATATTCGGCTCGGACAAATTTTTTCGTGCTGAAAAATTTCACAAAAACAAAAACAAGTGCATATCATTCTAGAGCGCACTATCGTATTTTCAAGAAAAAGTACCACGACACCAACGAAATTTTGCATTCATGTGTGGCGACCTTAAATGCGCACTGCGAAAGTCGCCCACTTTCACAGTAACCCTACACACAGTACTTCATTACAACTTAAAATACCCAAAATTCCGCCGCCGCGGTACTTTCTCGAAAATTCTTCCAGCAAAGATATTGGAATAAAAAAATTTGGTTGCGGTGAAAAATTTCAAAGCTACAACTAAAAATGTGTATCATTTATAAATTTTCTTTAAAAAAACGCAGTATCGCATATTCAAGCAACATTTTTGTTCAAGTTCCGTACCGGCTGCGGAATTTCGCGTTGGCTTATGGGGACCTAAATGCAGGCAAACCGCCATTCATATTACGAGAAGACGTCCATTGCGAATGAAAATTAAATTAAACTTGACTTAAATGCACACAATGCAATTGGTCTCTTCGGCAAATAAGCACTGCAAAATTGTCCTAACAAGTTATAGAAATCACTTTCTTCCCACAAGAAAAATTTACAAAAACACAACAGAACGTCTCTCAATGTGGCAACACTCCTCACAGATGGGGCGCTCAACCAGTGCAGCCAACTTTAGGCAAATTTCCCTTCCTAAGGGAATTTTTGTTTAATTTTGTCTAAATGGGATAAAGGTACTTATTTTTACTTAATTTGAAGGTGCACTTAGACCGTAGGAGCGAACACAACATTTGTCGCGAACTCCAATCGTAAACGAAATTCCGTTCGTGCAACCGTTTACACTGATTGAATATTCCATCCCGCACCAGCATCGGAATCTACAGATTGGTTCGTTTTCAAGTTTTTACACTGCCGGACCATTTTGTGCGAGCATTGGGCTACATACCAAAGCTCAAAGATCGTAATCCAGTCGTTTGTACCGGCCGATTTAACGGCATGTGCTTCAAATACTAATACCAAATGTCATTTAATTTAATTTCAATAATCTTCCAAACATACTTTACTGCGCTACTTACATATTTCAATACCAATCGCTACATCAATTTTCCTCCCTATAAAATTGTACAAAATTAACTCCACAGTATAAATACCAATTAAACATATATATTTAAAAATGACTTTCATCCATTCATACATTACATTGCAGACAATGCAACAACAAAAATTTATTTAGGCCCAGCGAAGCGGACCGGGCCCAGCTAGTTATAAATATAATATAAATCAAGTACTTTTTTAAAAAAATTTATCAATGCAGCATAAATTTAAAGTGGCTGCAAATTAATTATTTGCAAATTAAAAATAATCAATAAATTCTAAATTTATTAACGGAACTACAAACTAGAATATAATTAAAATTTCTAAAATAAAATGTAATAAAAGAGCCTGGCTTAACAGCATTTACATTTTCAAAATTTCCTAGATTAAATTTAAATTTAAGTTTGTCTGATATTTTAGGTAGATTTAAAAACTCATAAAATTCAACTTGGAGGACAAGAGGAATGCATGTCTGACTGAGAAATGGGAAACATACACTCTTCCAATTTAAAATGTACTGTATCGCTAATGAAAATTAAATCTAAAATGCGATCCAATTTATCAATAAAATGGTTAATTTGGACAAGATCATGACAGAAAAAGCTATAAAGCAGAAACATTTCATTTGAGGCATTAACATTTGTTTGAGTAAGATTACAATCATTAGCAATGTACGACCAAGAGAGTTTATTGAGATTAAAATCACCTAAAACACAAAAATAAGCATTATTTTTATCTATATCCGATAAATTCAATATAATATCTACGTGAGCAAAGTATAAAGTGTCAGAGCTATTAGGTGGGATATAGGAAACACAAAAAATAATGTGTTCTTGCCATCCAAAAATAGAAACACAAAGCTGATTAAGCAAGGTGTCACAGTTACAAAGATTATGTAAAGATGAACGCAGTGTACGCTTTACAGCAATCAACACACCTCCACCTCTTTGGCAACCAGTTTTTAAAGCATCTCTATTCTTTCGATAGACTTTGAAAAGAGAGGGGTCAATGAATTCCCTATCACCGAAATCTTCATTGTTTCTCCATGTTTCAACGAGAACATAAACATCATAGTCCATTTGAGATGTAGCAGGTAAAACTGTATTCGATTTTGACCTAAGACCTGATATGTTTTGAAAATATACCTTCAAGAACAGCTGAGCTATATATTTGGTTAAGTCACTTCTTCTGCATTCGTATACTTTTGAAAAAATTCGAATGGTCGAACTTTAATATTAACCGGTCACAGCGTAGTATCGAAAAGATTTTCATAAAGAGTGGAAGCTATACCCAACTTAAAATTGATGCTTCTCAAGTTTTCAAGGTTCGCATCTTTTTTTGTAAGACTATAGCAAGCGAAATGATGTCCGTAAATTTTTAGCATGTTGTTTAACGTAGGTGATTATATGAGCGGATATAACTGATGGCTTGAAAGACAACTACATTCAGTTCATTGTTATCCTTGCTTCCAATGATAACATTTGCATTATTTTTTGTTTTCTTTTTGTTCGCCTTCCTCCATACATTAGCGGGCGGAAGGGAACCGACGGCGGCTGGAGAGGCTGTCACATGCACATTATCAGCAACGATTGCAGAGTAACTGAGAGAACCACCATCAGTGCAATTGACAGACGTTAGCGACGAGGTTGGAGCAAGGGGCGAAGCTGTGTATGTAGTAATCGCATTGGAAGAGATAATGTGAGCAGCGGAGGTCGATAATGGAGAGTTTAAAATATCGGCAGAATTAGCAATTACAGAGCGCGTGCTAGAGTTATTTGCCGGCTCAATGACCAGTGGTGGATTTTTATACACTGCACACTTGTGCCCAAGGGTATATTGTTTTTGTCACACCGTTTGTAACGCCCATAAGGAGGTGTGTCCGGTATGGAAAATTATATATATTTTTGATCAGCATCACCTCCTGTGTCCATTAGTCCATGTCCGTCTGTCCGTCTGTCTGTCATTTCGCACGATAACTGTCGTAGCTTTTGAGCTATCGACCCCAAATTTTAGGATTCCTCTTGTTTTGGCGAATGATTAGACGGTATTGAAAATGGGCAACATCGGATTTTCCAATTTTATATTATTTTCGTTTATCTTGAGAAATACTTAACCGATCGCCTCCAAATTTTGGGATTCCTCTTATTTTGGCGAATGGTTGGACGGTTTTAAAAATGGGCAACATCGGATAAGAGCCACGCCTACCTCCCATACAAAATGGCCGCCATTTTTATATTATTTTCGTTTATCTTGAGAAATACTGAACCGATTTGGATGCGGTTTTTTGCATTGGGTTGGAAATGGGAATGAAACCGGAACGAAATGGAATTGGCCGGAACAAAATTTTTTAAATGGATCAAGAAACTAAAATTATCGATAAATATTGGAAAATATCATTTCAGATTTTGAAGTCGCCAAAAACCCTTAATTTTAAATCGAAATTGCCGAAATTAATTTAAAGGAAATTTATTTTATGCTTTTTAGTCGGTTAAAGGTTTATATTTTAAAAAAATAGTTTTTTACTCTTTTTTATTTTCTTCTTTTTTTAAAAAAAAAATTTGTTTCTCCCCTCTTTTTCCCCTTTTTTAACACTCAGCCTTGTAGCTTACAAAATACGAAAGTTAGAACTTTAAATTGGCTCCATCCCGCTCCCCTTTGCCCCCACACCCCCCTTCATTTTGTCAATAAGAACACTCACCTACCAAATTTCATCATTGTAGGTTGAAGGAATTGGAAGTTATGCCATGTTTAAAAAAAAAGAGTTTGAGTACCCCCACGGCCCACTACGCCTCTGATGGACCCCAAAATTTAATAACTATATATATATATATATATATAACTATATATATATATATATATAGTTATATATGTAATATATAACTATATATATATATATATATATATATATATATATAGTCCATCCAAAGCAAGTTAATATAAGGGTTATAAAAAATCGATAGATTTTCGAAAAATTATCGATAAAATATAGAAAAATTATGAATAAAATATCGAAAAACTATCAATAAAATACCGATTTTCGATAAAATTACTACCATATGGTCTCAGAATGTATCGTACTCGCATGTGCAGGGTATTATAGCTTCGGTCAGACAGAAGATAATTATCTTACTAGTTCTCGTTGTTGATTGGCTTTATTGACTGGTTGCTTAACAGCTTACGCTTTTTTATTTAAAAATCGCGTAGATCTTTCACTTCTTTTGAAAGGGAAGAAATGGCACAGGCAGCATAATTTTCGCACATTTTATTTTTCATAAAAAGGAGCTCTGAATGGAAATTAATTTTAATTTTACCTGTCAAAGCTTTTTTTGTCTATGAAAGAGCTTACCGTTGCGTGAGCATGCGCTCAGCACGGGCATTTTCAGATTTAAGAGACACAATTTCATTAAATAGCAATTCAATTCTTTGTTGAGACAAAACCCGTTTAGGATGTTGTTGTAAAAGCTGAGCGTTAGAATTCGCATCACTTGTTGTTGCATTGCACAGCACTTGTTGCATAGGTTATATTAAAGAGAGAACCGCATTGTGGTTATTGTTGACCACTTTTTGTAAGGAGTTTCGCCTCTCAGCCGAACAGGCATCGCAGAGAAATGGACTTTTTGAATTTTGCAAGAATTCCAAATCACCTTCCTTCAAATTCACACATTACAAATGGAAGAGTTCATTGCACTTTGCGCACAAAACCTTAGGTTGTCCACGATCAACCTTTTGACCACAAACACAGGGCATTGTAATAGTTTTAATTTTTATTTATTTTTCTGTTTTGACAAATTCAAAATAGTGTCCAAGTGAACGACCACAGCCGAATCGAATCGCATCACTCTCGCACTCAATTATAAAAAATCAGTTTCAACGCGGACCGCAAACTACTCGTGCATACACTTCGAATGTTACACGAAGTTTTGAGATTTATGCAAGAGCAAATCGCATCGGAAATGAGGAGGAAAAACGAGATTGGATGCTAAATATTTTTCGTGGTATGAAGCAAATAAAAACGAAACAATATGTTTGTGCTACACTATAAACGATTTCTGCTGAATTTTACTTCAACTATCGTCGGCAACACATTTCCGACTGAAAATGCATAAGAGCATTTTTTACATTTATACTCTCTTAGAGAGAGAGAGGAATCAGGCAAAGAAATGTGTATATTTAAAGATTTCTAAAATGCGCTCTCATTTCCCCATCCCTTATACATAACTTAACTGCAAAGTGTGATTAAAACGATTCGCTAAATATTTTGTATTATTTTTGTTACAAGTCATGATACAAGTCATGATTAAGTAATAAATGATTACAAGATAAATGATAAAAGAAATTGTACAATAATTGCAAGTACATATATACAATATATACATTAAAACATAATTTCATTTGCATATTTTCAAATTTCTTATTGCAAACAAAACAAAGCAAACACTACAGATTCACAAAAATGATTGCATCTTTGGGAGTAGAAATTCAATTGGTTATTTAAAATAACCTATTTTCACAAAACTTTCGAATACATTTTATAAAAGATTTTAATAAAAACTATCGCTTATAATAATATAAAATACATTTTATATAAACTGCAATCACAAATAACACGTCTACGCTCAAAGAAGGCAGCTGAGAACTGATAGAAACTGTGTTCGCTTTGTTTAGTATACTCCATATATGGAGAAAATTACACACGTTTTTGTGTTTTTGAAATGTTTACATATTTTATTAGCATTTTTGTGGAAAGTTAAATATTTTTTGGATTGCATATTTTAGATTTGCAATATTTTGTACCTATAATTAAACTATTTCTCCTCTTTTGAATTCAATGAGCAGAAAGGCCACTAATTTTAGACAACACTGAAAATTCAGCAAAAATTTACTGAAATTTTGATAGGAATTTTCTACAAATAATATAAAGTGTACGTTTTCGTACACAAGCTGAGCGTTGCGATTTTGGGACGCAGGCCGATCAAAATATCAAAGATCAGATAAAGATAGGTTGTGAATCTAATTTGTTGCGTCGGAAAATATTGGGGCAAGGTGATATCAGCCTCGACTCAGTTTACACAATTGATATCAACCAAATATCTAAGCGACGATTGTTTGAAAGCCACTAATTTTGAGTGCAGCCGATGTGGTTTAAAAGACCACAAAGCTAGCGATGAGAGGACACCAGCTATGGGCAAGGAGTGTCGGAAATGCTCAGGGAAGAATCATTTTGCACGGATATGTTTGTCTCGCCAAGGTACGAATCCTTTGATTCAAAGGAACGCAAAATCAGTAATGGCTCTATGCAGATCATTGAAAAAACTGCTGACGAAATTATAAAAGAAACGGTATTTCTGGCTGTTTGATCTACATGTACAGGGTTTTACATCAGCTAAGTGAATACTACGTCACTCTTACCAAGGAAAATATATATTTGATATGCCATCGCTCGACTTTCTTGGCCATAAGCAGGGCTAATTTTTATATTTATTTAAACATAAAATGTTTAACTCCACATTTTTAACATTTTTAGGCATAAATCCATATTTTCCACATTTTTCATCCAAATTTTCTAATTTTTTTATATTTTTCATTTATGTTTTTCATCCATATTTTCGACAAATTTTTATAAAAAATCAAATACATCATTGCAATGGTCAGTGTCGACCCCTGAATAAACAACACAAAAAATTTAATAAACTGAAATGGGTGCCAGTAGCTGGCCTCCTTTTTTTGGAAAATCGATTTTCAAGACTTTTGCTAGATTGACTGCCAAAATCGTATTTCGAAATTTTTAAGTACCGTTGTCAATTTCCAGCCAAGACTGAATGTTCTGATTTTGACAACAAAACGTTTCAATATTTTTTAAACTGCCCATTGATAAATTGAAACGGCACATGAAATGATGAATTGAGACTGAAATATGGTTGTTTCACGACTAAAGTTGTAATGTTTTTGACTGAAATGAAAATTATTTGATACAGCTACGTTTTTGTTCCACAACTGTTTTTAAAATCAAAATTTATCGAAAAATACAAATTGCAATTAAAGAGTTTCGTGAACCAATGAGCTCTAAAGAAGAAGTTTTCTCGGTTTGGTTATTTTGTCGGGAAATTTATACCGGAACTGGCAATTTTTAGCATGTTGTTTAACGTAGGTGATTATATGAGCGGATATAACTGATGGCTTGAAAGACAACTACATTCAGTTCATTGTTATCCTTGCTTCCAATGATAACATTTGCATTATTTTTTGTTTTCTTTTTGTTCGCCTTCCTCCATACATTAGCGGGCGGAAGGGAACCGACGGCGGCTGGAGAGGCTGTCACATGCACATTATCAGCAACGATTGCAGAGTAACTGAGAGAACCACCATCAGTGCAATTGACAGACGTTAGCGACGAGGTTGGAGCAAGGGGCGAAGCTGTGTATGTAGTAATCGCATTGGAAGAGATAATGTGAGCAGCGGAGGTCGATAATGGAGAGTTTAAAATATCGGCAGAATTAGCAATTACAGAGCGCGTGCTAGAGTTATTTGCCGGCTCAATGACCAGTGGTGGATTTTTATACACTGCACACTTGTGCCCAAGGGTATATTGTTTTTGTCACACCGTTTGTAACGCCCATAAGGAGGTGTGTCCGGTATGGAAAATTATATATATTTTTGATCAGCATCACCTCCTGTGTCCATTAGTCCATGTCCGTCTGTCCGTCTGTCTGTCATTTCGCACGATAACTGTCGTAGCTTTTGAGCTATCGACCCCAAATTTTAGGATTCCTCTTGTTTTGGCGAATGATTAGACGGTATTGAAAATGGGCAACATCGGATTTTCCAATTTTATATTATTTTCGTTTATCTTGAGAAATACTTAACCGATCGCCTCCAAATTTTGGGATTCCTCTTATTTTGGCGAATGGTTGGACGGTTTTAAAAATGGGCAACATCGGATAAGAGCCACGCCTACCTCCCATACAAAATGGCCGCCATTTTTATATTATTTTCGTTTATCTTGAGAAATACTGAACCGATTTGGATGCGGTTTTTTGCATTGGGTTGGAAATGGGAATGAAACCGGAACGAAATGGAATTGGCCGGAACAAAATTTTTTAAATGGATCAAGAAACTAAAATTATCGATAAATATTGGAAAATATCATTTCAGATTTTGAAGTCGCCAAAAACCCTTAATTTTAAATCGAAATTGCCGAAATTAATTTAAAGGAAATTTATTTTATGCTTTTTAGTCGGTTAAAGGTTTATATTTTAAAAAAATAGTTTTTTACTCTTTTTTATTTTCTTCTTTTTTTAAAAAAAAAATTTGTTTCTCCCCTCTTTTTCCCCTTTTTTAACACTCAGCCTTGTAGCTTACAAAATACGAAAGTTAGAACTTTAAATTGGCTCCATCCCGCTCCCCTTTGCCCCCACACCCCCCTTCATTTTGTCAATAAGAACACTCACCTACCAAATTTCATCATTGTAGGTTGAAGGAATTGGAAGTTATGCCATGTTTAAAAAAAAAGAGTTTGAGTACCCCCACGGCCCACTACGCCTCTGATGGACCCCAAAATTTAATAACTATATATATATATATATATATAACTATATATATATATATATATAGTTATATATGTAATATATAACTATATATATATATATATATATATATATATATATAGTCCATCCAAAGCAAGTTAATATAAGGGTTATAAAAAATCGATAGATTTTCGAAAAATTATCGATAAAATATAGAAAAATTATGAATAAAATATCGAAAAACTATCAATAAAATACCGATTTTCGATAAAATTACTACCATATGGTCTCAGAATGTATCGTACTCGCATGTGCAGGGTATTATAGCTTCGGTCAGACAGAAGATAATTATCTTACTAGTTCTCGTTGTTGATTGGCTTTATTGACTGGTTGCTTAACAGCTTACGCTTTTTTATTTAAAAATCGCGTAGATCTTTCACTTCTTTTGAAAGGGAAGAAATGGCACAGGCAGCATAATTTTCGCACATTTTATTTTTCATAAAAAGGAGCTCTGAATGGAAATTAATTTTAATTTTACCTGTCAAAGCTTTTTTTGTCTATGAAAGAGCTTACCGTTGCGTGAGCATGCGCTCAGCACGGGCATTTTCAGATTTAAGAGACACAATTTCATTAAATAGCAATTCAATTCTTTGTTGAGACAAAACCCGTTTAGGATGTTGTTGTAAAAGCTGAGCGTTAGAATTCGCATCACTTGTTGTTGCATTGCACAGCACTTGTTGCATAGGTTATATTAAAGAGAGAACCGCATTGTGGTTATTGTTGACCACTTTTTGTAAGGAGTTTCGCCTCTCAGCCGAACAGGCATCGCAGAGAAATGGACTTTTTGAATTTTGCAAGAATTCCAAATCACCTTCCTTCAAATTCACACATTACAAATGGAAGAGTTCATTGCACTTTGCGCACAAAACCTTAGGTTGTCCACGATCAACCTTTTGACCACAAACACAGGGCATTGTAATAGTTTTAATTTTTATTTATTTTTCTGTTTTGACAAATTCAAAATAGTGTCCAAGTGAACGACCACAGCCGAATCGAATCGCATCACTCTCGCACTCAATTATAAAAAATCAGTTTCAACGCGGACCGCAAACTACTCGTGCATACACTTCGAATGTTACACGAAGTTTTGAGATTTATGCAAGAGCAAATCGCATCGGAAATGAGGAGGAAAAACGAGATTGGATGCTAAATATTTTTCGTGGTATGAAGCAAATAAAAACGAAACAATATGTTTGTGCTACACTATAAACGATTTCTGCTGAATTTTACTTCAACTATCGTCGGCAACACATTTCCGACTGAAAATGCATAAGAGCATTTTTTACATTTATACTCTCTTAGAGAGAGAGAGGAATCAGGCAAAGAAATGTGTATATTTAAAGATTTCTAAAATGCGCTCTCATTTCCCCATCCCTTATACATAACTTAACTGCAAAGTGTGATTAAAACGATTCGCTAAATATTTTGTATTATTTTTGTTACAAGTCATGATACAAGTCATGATTAAGTAATAAATGATTACAAGATAAATGATAAAAGAAATTGTACAATAATTGCAAGTACATATATACAATATATACATTAAAACATAATTTCATTTGCATATTTTCAAATTTCTTATTGCAAACAAAACAAAGCAAACACTACAGATTCACAAAAATGATTGCATCTTTGGGAGTAGAAATTCAATTGGTTATTTAAAATAACCTATTTTCACAAAACTTTCGAATACATTTTATAAAAGATTTTAATAAAAACTATCGCTTATAATAATATAAAATACATTTTATATAAACTGCAATCACAAATAACACGTCTACGCTCAAAGAAGGCAGCTGAGAACTGATAGAAACTGTGTTCGCTTTGTTTAGTATACTCCATATATGGAGAAAATTACACACGTTTTTGTGTTTTTGAAATGTTTACATATTTTATTAGCATTTTTGTGGAAAGTTAAATATTTTTTGGATTGCATATTTTAGATTTGCAATATTTTGTACCTATAATTAAACTATTTCTCCTCTTTTGAATTCAATGAGCAGAAAGGCCACTAATTTTAGACAACACTGAAAATTCAGCAAAAATTTACTGAAATTTTGATAGGAATTTTCTACAAATAATATAAAGTGTACGTTTTCGTACACAAGCTGAGCGTTGCGATTTTGGGACGCAGGCCGATCAAAATATCAAAGATCAGATAAAGATAGGTTGTGAATCTAATTTGTTGCGTCGGAAAATATTGGGGCAAGGTGATATCAGCCTCGACTCAGTTTACACAATTGATATCAACCAAATATCTAAGCGACGATTGTTTGAAAGCCACTAATTTTGAGTGCAGCCGATGTGGTTTAAAAGACCACAAAGCTAGCGATGAGAGGACACCAGCTATGGGCAAGGAGTGTCGGAAATGCTCAGGGAAGAATCATTTTGCACGGATATGTTTGTCTCGCCAAGGTACGAATCCTTTGATTCAAAGGAACGCAAAATCAGTAATGGCTCTATGCAGATCATTGAAAAAACTGCTGACGAAATTATAAAAGAAACGGTATTTCTGGCTGTTTGATCTACATGTACAGGGTTTTACATCAGCTAAGTGAATACTACGTCACTCTTACCAAGGAAAATATATATTTGATATGCCATCGCTCGACTTTCTTGGCCATAAGCAGGGCTAATTTTTATATTTATTTAAACATAAAATGTTTAACTCCATATTTTTAACATTTTTAGGCATAAATCCATATTTTCCACATTTTTCATCCAAATTTTCTAATTTTTTTATATTTTTCATTTATGTTTTTCATCCATATTTTCGACAAATTTTTATAAAAAATCAAATACATCATTGCAATGGTCAGTGTCGACCCCTGAATAAACAACACAAAAAATTTAATAAACTGAAATGGGTGCCAGTAGCTGGCCTCCTTTTTTTGGAAAATCGATTTTCAAGACTTTTGCTAGATTGACTGCCAAAATCGTATTTCGAAATTTTTAAGTACCGTTGTCAATTTCCAGCCAAGACTGAATGTTCTGATTTTGACAACAAAACGTTTCAATATTTTTTAAACTGCCCATTGATAAATTGAAACGGCACATGAAATGATGAATTGAGACTGAAATATGGTTGTTTCACGACTAAAGTTGTAATGTTTTTGACTGAAATGAAAATTATTTGATACAGCTACGTTTTTGTTCCACAACTGTTTTTAAAATCAAAATTTATCGAAAAATACAAATTGCAATTAAAGAGTTTCGTGAACCAATGAGCTCTAAAGAAGAAGTTTTCTCGGTTTGGTTATTTTGTCGGGAAATTTATACCGGAACTGGCAATTTTTAGCATGTTGTTTAACGTAGGTGATTATATGAGCGGATATAACTGATGGCTTGAAAGACAACTACATTCAGTTCATTGTTATCCTTGCTTCCAATGATAACATTTGCATTATTTTTTGTTTTCTTTTTGTTCGCCTTCCTCCATACATTAGCGGGCGGAAGGGAACCGACGGCGGCTGGAGAGGCTGTCACATGCACATTATCAGCAACGATTGCAGAGTAACTGAGAGAACCACCATCAGTGCAATTGACAGACGTTAGCGACGAGGTTGGAGCAAGGGGCGAAGCTGTGTATGTAGTAATCGCATTGGAAGAGATAATGTGAGCAGCGGAGGTCGATAATGGAGAGTTTAAAATATCGGCAGAATTAGCAATTACAGAGCGCGTGCTAGAGTTATTTGCCGGCTCAATGACCAGTGGTGGATTTTTATACACTGCACACTTGTGCCCAAGGGTATATTGTTTTTGTCACACCGTTTGTAACGCCCATAAGGAGGTGTGTCCGGTATGGAAAATTATATATATTTTTGATCAGCATCACCTCCTGTGTCCATTAGTCCATGTCCGTCTGTCCGTCTGTCTGTCATTTCGCACGATAACTGTCGTAGCTTTTGAGCTATCGACCCCAA
Source organism: Heteromyza rotundicornis (assembly GCA_951394025.1). Taxonomy (NCBI): domain Eukaryota; kingdom Metazoa; phylum Arthropoda; class Insecta; order Diptera; family Heleomyzidae; genus Heteromyza; species Heteromyza rotundicornis. The sequence continues at coordinate 40,045,269 of OX596011.1, forward strand.
ATTTTAGGATTCCTCTTGTTTTGGCGAATGATTAGACGGTATTGAAAATGGGCAACATCGGATTTTCCAATTTTATATTATTTTCGTTTATCTTGAGAAATACTTAACCGATCGCCTCCAAATTTTGGGATTCCTCTTATTTTGGCGAATGGTTGGACGGTTTTAAAAATGGGCAACATCGGATAAGAGCCACGCCTACCTCCCATACAAAATGGCCGCCATTTTTATATTATTTTCGTTTATCTTGAGAAATACTGAACCGATTTGGATGCGGTTTTTTGCATTGGGTTGGAAATGGGAATGAAACCGGAACGAAATGGAATTGGCCGGAACAAAATTTTTTAAATGGATCAAGAAACTAAAATTATCGATAAATATTGGAAAATATCATTTCAGATTTTGAAGTCGCCAAAAACCCTTAATTTTAAATCGAAATTGCCAAAATTAATTTAAAGGAAATTTATTTTATGCTTTTTAGTCGGTTAAAGGTTTATATTTTAAAAAAATAGTTTTTTACTCTTTTTTATTTTCTTCTTTTTTTAAAAAAAAAATTTGTTTCTCCCCTCTTTTTCCCCTTTTTTAACACTCAGCCTTGTAGCTTACAAAATACGAAAGTTAGAACTTTAAATTGGCTCCATCCCGCTCCCCTTTGCCCCCACACCCCCCTTCATTTTGTCAATAAGAACACTCACCTACCAAATTTCATCATTGTAGGTTGAAGGAATTGGAAGTTATGCCATGTTTAAAAAAAAAGAGTTTGAGTACCCCCACGGCCCACTACGCCTCTGATGGACCCCAAAATTTAATAACTATATATATATATATATATATAACTATATATATATATATATATAGTTATATATGTAATATATAACTATATATATATATATATATATATATATATATATAGTCCATCCAAAGCAAGTTAATATAAGGGTTATAAAAAATCGATAGATTTTCGAAAAATTATCGATAAAATATAGAAAAATTATGAATAAAATATCGAAAAACTATCAATAAAATACCGATTTTCGATAAAATTACTACCATATGGTCTCAGAATGTATCGTACTCGCATGTGCAGGGTATTATAGCTTCGGTCAGACAGAAGATAATTATCTTACTAGTTCTCGTTGTTGATTGGCTTTATTGACTGGTTGCTTAACAGCTTACGCTTTTTTATTTAAAAATCGCGTAGATCTTTCACTTCTTTTGAAAGGGAAGAAATGGCACAGGCAGCATAATTTTCGCACATTTTATTTTTCATAAAAAGGAGCTCTGAATGGAAATTAATTTTAATTTTACCTGTCAAAGCTTTTTTTGTCTATGAAAGAGCTTACCGTTGCGTGAGCATGCGCTCAGCACGGGCATTTTCAGATTTAAGAGACACAATTTCATTAAATAGCAATTCAATTCTTTGTTGAGACAAAACCCGTTTAGGATGTTGTTGTAAAAGCTGAGCGTTAGAATTCGCATCACTTGTTGTTGCATTGCACAGCACTTGTTGCATAGGTTATATTAAAGAGAGAACCGCATTGTGGTTATTGTTGACCACTTTTTGTAAGGAGTTTCGCCTCTCAGCCGAACAGGCATCGCAGAGAAATGGACTTTTTGAATTTTGCAAGAATTCCAAATCACCTTCCTTCAAATTCACACATTACAAATGGAAGAGTTCATTGCACTTTGCGCACAAAACCTTAGGTTGTCCACGATCAACCTTTTGACCACAAACACAGGGCATTGTAATAGTTTTAATTTTTATTTATTTTTCTGTTTTGACAAATTCAAAATAGTGTCCAAGTGAACGACCACAGCCGAATCGAATCGCATCACTCTCGCACTCAATTATAAAAAATCAGTTTCAACGCGGACCGCAAACTACTCGTGCATACACTTCGAATGTTACACGAAGTTTTGAGATTTATGCAAGAGCAAATCGCATCGGAAATGAGGAGGAAAAACGAGATTGGATGCTAAATATTTTTCGTGGTATGAAGCAAATAAAAACGAAACAATATGTTTGTGCTACACTATAAACGATTTCTGCTGAATTTTACTTCAACTATCGTCGGCAACACATTTCCGACTGAAAATGCATAAGAGCATTTTTTACATTTATACTCTCTTAGAGAGAGAGAGGAATCAGGCAAAGAAATGTGTATATTTAAAGATTTCTAAAATGCGCTCTCATTTCCCCATCCCTTATACATAACTTAACTGCAAAGTGTGATTAAAACGATTCGCTAAATATTTTGTATTATTTTTGTTACAAGTCATGATACAAGTCATGATTAAGTAATAAATGATTACAAGATAAATGATAAAAGAAATTGTACAATAATTGCAAGTACATATATACAATATATACATTAAAACATAATTTCATTTGCATATTTTCAAATTTCTTATTGCAAACAAAACAAAGCAAACACTACAGATTCACAAAAATGATTGCATCTTTGGGAGTAGAAATTCAATTGGTTATTTAAAATAACCTATTTTCACAAAACTTTCGAATACATTTTATAAAAGATTTTAATAAAAACTATCGCTTATAATAATATAAAATACATTTTATATAAACTGCAATCACAAATAACACGTCTACGCTCAAAGAAGGCAGCTGAGAACTGATAGAAACTGTGTTCGCTTTGTTTAGTATACTCCATATATGGAGAAAATTACACACGTTTTTGTGTTTTTGAAATGTTTACATATTTTATTAGCATTTTTGTGGAAAGTTAAATATTTTTTGGATTGCATATTTTAGATTTGCAATATTTTGTACCTATAATTAAACTATTTCTCCTCTTTTGAATTCAATGAGCAGAAAGGCCACTAATTTTAGACAACACTGAAAATTCAGCAAAAATTTACTGAAATTTTGATAGGAATTTTCTACAAATAATATAAAGTGTACGTTTTCGTACACAAGCTGAGCGTTGCGATTTTGGGACGCAGGCCGATCAAAATATCAAAGATCAGATAAAGATAGGTTGTGAATCTAATTTGTTGCGTCGGAAAATATTGGGGCAAGGTGATATCAGCCTCGACTCAGTTTACACAATTGATATCAACCAAATATCTAAGCGACGATTGTTTGAAAGCCACTAATTTTGAGTGCAGCCGATGTGGTTTAAAAGACCACAAAGCTAGCGATGAGAGGACACCAGCTATGGGCAAGGAGTGTCGGAAATGCTCAGGGAAGAATCATTTTGCACGGATATGTTTGTCTCGCCAAGGTACGAATCCTTTGATTCAAAGGAACGCAAAATCAGTAATGGCTCTATGCAGATCATTGAAAAAACTGCTGACGAAATTATAAAAGAAACGGTATTTCTGGCTGTTTGATCTACATGTACAGGGTTTTACATCAGCTAAGTGAATACTACGTCACTCTTACCAAGGAAAATATATATTTGATATGCCATCGCTCGACTTTCTTGGCCATAAGCAGGGCTAATTTTTATATTTATTTAAACATAAAATGTTTAACTCCACATTTTTAACATTTTTAGGCATAAATCCATATTTTCCACATTTTTCATCCAAATTTTCTAATTTTTTTATATTTTTCATTTATGTTTTTCATCCATATTTTCGACAAATTTTTATAAAAAATCAAATACATCATTGCAATGGTCAGTGTCGACCCCTGAATAAACAACACAAAAAATTTAATAAACTGAAATGGGTGCCAGTAGCTGGCCTCCTTTTTTTGGAAAATCGATTTTCAAGACTTTTGCTAGATTGACTGCCAAAATCGTATTTCGAAATTTTTAAGTACCGTTGTCAATTTCCAGCCAAGACTGAATGTTCTGATTTTGACAACAAAACGTTTCAATATTTTTTAAACTGCCCATTGATAAATTGAAACGGCACATGAAATGATGAATTGAGACTGAAATATGGTTGTTTCACGACTAAAGTTGTAATGTTTTTGACTGAAATGAAAATTATTTGATACAGCTACGTTTTTGTTCCACAACTGTTTTTAAAATCAAAATTTATCGAAAAATACAAATTGCAATTAAAGAGTTTCGTGAACCAATGAGCTCTAAAGAAGAAGTTTTCTCGGTTTGGTTATTTTGTCGGGAAATTTATACCGGAACTGGCAACAGTTACTGAACCTTTGCGTAGATTGACAACTAAAGAAGCAAAATTCACTTAATTCTACATATATTACTAGCATTTAAAAAAACTGAAGAATGCCTTAACTTTAGAATCTTCACTTGGTTTCTATGACGTAAATGACAGACCAGTTGAGATTGCTGATGCTAGTCCAATTGGTTTGGGAGCAGTGCTCGTTCAATATAAAGGAAGCGAGTCAAGGATTATTACCTACGGCAGTCGAAGTTATTCGAGTCCTGAAAAAATGTATTAATTATGGGTTTTAGCTCATTTTCCAAAAAACTAATTTTGGAAAAGGGAGTACAACAACTAAGCAAAAACTCAGTCTGGCAGAGTGTACAGCTGTTTCGGATCCAGCCACGGATCCTCGTCAGCACTCTTTATGCATTCTATTTTATCCAAGCGACGCTATAAGTAAGTATTGGTATGACGCGCAAGAGAATTACTTCTCCTATGCATCAAACGCACTCACTGAAGCAGCGAATGGTAAAATGCAGCAAACTGAATTTTTACTTGTTGTTGTATTTTGTTGTTTTTGTATTTTCTGGCAAGTGAATTGTTGTGTGTGTATCAGAGCACACACAATGTAAAAATTCATTTGCCATGCAACTTGCTTGCTGGGACTTTGAGGAAATTCTTCAACCAGGCATAGTAGTAGGTTGATATACAACAACAAGTAAAAATTCAGTTTGCTGCATTTTACCATTCGCTGCTTCAGTGAGTTGGCGTTTGATGCATAGGAGAAGTAATTCTCTTGTGCGTCATACCAATACTTACTTATAGCGTCGCTTGGATAAAATAGAATGCATAAAGAGTGCTGACGAGGATCCGTGGCTGGATCCGAAACAGCTGTACACTCTGCCAGACTGAGTTTTTGCTTAGTTGTTGTACTCCCTTTTCCAAAATTAGTTTTTTGGAAAATGAGCTAAAACCCATAATTAATACATAAATTATGAAAAGCTCAATAAAAATCTGAATTTTTTACTAAAAAAAAAAAAAAAAAAAATCCTGAAAAAAGATATGCTCAAACGAAAAAAGAAGCACTTGCGCTGCAGAAAGGCTTCACTTCTATCTCTTTGAGAGAACATGTGAATTGGTCACTGACCTAAAGCCTTGGAGATTATTTTTGCTACAAGGGTATTGGGTATTGCGTATATTTCAGAATAAAAGTTAAAAAATACTTTTATATTTAAAAGTAAAAGTTTGAAATAACATTAAACTTTTATATTTACATGTAAAAGTTAAAAGTTAATTTTAACTTTTATTTTTATTTTTTAAAGTTGCACATAAGAGTTATTTCTGACTTTTATTTTCAAAGGTTTTTTTAAAAAATTCAAAAATACTTTTATTTTTTCTTTTCTGTTCAACAAGAACAAAATGTTCGTGTTTTGCGATAAATAAGGTGAATAGGGCTTAGCAGGGTCTTTAGACTGCTTTTGGGTGAATCTTGCCAATTGGGATTAGGCCAACTCCTAAGTGTTTGAGTGATTAATGTAATTTGGGAGTGCCAACGCATGCGTCTTTGGACATTTTTTGGGTGAAAATTATTTAAAGTTATGTAATCCAAAGACTTTTAAGAAATATCAATACCATTTTTAAAAAAATACATTTTTTGGTTTGCTGGAAGTGGTATTTATTTATGAATTTAGTTTGACTAAAATAACATTTTTAAGGTGGTCTTCAGTAAGGCAAGTGCGTTTGTTATTTAAAAAGATTTTCAATGCAGAGAATGCCCTCTCCACCGATACTTAAGTAGCCGGCACCCCTAGTATTATTTGGGCGATATCGTTGTTGGGTCATGAGCTGTCTATTTATTTTATTACTATCATTTTGATTATATTTCTTGAATTTACTTTAGGCTATTATATTCATTGATTGTTAAACTAAATGAAATATCATATCGTAAGAAAATCTATCTATTTGAATACCAATTACTTAATAAGCTTCCATTTCCATTCATGAATTACGACACTGACCACAAACTCTCCACACTTACTCTCATTGTAATATTGTTAATCTTCTTTCTCATCTAATAAAGTTAGTTAACGTTTATCATTAGAACGGTCGTGTCGTTGCTATTTTTCGCTGTAGACCTTGGCATTAGTAAATTTGAACACTCGCTCCAATTATTTAAGTCGGATATTTAAAGAATTCTAAAGTTAAGAAAATAATTATCTGCCGGTCAGAAAAACGCTTCTGAACGTACATTTTGGCGCCCAACGTGGGGCTATTGGTGTTCTAATTCGATAAAAATACAATTTTGTGAAAAATTCGCGTTTGAAAAAACAATAAATTTTCCTTAAAATTCCCGTTTTATAATTATACGCTAATGGTCTACAGTATTCAATACCCTGTAAAAATCGTGACCTCTGAATGACATTATCATGACCATTTGTTGAATAATTCGAAGTGAAAATTTCGATCGCTTTCCGACAACGGTGCTCATGTTATACATACATGTACATTAGACCGTCTCGAAAAAATAAAGTTGTCCGCACACCATCTAATTTGAAGCATATTTGGAAGGAGATTCCGAAAAAAATTTTCTTTTTTTTTGGCCGATCGTAGAGGTAGCGCATCGACATATTTCTTCATATTGTCACCATTTATGATCCGATTTTAAAGAATATTATATATAAATTTCTCGAGGAGACCTATAATAATGTCTAAGAGGTCCTTGCTTAAGTACACCCTTCTAGTACTTACCCACCAAATCTCAGTTAGTACCACCCTAATGTACCACTCCAATTGAAAATTAAAGCTCTCGAAAAATCATTAAACTCTTGCAAAGGAAGTATACCGATTATTCCATTAGAACTATTTAAAAAAAATATAATTAATATTTTTACCGAACGTATGGGTAGCGCATTGACATATTTCATCATATCGTCACCATTTATTATCCGATTTTAAAGTATAATATATCAAAATTTTTCGGAATCTCCTTCCAAATTTGCTTCAAATTAGATGGTGTGCGGTTAACTTTTTTTTCCCCCTATAAGGTGATACGGTCTAATGTACATAGCGGATTCTATGTATATATCCAAATCATCGCCAATTGGGATAACTGTTTTATCCACCTCGTCTATTACTACAGCCGCTCAGAACTCGAGTTGGCTCTTAGCTGAAGACTTTTGTCACCTCCATCATCATAGCTCTTCGTCGCTGCAGTCATAGCTGTACTTCGTCGTCATCGCCTCGCTCCTAGGAACTGCGTCAAAAATCTCTCTTGTTGCTTCATCATCGCTCTTCGTCGCTGCAGTCATCGCTGTAGTTTTCCGTCGTCGCTCTGCTCCTAGAATCTACCTCGATAATCGCTCTCATCGCCGCTGCATTCATCGCGGTCATTCGTCGTCACCACTTCGCTGCTGGAATTTCTGCCGTCAAATCTCTGGCCTCTCTATCGTCTTTAAAATTTGTTGCTATCACTCCTTGGTGTACATGTCATTACGCAGTTTGACAAATTTCGCATTTTTTTTGTTCGTTCTTGCATTGTTGGTACCTTCTCGCTTCGCTGCATCATGGCAGACACACTCAAACAACAACGCGCTAACACCAAAAAAAACATCTCTCGCATAAAAACTAAAAATAATAGAAACGAATGGGCGAGGTGAAGGGAAAACCTTAAGTCCAACCGAGCTAAAATGTCGCTTGGGCATTCTGGAGTCATATTTTTCTCAACTTATGAGTTTCCAAACGCAAATAGAAAAGATTGACCCAGACGACAGCAGCCGTGGAGAATTGGAAGATTTGTATGTCAACATTAAAATGGCTATTCAAGAACAATTAGGTGACGATTTGCACAACACATCTGTCAGAGAAAATACTTATGCATTCACGAATTCAAGTCAAAGATTGCCCGTTTTGAAATCACCCACGTTCAGTGGAAGGTACTCCGACTACAAGAATTTTATAACTTCGTTCAATCAAATCATCGATAGAGAACTTTGCCTTATGTACAAATATTGAGAAGTTCAACCATTTGCTAAATTGCTTGCATGGGCAAACGCTAGAAACAGTCAAGGCATTTCAAGTGACCAACGAAAATTACCCGAAGGCACTTGGTAGACTCAAATCGCGCTACGATAACAGTACACTAATTTTCATGGAAAACATCACTTCGCTTTTTGAACTACATGCAACAACGAAACAAAATTGCAATCAACTCCGAAGCTTAGTCGATAATGTGTCTGCTCTTTACAGTTCTCTGCTATCATTAGGCTCTGAGAAAGATGTTTGTAATGCAATGCTAATTTATATGGTTATGCAAAAGGTTGATGATGGCACTCAAAAGAAATGGAAAGATTCCCTTGATTTCACCACATTGCCCACATGGGAAGCCTGTGCTAAGATATTAGAGCGACGTTGTCAATTTCTTGAATCAATCGAAACAACTCATTCTCCTCGCGACATCGTTCGGTCGAATGACAACAAGCTGACGAAGAAAGGTGATAAACATCACTCACAGCGTCAGAATTACTCATTTGCTTGTACGAGTACACTTGCCCTCTCTGCGTGAATGCTGATCACTCCATCGAAAAATCACTGGCCTTCAAATGAACCGACTGCACCCGCGGTGGATGAAATTCAAAAAGAAGAACGCAAAGCTACATTTCTCGCTGCTACTAAGTCGAATCACATCGTTGATAGTCTACAAAGGTTCAGCTCACATTTGACATCGGTACGAGTTCTCGCTTATATGATTCGTTTTGGTAGGAAAATCAACAAATCACTCAGCAGCCTCTGTGAAGGTGAATCGTTGTCTGCACAGGACATTGAAACAGCGCTATGGTGTATGGTTTACAACATCCAACAGCAGTATTTCGAAGTGGACATTCGTCGAGTCGAGAAGGGCATGCCAGCTCAGGATGCACTCAAATATCTTAATCCATTTTTAGAAGACACCTGTGGCTTTAAGTTACTGAAGGTTGGAGGACGTCTTGAATTAGCACCAATGGTAAATGCACAAAGACACCCTGCCATTTTACCATTTGTCTGGTCGCTTAGTCGAAAGTTTAGTGCGCCATTTACACATTGCAAATTATCACGCAGGACCAACAGCTCTCGTCGCAATCATTCGCCTCCGATTTTGGATCATCAACGCCAGAGACATCGCTCGACGAACAGTCAGATCCTGCATCCACTGCGTACGCTACAAACCTAAACTACTCAGCCAGATGATGGGAAACTTGCCTATCGAGCGCCTTACGCCATGCAGACCGTGTTCTCGCTGCGCTGTTGATTTTTGCGGACCAGTAAGCACATATCTGCGGATTCGTGGAAAAACACCGTACAAGACGTACATCGCTATTTTCGTTTGTCTGTGGTCAAAGGCAGTACACATCGAAATCGTGTCGGATCTTTCAACAGCGGCATTTATTGCTGCCCTAAAGCGTTTGATTGGCAGGAGAGGTTTACCTACCGACATATTCGGCGACAACGCTACAAATTTTGTAGGCGCCAGTCGCCAACTCGCTGAATTAAAACATTTTTTATTTAACGCTCAAAACAAAAATTCAATAATTAATTTCTGTTCTAATGAATTTATAACTTTCCATTTCATACCTCCCAGGGCACCTCACTTTGGCGGCCTGTGGGAGGCCGCGGTGAAGTCGGCTAAAGGCCATCTGAATCGGACGCTTTTCAATGCTCGTCTCACTTACGCCGTTAAGCATAACTTTTGGCTGCGGTGGTCACACGAGTATTTGAGTGAGCTGCACTCGCGTACTAAGTGGGTTCGTACTCAAACAAATGCTCATGTCAATGCGCTAGTACTTATCCATGAAGACAACATTCCACCGCAACGTTGGATAACAGGAAGAATTGCAGCTGTTTTTCCAGGCAAAGACAACAGAGTGAGAGTCGTCGATGTACAAACACCAAGGGGCATCATTCGTCGCCCCATACATAAGCTTGCAATCCTACCTGCTTGAAAGCTTTTTCAATGGGCCGGGATGTTGGGTCATGAGCTGTCTATTTATTTTATTACTATCATTTTGATTATATTTCTTGAATTTACTTTAGGCTATTATATTCATTGATTGTTAAACTAAATGAAATATCATATCGTAAGAAAATCTATCTATTTGAATACCAATTACTTAATAAGCTTCCATTTCCATTCATGAATTACGACACTGACCACAAACTCTCCACACTTACTCTCATTGTAATATTGTTAATCTTCTTTCTCATCTAATAAAGTTAGTTAACGTTTATCATTAGAACGGTCGTGTCGTTGCTATTTTTCGCTGTAGACCTTGGCATTAGTAAATTTGAACACTCGCTCCAATTATTTAAGTCGGATATTTAAAGAATTCTAAAGTTAAGAAAATAATTATCTGCCGGTCAGAAAAACGCTTCTGAACGTACAATCGTCAAGGAAGGAATACGAAGAATCATTCCAAAATGATAGCACATTTAAATCCAAATTCGAACTTATTTTATTGAATTGCTTTGCTTCGTTGAAGTAGACGCGGACATATTACTCTTCATCATCGCTCCCATCGGAAGCTAAACCTTCAAATGCTTCCAAATAATGTTACATGATTCACTCAAAAAATTTCCAGGGACGCATTTAGGAGCTGGCCTAATCCCACCTGGCAAGATTCACCCAAAAAGTCCAAATACCCTACTAACCCCTATTCACCTGCAATACACAAACATTTTGTTCCTGTTGAACAAAAAAAAAGTCAAAAAATAAAAAAAAAAAATTTCTTAAGACTTTAAAAAAAATAAAATAAAACTGCCCCGCCCACTTTTTTTCCACTTTGAAAAAAACTAAAATTGAGCCGAATACCAAAGTACACGCGTGCAAAGGTTTCAGCTCTCTATGTCATATACATGATTTACGAGAATTAAAAGACTTTTATTTTAACTTTTAAAAAATTAAAGTCTTTTTTTACCTTTTTCAAAAAACTTTTAAATTAAAAACGCTTAAATTTTAATTTTAAATTTAAGAGTTATTTTTAACTTTTAAATTTGGCAGTTATTTTTTAAAGTCTTTTAAAAAGGTAAAAAAGACTTTTACCCAGCAAACATTTAGGTTTGATATCGACTCGAGAACGACTCGGTATCGAAGGTTTTTCTCTAATGTCGAACGTTTGAAATCGATACCGACTCGAGAATCATAGCTTTCTCAATAAATAGGGGAGTTAGTTCTCAAGTCGAGAAAAGGGTTAGTTCTCGACTCGGTTTCAAACGTTAGTTCTAGATTCGAGAAAGGGGTTAGTTCTCGAGTCGGTTTCAAACGTTAGTTTTACATTCGAGAAAAGGGTTAGTTCTCGAGTCGGTTTCAAACGTTAATTCTCAAATCTACTTCAAATAAACAAAGTGAAACCTGAATTAATGATTTTAAAAATTTTTTTTTGTTTTTATTGCATATTTAATAAGTAGAGATAATTTTTTAAGCTTAACAAAATAATAAGGTACAGATTACGACTCGCTTTCAAACATAAGAGAAAAAACTTTGATGTCGAGTCAAGAAGTAACTTTTGAAAGTCGAGAATGACCTTTGATATCGAGTCGAGAACTAACCTTTGAAAACGAGTCGAGAATCACATTACACTGCAAAGTGAAATGCGTTGTTCATATACACCTTAAGTGTGTAAAACCTTGTAGACACTATTTACACACAAATTTGCTTGTATTTATAAGTAAGATGTGTTTAAATTTAACACATATAATATGTTTATTTATAGCGCACCATAATGTAATTATAGCTCAAGAGAGCAGCTAAAAATGTGTAATATTAATCGTGTACTATGTAACGCACTAAAACGTATTCTGTGTGTAATTATAGCGCAGTTAAACAGCGGAAAACATGTGTTAATTTAACTGTTTTTAAGAATAAAAGAAAATGTTTAAATAGTTTTTTTGGCGACCTCTTATTTTTAAATTTGATGGTTTTGATGGGCTATAGGTCCAAATTAAAAAATACTCTTTTGTTGTATTTTTAATTGTTGTTTTTTTATTGTCCAATATTTTTACTTTCTTCGAAAGTCATCCTCGGGGACTCTACACATAACAAAAAAAAGTTTTTTACAATATTATTAAAAATTACATTTTCATATTACTAGCAGAAGCTTACACAAAATTGAATAAACAAATAACAAATAACAAAAATTAAATTAATGTTGTCCTGTGCTATGCCAATTGTCTACTGATTTGTTTTGTGTTTATGTTTATGTTTTGTTCTATTTCTTTGTTGGTGTATCAGGTGTCTGTAAATTTGAGCACAGTTATCGGTGTCTGTTTTGAAGTTTAGTCTCCCTTCATTTGGTGTGTTTATAATATGTAGAATTCCTAATGTCAGTCTCTTTGCATAATTTCTCTCCTCCTGTACGATCTCCACATTCTTGAGGTCTGGTGTATGTCCAAGCTTTGAGCAATGGGCCGCTAATGCTGTTTTTTGTTCGATTGGTTTATTGTTGTTCTTGTGGTCTGATTTGTGTGCTGAAATTCGTGTTCGTAATTTAGATTTTGTAGTTCCAATATATACTTTGTTGCATACATCGGATCCGTCACCAATGCAAGTTATTTGGTATACTAAATTAGATTTGTCGTCCTTGTCCAATCTACTTTTTAGTCTGCTGTATATTTGTTTCATTGTGTTGTTGTTTTTATGTGTAATCATGTATTTATCGTTGTTGTATATATCTGCCCTGGCAAATTTCTCGGAGTAGTCCGGTATATATGTTATTGATTTGTATATTCTTGGTTCCTTATTCTTCTGTTGTTGCGTTGTTCCTTTTTCTGCTCGCTTTATCAAGTCCGTTATAGTTTTCTTGGGGAAGTCATTGTTGTATAATATTTGTCTGATTCTATTTTTGTTGTGGTTTTTAAGTTCTGTGTCACATAAGTTTAGAACTCTTCTAATAAAGTTGCATGCCGTGTTCATGATGATTCGTTTTGGGTGATTAGAATAGAAATTTATCAGTCGTCCAGAGGCCATTGGTTTTTGGTACCAGTCAAGTATTAATATGTTTTTATCATTTAAAATGACTGTGTCCAAATATGTCCGTTGTCTTCTTGTTCGGCTGTGAATTGTATACGTCTGCGAAATTTGTTGAGTTCAATCTGAACAATTGCGAACAGGTCATCTACATATTTGGTCATCATTCTGGGTTTTGTTGTCATTCTCTCTATGCTTTTGTCGAGTAGTTCTTCCATTACGATGTCTGCTACGATCGGTGAGGCTGGAGATCCCATTGGTAGTCCTTTTTGTTGTAAATATATTTTGTTGTCATATACAAAATATCTATTGTCCACGATGCAGAAGCGTAAAATGTCCATAAATAGTTTCTTCGTCATCTTAGAATATTGTTTGATGAGGTCCCATTTGTTATCTATCGTAGATATCGCAAACTCCACTGGGATGCTTGGGAATCTTTGACATTGTACGTCGAGTTTTTTGTCAAGTTCTTCAATATATTGACGATATATTGGCAAAGTCCGTAAGAAGGAGAATTCATTGATGAACATATAGGTCGTAGTGGTATATTGTCCTTATGTATTTTTGGTAGTTCATATATTCTGGGTGTTGTTGCTGTTTTTGTGCTCAATTTCCATTTTTCATATGACGTTAACATGTCAAGTTTATGTAGTTTGTCTACAAGGTCATTGTTCTTTTGTTGTAAAGTCGAAGTTGGATCTCTTTTTGTGATCTTATATGTTGATATGTCCCTTAGTATTATGCGCATTCTTTTTTCATATTATGTTCTATACATAGCCACCGTCACATTCCCTTTGTCAGCATTCACAATTAAAATTTCTTTGTTGTTGTTCAGAAATGATTTTGTTTGTTCAAATGTTTTTAGTACAAACTTACACAAAATTGAATAAACAAATAACAAAAATTAAATTAATGTTGTCCTGTGCTATGCCAATTGTCTACTGATTTGTTTTGTGTAAGTTGTAATATGAAAATGTAATTTTTAATAATATTGTAAAAAAAAACCTTTTTGTTATGTGTAGAGACCCTGAGGATGACTTTCGAAGAAAGTAAAAATATTGGACAATAAAAAAACAACAATTAAAAATATAACAAAAAGAGTATTTTTTAATTTGGACCTATAGCCCATCAAAACCATCAAATTTAAAAATAAGAGGTCGCAAAAAAAATATTTAAATATAATTGTTCGGAGGGCAAGCCGCAACTAACAGAATCAAAAATGAAACTGTATCAACATCTCAAACGCAAGTATAACAAAAAAACCAACGTTACAGTTAAATATTACCAGACTATCCACAAGCAAAACACAAGTTTGAGGACATCTATCAATTTCCTGACAAAATGCAGATCTTCTGGATTGGTTCCCAATTTCATCAACGACGGAACAAAAATATTTGGGACATTTTTCCAAATTAAACATGAAATCCCGCCAAAAATAGACAAAACACTCAATAAATTTTTTCGCATTTTCCAACACAAACTACTAAATTTACTAATACAGCACAAACATGACTAGCTAAAACAAAACAAAAAAACAATAGAACATTCAACGACAACGATAATGAATAAATTGAGCGATGAAGAATCCGAGCTTTTCTTTCACTACGAAAGAACATTGGGAGTAATACTCGCGGAAAAACTTAAGAAAATACACCAGAACAAATTCACGAAACATGAAGAACAACGAAGAATACGACTACACCTAAAAACTAACAACAATTGGTTTGTAAATGAGACAGACATCGATATACCACCTGACACTCAGTGGCTGCTCTCATTAGGACCGAAATTTGGCTTACCGATTGCACAAAAATATTTTCCTTTATTTAAAAGCATAATTGACGGAGAGGATTGCATTCAAACATTAACAAAAAGGAAGAACAAGAGACAGCGAGAATAAAATTGACTCAATTAATACAGAGCCATATGAGAAGCGTACAGTAGGACGAGCGGAACAAATTTGTACTAAAAACATTTGAACAAACAAAATCATTTCTGAACAACAACAAAGAAATTTTAATTGTGAATGCTGACAAAGGGAATGTGACGGTGGCTATGTATAGAACATAATATGAAAAAAGAATGCGCATGTTAACGTCATATGAAAAATGGAAATTGAGCACAAAAACAACAACAGCACCCAGAATATATGAACTACCAAAAATACATAAGGACAATATGCCACTACGACCTATATGTTCATCAATGAATTCTCCTTCTTACGGACTTTGCCAATATATTGTCAATATATTGAAGAACTTGACAAAAAACTCGACGTACAATGTCAAAGATTCCCAAGCATCCCAGTGGAGTTTGCGATATCTACGATAGATAACAAATGGGACCTCATCAAACAATATTCTAAGATGACGAAGAAACTATTTATGGACATTTTACGCTTCTGCATCGTGGACAATAGATATTTTGTAAATGACAACAAAATATATTTACAACAAAAAGGACTACCAATGGGATCTCCAGCCTCACCGATCGTAGCAGACATCGTAATGGAAGAACTACTCGACAAAAGCATAGAGAGAATGACAACAAAACCCAGAATGATGACCAAATATGTAGATGACCTGTTCGCAATTGTTAAGATTGATTCTTTGGAAGAAACTTTAGGCGAACTCAACAAATTTCACAGACGTATACAATTCACAGCCGAACAAGAAGACAACGGAAGGCTACCATATTTGGACACAGTCATTTTAAATGATAAAAACATATAAATACTTGACTGGTACCAAAAACCAATGGCCTCTGGACGACTGATAAATTTCTATTCTAATCACCCAAAACGAATCATCATGAACACGGCATGCAACTTTATTAGAAGAGTTCTAAACTTATGTGACACAGAACTTAAAAACCACAACAAAAATAGAATCAGACAAATATTATACAACAATGACTTCCCCAAGAAAACTATAACGGACTTGATAAAGCGAGCCGAAAAAGGAACAACGCAACAACAGAAGAATAAGGAACCAAGAATATACAAATCAATAACTAAAAAGTAGATTGGACAAGGACGACAAATCTAATTTAGTATACCAAATAACTTGCATTGGTGACGATGTATGCAACAAAGTATATATTGGAACTACAAAATCTAAATTACTAACACGAATTTCAGCACACAAATCAGACCACAAGAACAACAATAAACCAATCGAACAAAAAACAGCATTAGCGGCCCATTGCTCAAAGCTTGGACATACACCAGACCTCAAGAATGTGGAGATCGTACAGGAGGAGAGAAATTATGCAAAGAGACTGACATTAGGAATTCTACATATTATAAACACACCAAATGAAGGGAGACTAAACTTCAAAACAGACACCGATAACTGTGCTCAAATTTACAGACACCTGATACACCAACAAAGAAATAGAACAAAACATAAACATAAACACAAAACAAATCAGTAGACAATTGGCATAGCACAGGACAACATTAATTAAATTTTTGTTATTTGTTATTTGCTTATTCAATTTTGTGTAAGTTTCTGCTTGTCTCCCAGTTTTTCTAGATCAATTCTTAAACCATTTAAATCGCATTTATGCATATTGCATTTTTCTCATGTACATAATAATTCTCCAAAAATACAGTTTGGATTGGATAGGGGAAACACATACCTTTAAAAAACATGTAAACTTTTTACAATCGGATGTACACTCATTGCGCTAGACTAGAAATAATCCAAAAATTTTAATTTTTTTTACATTTTTTCTACTTTAAAATAAGTTTTTTTGTAAAAAAAATTGGAAATTTCAGGATTGTTGCAACTATTGTAAGATTATTAATCTTCAGTATGTAATCCATTTTAGACTAAAATGCCGCAAGTCGTTTCTACCCGGGCTTCCTTGAACAAGTATGTTATCAAATGTTTTTAAAACAGGTGGCACAATCAGTGCGTGACCATTGAAAATTAATTTACTATGGGAACATTTTTTTTTTGTGAAAATTTTGGATTTTTTATTCATATTTTTCAATTTTTAATGCTTATTTTCACTTTTTAAATGCATTCATTATGTGCATATTTTCGATTTTTTTGTGCACGGGAATCCGCGCCCTAATAATCAGTCAAAATGAAAAAGGAAATTGGCTTGCTGATTTGCACAGTTATATTTTGATGTACCGATCGACACCACATTCCACCATCTGAGTTGATGTTTAAGAGATCGATCCGTGATAAACTTCCATCGATACAACAGATAGATCAAATGAAGAAAGAGGAATGCGCGGTCGTCGTTTCTCTCACGACCTGTTCGATTTGATCTTTGTTCTTCAAATGAGCGTTGCGAACGTGTTGGCTCAAAGGAACTAGGCTCAAGTCCAACAGCTTGGTTGAGGGACGGCTCAACCGAACTAGGCTCAAGTCCATCCCTCTTGTCGTCGTATTGGGATGGCTTAAGCGAACTGGGCTCAAGTCCATTAATCTTTTCGTCGTGGCGGGATGGCTCAAACGAACTAGGCTCAATTCCACCCGCACTTTCATATACTGCGCTTTATGGCTCAGACGAACGAGGTCCAAGTTCATCATACTCAGTGTCATCACTTCCGTCGCTTTCACCATTCCGGAACCGACGCACAGTGATTTGTCCCATAGACAAAATTCAGAATGTTTGATGTTATCAATGATATAAAATATGGTATTTTTGGAAAGGTAATACATTGACTAAAAAGAATATGAACTTTTTTATTTGATTAAAATTTTTTTGACGTCGTGGATTATTTTCAAATTAGGGAAATTTGATAATAAATGCTGGAACAAAAAAATTTATTTTTGATAACTTGGCGAAAAAAATTGCCCAAAAGGCATTTTTGGCAAGAATGATACAAACTTTACTTTTTTATAAATGTTATTATTGTATTGAAAAATAAAATAGTTGTCATTAAACTTCGAAGTAAAAATTTGTGAATACCATGAAAAAAAAAGTTTTTCAAGTAAAAAAAAAAAAAAAAAAAAAATTATGGATTGTAAAAAAAAAAGTGCGTAAAAGTTAGTGAAATTTTTTTTTTAAAGATCAATGTGTTTTCTTTCAGAAAAAAAAAAGAAATTCACCATTTTTACCAACTTTTTGAAAAAAATGTTAATTTGTAAATGCCTAAAATTACGATTTTATATCAAAAAAACTTTTCAAAAACTTCATAATGTAAATAAAATGGTAAAATGTGATGAATGTATGTACTTTTATTAATATATTGATATTAATGTATGTATAGTAACTAAAAGCTCAATTGAAATATTGTTGATCCAATGTGATTTAATTTTTCTCTATTTTACTCTTCTCTCTTCTTCCTATTGACTAAAGCGGTCAATACCGAATGGTTTTGGCAATCCCGGGTTCTCCAGATTTTTCAGGATTTCTTGGGGTTTGTTACTTTACCAAGCAATGCACATGTTAAACAAATAAAAAAATAAAAAATGTGCCAGAATTATTAAAATTGAGAATACAGGTAAAATTTATGGTAAAAGTGAATACGTCACTTCGACAAAAGTACACTATCAAGTACACCAATCCGTGAATAACCCTAATAGTAGAATATACATAATATAATATACTATAATATACACTTTTCTTTACAAAGTATTCAAGATTATAAAAATGTATTAATCTTTTCAATAGTTATAATATTAAATTTATTAAAAAGATTTGTTATTTTTTTTGCATTAATGTACCTGCTAAACTACAACTGCTAGCCACAAACGGTTACCAAATTTGAAATCAGCTAATCAAGAACCACTATAATCCGTTATTAAAGCTAAGAAACCTTTTTCGAAATATAATTGTAGAGTATTATTATATGCATAATAATTAAATAAGAAAATCAAGCATACAATTCTGGATTTATTCAAAAACTATAAGCGTTACGGAAAACCGATTACATTTTTGAAATCAGCGGGCCAAAACACATTTAGAAACTTAGTTTCAATTAATTCAGAATACTCCTTCGATTTTTGTCCCAAGCTCATATGGAGACAAATCACTGTGCGACGTGGGCCCGACTGTTGAGGTCCAAATGTTTTCTTCGGGGGTGCAACCACGTGTGAGGAAGATGACGTGCCACTCAGATGCTAGCCTAATCCCACCTGGCATGATTCATCCAAAAAATGTCCAAGGACGCACTTAGAAGCTGTCCTAATCCCACCTGACATGAATCATCCAAAAAAGGCCCCAGGACGCACTCAGATGCTGGCCTAATCCCATCTGACATGAATCATTCATAAAATGAGTCAAATCGTATTTTTGAAGTCTCAGCTTCATTCTCTGTAATTTTGCAGATGGAATTTTGTTATAGTCTTTTTTCATAATACCTAAAAGTGGCTATGATCCTGGTACAGTTTGACATAGATGCCATGTGTGCTTTGAGGTTAATTGAAAATTACACGAGCTAGGCGAATAAAGATCTCATCAACAAATTACGCACGCATTTTGAACTTAACAGTTTGGCGACGAGGAAAATTATTGCATTAAATGAAAGCGGAATGGCTAATGTAGACCACACGGTTAGTCAAACGGAAAGTTGGAACCCTTCCAACCAACAATGGCGTGTAATAAATACAAGGAGCGAATGGAGTTTTACTTTGAAGCCAATGGAATATCTAACGATGCGACTATGCGAGCGATATTTTTGTCATGTGTGGGAGAAGCAACATACGGTACAATTCGTTCCCTGCTGACGCCGCTGACTCCAAAAGACGTCTCATTTCATGAAATCGTGGAGAAGTTAGACACCCATTCCTATCCAAAACCAAATGAAATTGTGCAGCGGTTTTCTTTTCACTAGCGCTGCCAGGATTTAAGGAAGTTATCGGAACCCTGCGACTTCAAGGAGCTGGATAAGAGGTTAAGAGACCAAATGGTGTGTGGAGTTGCTGATGAGTCTTTACTCATCAGCAACTCCTTTTCAGTGAATCAAAACTGAATTTCAATAGTGTCACGAAGTGCTGGCGTTGACGTCTAAGAAGTCTAAGAAACCCGAGTCGATTCGCTGTTTTTGGTGTGACTTTGAAGGTAAGTGTTTCTTTAAAGAAAAGAATAAGCTTATCGGTTACAAAGCATGCGAGTAATACTGTCAAATATTTGCCAAAAGATAAATGGTTCGATACAAAGTGCTACCAGGCAAGAAAGAATTCGTTTAAATGTTTAAGGGCATTCAAGAAAACATCGAACGCACTAGATAGAGAAAACTACGTGAAAGTAATTAAACAACTTGAATCTATATATAAAAAAGAGACGTGTATGTTTGTTGCCAGTAGACGCGAAAACTACAGCACCGATTCTCTGTGTTCTAAGGGTCGTGAGTCGTGACATAGGATAGGTTTTGACATACCCACTTTTACCGCCCACAAGTTAGTAAAAACTGCTATCTCAGCCGTTTTTGATCACAAGAAAATAAAATTCGCCATGAACATACTATAAGACCCCAGCCATAATCTGGGCTACTAATGGCCGGGATTAGACAATGGGGCATGGCACCGCACAAACAAGTCAATATTTGAAAATGCTGTAATAGCGCTCCAAGACAAATGTTTTCCAACCAAATTTGGAAATGGCTTCATGGTTTCAACTCTAAGCTAAATGTAACAAAGGGACAAAGGGGCGTGGCACCACCCATACAAACTAATATTTCAAATTGCTGTAACTGGCCTCTCATTTAATGTTTTCCAACAAAATTTAGCAAATGGTTTCATGGTTTCAACTCTAAGCTAAATGCAACATATCGGCGTAATTGGGCAAAGGGGCGTGGCACCGCCCATACAATTCAATACTTCAAAGTGCCATTCTTGGGCTCCCATTGAATATTCTTCAACGGGAAATGGCCTTTAATGCAACATATTGGAATTGGACAGCGGGGCGTGGCACTTCCCATATAATTTAATATTTTAAAAAATGTTACACTTGGGCTCCCACTAAAAATATTTGACAATTGTTTTCATTCATTTATTATGACCTTAAAGGCAAAAAGAACTTTTTTAGGGCCAGCAAAGCGGACCGGGCCCAGCTAGTATAAAATAAATCAGGTGACAGCATAGAATGGTGAAAGATCGTCAAAGAGATAAGAAACCAAAACGCGCGGAATTCAGATGCTATTTCAATCAACTTTTAAACCCGCTCCAAAAAGCGCGAGATATTCAATACGTGGCAATGTCGCGAGTCGACTCAGATCTTGATGCAATAATCACAATGGCAGAGGTAAAAGTTAATAAAGCACCTGGTGAAGATAGAATTCCATACGAGTTTCTTAAGAATGCTTCTGATGAGTTCATGGAGGAGTTGGTGCAGGCATACAATAAAATACTTCAGGAAAGTGGAGCTGACGAAACCTTCACAACGAGTGTTTTATTTCCAATACACAAATAAGGCGACACCAATCTTCCCAGCAAATATCGTGGGATATCTTTCATGAACTGTATTACTAAGGTTATGATGGGTATTATCAACGAAAGGCTCTTTTCATGGGCTGAACATAATAATATAATAACGGAGTACCAGGCTGGGTTCAGGAGCAAATATTCGACGGTGGATAACACTTACAACGTAGCAGTCATTGTAAATTTAAAATTTTCCGAAAAACGAAAAGTGTATGCATTCTTCGTTGATTTCAAAGCAGCGATTGATAAGGTGTCGGGGAAGCTTTTAATTTACGAATTGCACGAAATGGAAGTATCGACCAAGATAGTAAGATTCTTCGAAAACATATATGAAACTTATAAATCAGTTGTATGAACAGCAGAAGAGCTATCAGAAAGTTTCGATACAATTTCAGGAGTCAAGCAACTCTTCTCTTTATATATTAATTATTTGCATGACTGCCTGGGAGGTGGCCTCTTTATAGACGATCTAAATATACGAATACTTCTTTATGCAGATATACAAGCTTTGCAAAGAGTGATAAACAACTTAGAGGAATATTGCGTCAACTGGAATATCGAAGTAAATCTAAAAAAATCTGAAATAATGGTTTTTAAAAACAGAGGCAGGGTATCAAACCAAGAAAAAGGGGAAGACATAAAAATAACATCGAGCTACTGCTACCTTTGAATGACACTAACACCAAAAATGCCGACCTACGCGCTAATGAGTCAGGAATGGAAAATAGTCACTTGAAACATTAGATTTGCACATGCGATATATAACACTAGCGTGGTACAAAATCGTATGGAGAAAATTTGTTGTTCGCTAGAAATCCACAATAGTTTCATTTTGTGAGAAAAAATTCATAAAAAAAATTGGGCATCCTAGGTCAACATTAACACGTAGTAAGTCAAAATACAATCAACATAGGATAAAAAGAGCAATGGAAACGGAAAGAATTTATAAAAAAGTTGATTTGACACGAGGTCAACAGTATTTCATCGATGACAACAGTAAAAACAACTCATTGAACTTAATGAAACTTCATTTAATGTTAATAGCCCCAAAATAAGCTCGCTATGTAATTTGAACGAGATGGAAAATTTATTCCATTTCATTGGTTGTTGTTGTTGTAGCAACTACAGATTGTCATTGGGAGAAAAGATATGTATCGAGAAAAATCATTAATATGGCCTTCTTAGGGTATGTCGTCGGTAGTGTCAGTCAGGTCCAGTCCTAGGAAGCTAGCAACTTCCTTTGGGTTCGTCCATAGGTCAGTCGGGGTCAGGTGAGTAGGGTGGGCTGGGCATGCGAAAAGGTGGGCGGTGTCATGCGGGCTCTGACTGCAGGCTGGGCATGTGTTGGCCACATCTTCACTCAGTCTGGAGAGGAAGCTATTGAGTGAGCGGCTCCATCCAGATCTGAGTTGCGCTAGCGTGCATCTTGTGGCCCTAGGGAGCTGGAGCTCTTCGGTAGCCACGGGTGGCGGTCTACTTCCCAATACTATGTTGGGCTGGTAGCTTGCCACCGCAGATTTGACTGCCTCCGCGTGCAGTGTCCTCAGGGCAGCGGCGTAGGTGACCTTGTCCAGTGGCGCCTAGGTGAAACGTCTGATGTCATCCTCGTATTGCTGCAAGCTGCCTCTGATGCAGCGCGGCGGGGGTGCAGGAGCTGTTAGGACCTTATTGGGGTGGCGGTCCTGGTGGCACTCCAGGAGGAACTGCTTGGAGAGCAGTAGGTTGTGCTCCCGCACTTTGAGCATCTGCGTTTCCTCGTGGATGTGGTCTTCGTGGGGGACTCCTTGCTTCACACGTCTGTAAGTGGACTTCACGTTTCGGAATTCGACGTAGGATTGTCGACCACTTAGGTAGCTCGCCAGCCATCTCTTTGCGGTGTTAGGCAGCGTGGTGTCGTAGATATCTGACAGCAGCGTCGCATGGCTCACGGTGTCGAACGCTTTCGACAGGTCGAGCGCCACCATTATCGTTCTATCGCATGGTTTCCTGGTGTTCATGCGAGCACCGATCTGCGACTGAACCATGTTTAGTGCAGTGGTCGTACTGCGTTTTTTCCTGAAGCCGTGCTGGTGTTCGGCAAGCTGAAGGTGTTCGGCTAGCGTTGGCAGGAGTAGCAGTTCCAGAGTTTTGGCCACTGGCGAGAGGAGGGAGATTGGTCTGTATGACTTGCCTTGGTCTGCCTGTTTACCCGGTTTTAGTATGGGTAGTATGGGCCCGTGCCGTCCAGGTGCTTGAGCATTGCCATGGATATGCCATCTGGGCCAAGGGCCTTGGAGGGCTTCGCATTTTTTATGGCATTAGCCACTTCTTGTTGCGTATACGTGAATTCTTCATGATCTCCTCCTGTGCTGAGGCCACGGATCTTCCTCAAGGTTGCTCTTTTGGCCTTTTGGTGGTTGGCCGGGTGCTTGCTGAACTGTTTGCAGAACAGTCTCGCGCTCTTTTTGGGATCCTCCTGTGGGGAGTCCTCGAAGCTTATAGCGGTGTAGTCCTTCCTCCTGGTCGGGTTTGACCACCAACCGTTATATCTCCTGGTTGAGTTCCGGGATCCTTGGGTCAGCGGGATTCTCTTGGCGGAGAGCGTCGCGTTCGTCAGCGAGGGCTGCCCGTCCGTGGGGAAGTTTGACCGAATCTGTGGTATTCTTCCGGCCGGAATCGCTCTGGCTGCTGCCTTGACAATTATGTCACGGAAGGTTTGTTCGCCTGCGTCGACGTTCGTGGTCTGGCGTGCTCTGGTGAACGCAATGTTCGTAAGCGAGATGAAACTTTCCCAGTTTGCCTTGTTGCACGGAGGGAAATGCTTGCTGAAATCATGCCTTATAGGAATCAATTAAGTAAAAATTAGTCACGATATTGATCCATTAATTAGAAGTCAATAATCAAGAATTCTTAATCATAAGAACTGTTAAAAGTGAAAATCATAGTTTGTGATTTGTGTTTGCTTGATTTGTTCCACTTAAACATGAATTATGATTTTCCCTTTTGACATAATCAATGACAAGATGGAATAAATTGTGCAAGCAAAAATCATAAATTATGATTAAGAATTTATAATTTTAGGCTTAAATGAGAATAAATGAATCATTCGTAATAATAATTTGAGCACATATTTCCAATTAAATAAATTACAATTTTTTTTATTTGCCAATTTTTTACTTAATTATTTAATTAATTTTACTTTTTTATTTGACAACTTGCTTAGAATAATTTGTAATAACTTTTTCACAAATTCTGTTTTCCCAGAATTCGAACCGATATCATCCTCTCCAGTCCGGACGCCTAGACGATTCGGCTACCCTGGCATTATTGTAAAAGCGTCTAAATGTATTGTATATTGCTCAGCAATTCATGACAATCAACCCAGTTACTCATAATTCATGATAACACGTGCAGTTTGATGACCTAGTTAATCATCAATTATTCTTCAAGAATAATAAAATAAATCACGAAATTCATAAACCCTTATCATAATGTATTCACAATCCATTTGCATAGTTTATGTACGAATTTGCATAATTTGTGACTAATATTCACATTTAATGATTATAGTTAGTAATTAAGTAACAATAATTTTATGGACTCCATAATCGTAAATCATGAGCCAACATTTCTCTCCGTGTGTAGTTAAGGAAAGTGCGCTTCTCCGCCTCCAAGAATCCCTTCGGCTTCTCTATCGTGACCGTGATAGGGAGATGGTCTGAGCTTAGGTGGATTCCCGTGCACCAGGACGCATTTAGCATGAGCGACGCACCTGCAATACTTATGTGCGGGGAGCTGGAGCATCCACCCGTGACTCTTGTGTGGGAGTCGGTGTTAAGTATGCAGAGCGTGGAGCCATCAAATTGCTCAGCCAAGTGCAGCCCACGCTGGTCGTCGCCCATGTTTGAGCACCATGTCTCGTGGTGAGCGTTAAGATCACCAAGTACCAGGCGGTTGTCTGCTGTTAGCAGGTGTTGTATGGAGGGAAGGTAGCCTGGGCTGCAGCTACTGGCAGGCGGGATGTACACGTTGACGATCTCAACTTCGTCCTTCCCCGATCTGATAGCAATGGCTTGTTGCTCGATGAAGTGGTCCGACGAGGTTGTGTCCGGCAGTCGAATTTGGCGGTAGCGTGTACTGTTGTGAAGAATGAAAGCGATGCCACCGCCTTTGTTTCGTGCACGGTCTTGCCAAAGCCACTGAGTTTGGATTTCTCGGTGAGCTTCGTTTCCTGGATGGCCGCTATTGGGATGTTGTTGCGGTCCATGAAGTCCACAATTTCGCCAAGTTTCCCCCAGATTCCATTACAGTTAAACTGCAAGATTTTGATTGGCTGAGCGTCTGGTTGTTGTTGCGCTGGCGGGCGGATTTGGGGTTGTTGGTTGGTGTGAGGCGGTGGAGTCGGAGCAGGTGTTCGCCGCAGTGTGCTGCTTGTCGGTGGTGTCGTTGTCCGTACAAGCGGGGGCTGCGGCCTTGTGCGCCTCGGCCGTGGAGACCTAGCAGTGGGTTGTTGAGTTGTGCACTGCGGTAGCGGTGGGCTTGGTGGCGCAGGCATTTACGCAGTGTGGTGTTGTAGTGCTGCGCCAGGAGGTGGTAGTTGTGCGCGTGGTGTTGTACGCGTGGTGTTGTGCAGCACGTTGCGATGAAGTTCTCGTTCCAGTCACGATGAGATCGCAGGCCAGAACATTGTCGCTGGTGGCACCATTCTTGGCAGCCGTTGCAGAGGACTGACGCGGTGTTACGTCGCATGGGCAGCTTGCAAACAGAGCATAGCCACACCCTCGGTCCTGGGTTCGGTTCGATACCAGCCATGAGTAGTAGTAATCAGAGCAGGCAGGCGGCTTGCACTGCTCCGGGGTCAAAAATACAGAAAACAAGCAAAAGAAATAAAGTTTCTCGATACATACCCCAATGACATCCTGTGTGTTGAGGTTGGCAGCCCTTGGTCGAGGCAGGCCTCGAGTCGTTCCGGGACGGAGACCCGGCTGCCAGTGGGAACGCCATTTCATTGGTAGATGCCTGTGCTGAAGGAATTTAGGATCAAGTATATACAAACATCGAACCTAACTGAAGAAGGTTTACTTCAGGGTGCGGAGAACGATCAAAATACAATTGATCTCACAACTAATCGCACCAATAATTCGTTGCTTTCTATAACTCATGAGTAAAAAAGTTACGCAGCCAACAAAAGTATTTATGATCGCTCGCAACCGAAAGAAATGCTCGTAAATATCACGAACGAAAAATCTTCACTGCAAGCGTCGGCGATTGATTCACTCGTTTATTCGTTCATTTTTATGGCAATGATTGATTCGCGAATTAATCGCGAGCGTATTTTTGCAGTGAACATTTTGTATCTTCAACGACTTGTTTTCAAAGCAGGCAAGTTATAAAGACTCTTTAGGGTTTTTATAATATTACTAGCTGGGCCCGGTCCGCTTCGCTGGGCCTAAATAATTTTTTGTTGTTGCATTGTCTGCAATGTAATGTATGAATGGATGAAAGTAATTTTTAAATATATATGTTTAATTGGTGTTTATACTGTGGAGGTAATTTTGTACAATTTTATAGGGAGGAAAATTGATGTAGCGATTGGTATTGAAATAGGTTTTGATGAATGAATGAATGATTCGTATTGTATGTATGTATGTAGCGCAGTAAAGTATGTTTGGAAGATTATTGAAATTAAATTAAATGACATGTGGTATAAGTATTTGAAGCACATGCCGTTAATTCGTCCGGTGCAAACGACTGGATTACGATCTTTGAGCTTTGGTACGTAGCCGAATGCTCGCACAAAATGGCCCGGCAGTGTAAACACTTGAAAACGAACAAATCTGTAGATTCCGATGCTGGTGCGGGAGGGAATATTCAATCAGTGTAAACGGTTGCACGAACGGAATTTCGTTTACGATTGGAGTTCGCGACAAATGTTGTGTTCGCTCCTACGGTCTAAGTGCACCTTCAAATTAAGTAAAAATAAGTACCTTTATCCCATTTAGACAAAATTAAACCAAAAATTCCCTTAGGAAGGGAAATTTGCCTAAAGTTGGCTGCACTGGTTGAGCGCCCCGTCTGTGAGGAGTGTTGCCACATTGAGAGACGTTCTGTTGTGTTTTTGTAAATTTTTCTTGGGGGAAGAAAGTTATTTCTATAACTTGTTGGGACAATTTTGCAGTGCTTATTTGCCGAAAAGGCCAATTGCAGTGTGTGCATTTAAGTCAAGTTTAATTTAATTTTCATTCGCAATGGACGTCTTCTCGTAATATTAATGGCGGTTTGCCTGCATTAAGGTCCCCTTAAGCCAACGCGAAATTCCGCAGCCGGTACGGAACTTGAACAAAAATGTTGCTTGAATATGCGATACTGCGTTTTTTTAAAAGAAAATTTATAAATGATACACATTTTTAGTTGTAGCTTTGAAACTTTTCACCGCAAACAAATTTTTTTATTCCAATATCTTTGCTGGAAGAATTTTCGAGAAAGTACCGCGGCGGTGGAATTTTGGGTTTTTTGAAGTTGTAATGAAGTACTGTGTATAGGGTTACTGTGAAAGTGGGCGACTTTCGCAGTGCGCATTTAAGGTCGCCACACATGAATGCAAAATTTCGTTGGTGTCGTGGTACTTTTTCTTGAAAATACGATAGTGCGCTCTAGAATGATATGCACTTGTTTTTGTTTTTGTGAAATTTTTCAGCACGAAAAAATTTGTCCGAGCCGAATATCGCCTTGCAATTTTTGAGCAATTTTTGGGGAAATTTCGCGGCATTGTGTGGGGAGCTTTAAGTTGGGTATAATTTAATTTCCATTCACAATAGACATTTTTCCGTAGTTATTTGGAATGTAAATGGCAATGCATTTAAGTGGAAATGAAGTACTGTGAAAGTGGGCGTAAAATGTGCACTGGGAGATTGGGGCAAATTATGGAATTGCGAATATGTAATACTCAAGGAGAACCCCTGTTATTTTGGCATTGCCTTAGGTTTTTTCCATTGTTGAAAAGTTACATGCAATCAAATGGAAATAACCTTAATTATTACTCCCTGCTGCATTTAATGTTGAAAATACACGAAGTTGTTGAAATTTGTGATCGGTACATCGACTTGAAATACTTTAGCAAATCGATTTCATACTTTGAAAGAAACCGAAAGGGTTTTTTAACCCGCAGATATGGTAACACTGCTTGGGTGGGGAAAAATTAAGTCCTAGGTGGCAACCAAGTTGATTGTTGATCATATGGTATTTGCTTTAAAAGATTCACAAATGTGAGAGAAATACGTATTTTCTAACTTGTGGGCGGTAAAAGTGGGCGTGTCAAAACCTATCCTATGTCACGACTCACGACCCCGAGAACACATATATAAATTTCGGTGAGAATCGGTGCTGTAGTTTTCGCGTCTACTGGTGACAAACATACACGTCTCTTTTATATATATAGATTTTTATTAATAAAATGTTTATTGTTAAAAAATAAAAAAAAATCAATATTAAAAAAAAATTACTTCAAATTAAGGATAAAAGTTTAAACAAAAAATGATAAAAGTTTAAACAATAACAAAAAAAGGGTTTTCAATTTAAAAATTTACTTTTTCGATTAAATTGTTGCTTACAATACTTTTTACACCCGCGCTTAACCCACGAACTTTAAAAAATAAGCTCACGGTCGATTCAATTTGTCAATTTATCATCGCAAAATGAATTGATCGCGAGAAGATTGAATTTTGAATCGATCGTTGGCGAGTTTTTCCGCACCCTGGTTTAATTACAATTCTTAATGGAGAAGGTGCTTTTTGTAACTGGGATAGACTAGTATTTTATATTAATGGTCGTCATGTAACATAAGAATTCCAGTGTAAACTGCAGAAACTGAATATTCTTATGCAAGCGTAAATGAAGTGTACAAATTTTTATAGAAAATTTTATACACAAATTGCATAAAAATATTCAACGATTTCGATGTGTAAACGAACGTAGAAATTTATACAAATGTAAAATGTCAACTGTTTTTTTTTACAGTTTAGTAAGTTTGAAAAAGATTTTATTTCGTTAAAATTAAAAATTCAGTGAAAAGTGGCCGAATTAAGTTGGAATTTTGTATTATTGCATTCAATTCAATTCAATTCATTATTCGTCATATAAATACACCATCGGATAGTTTCTACATGTAATGTCGTATATGAAAATATGCAATACGCTTTGCAGAAATTTGTATCATTACATGAATCACATTATTATCAATGCTTTACAACACAGAAAAATGCTATTGCTATATAATTGAAATAAAGAACTTCTGATAAGCCACACAGTGAAGACGTGTTTAAAAAAGAAAGCTAGTGAGCGACACACACAACTGGCGGAGCACGGGTACGTGCACGAGCAACACACACAACCAGAAGTGCACGTAGTTGAGGAATCTCCTCAAACCTAGGAGGAATCTCCATCAGAGCATAATTATGTTTACGAATTGAATGCAATTCAGACGACCTCCGCCCACAAAATCTTGACCAAAATGTACCTAAACGGTGTTCTTAAATAGTTTGAAGTGGATTCAGGGGCAGCAAACTTGGTCCATTTTAGGATCAGCTCTGGTAAATGTGAAATATAATAATAACCAATATATTCTCACTTTGGGCCACTTTAATAGTGACAGTGTCGAAGCAAGATGGTTCTATAAGAATCTGTGGAGATTATCGGAGTACTGTAAATACAGTGATACAGCCTTCTAGTTGGTATAGATGGAGTGAAAGCATATCTCAACGATATCATAATTTCTGGAAAAGATCAAGCTACATATATACAGCTTCTACAGTTTTCAAAAAGCTAGCTCAAGCGAATTTAACAGTCAATAGACATAAATGTTTAATCGCGCAGCGGAAGATTGATTTCCTGGGATTCCATATAAGCCAGGACAGGGTATCGCCCAATAAAGAAAAAGTAAGGGCCTTATAACTCGCCCCATCGCCGGAACTAAGGAAATGCTGCAATCATTTCTAGGGTTTTTTAAATTTGTATAATTCGTTTCTACCCAATAAAGCGTCGATCGCCGAAAAATTGCACCGTCTACTAGACAATAATGCGAAGTGGACGTGGACAGATGCACATCAAGAGGTTTTTAATTGTAACGTTGCTTATGCTGAGGTAAGGACTCGTCGGATGTCCAGGGCTTCGTACACAGAAAAAAAAAAGATAGGTTAATCTAACCAAAAAACGTTGTAAAAAAACAATTTTTTATTTTATATGGAAAACACAAACAACAATTACAATTGTTGTGGTTAATCTAATCGTCAAAAAATTGTTAAATGATTTGCCAGCATGGTCGTATTTCGGCATATGATTCGCAATGTCATCGCTCGATGCAGAAATGCAACCATGCCGCAAATATTTCATAATTCTGAAACAGCATGACATTTAATACAAGAGAGAAAAATTATTATATATGGCTGTCTCGTTTTCGCTCTCAAAGCAACAAGTGCTGCATAATATATGAATAATTTATATTCGACACTTGACTCATGAAGTACTTGGTTCCATTAGTATGCGATACTATTATTGGTATTTTAGGGAAGTTTGTATGAAAATTGTTGGGTCGTAATAATAAAAACGTCTTAGAGCAATTGCTACGTGCATTTACTTTACTCAGAGATTTTATTTCAAATCAATATTGAATGAAAATTATCGTAAAAATTATTAAGTATTCACAAGAAAGTATCCGGTTGTATCGAATACAAAAAAATCGAATTTTCGCAGCACTAGAAGATGGCGTCCAATTTGTTTACATTTTACATTTTTGATATTTCGAAAACAATTTTTAAAATCAAATTATGACTATGTTATAATTCATTATTAACAAATATTGTGATATTACGATTTTAAAAATTGTGCAGAATGTTTTTCAGCTCGTTTTTTCCAGGGAAAACATTAATTTCAATATTACAATATTATTGTAAACTTAATGAAATATTAAAATATTGCGTTTTGTGGAAGCGCGTTAGTTCTAAGTAATGAATATTATATATATTCGCAGTAGAAATGATGTTGCCCGACAAATTTGTGTACGAAATGTAAATTATCTCGTTTTTAAAGTCTTGGGCTTACATTAAATTAATTTAAGCTTCATAAATATATTTCAATACAACACATCTACAGAAATACCAAACACATCAGCTATCTTTTTTTTGCATTCTTTTTCTAATATGTATTTATTTATTTTTTCGCTCAATTGGATAATTGCTTTCTCTGTCTTCCATAAAGTAATATACGAACAATTTTTAATTGTACGCCAACAAAATTTGATTGTACGCCAACAACTTTGAGTCGGTTCCATTTACAACGTTTCTTGGTTGCTGCATTTTTAATCGTCTTTTTTGGTTAGATTTACCTACTTTTTTTTTTGTGTGTACACAGAAAAATTTATAAGTTGCAGAGATTTTCTTCAAATTTGAACAGAAATTTTTATTTAATAACAAATAAAGTAAAAGTTACTGATTTAAGATTTAGGAGCGAACAGCGGCGTGTGGTCATCGTTAGTTGGCGTTGTAGCTTTTCGTTGACCCGGATGACTGGAGATTATGGTGGACTATCAGGTGTTGGTTGGATAATCTGGAAGTTGGTGATCGGTAGCCGCGTCGTTGAATTGGCGATCGAATGCTGATGAAACGATGCGTAGACGTGGCAATGGCGATCGGTGTTGGGCTTATGAAGCGGTGTGTAAAGGTGGGCGATAGGCCTTGATTGATACGGCGCCAATGCGCAGTCGTTGTGCGCGAAAGGCGAGTGTGATGCGAGCGCTGTACGAGCGTGATGCGTGCGTGAGTTCAAAGGGGAACTTGCGTATGTATTACGTGGGCAAGGCTAGTACGAGCGCAGGCAGAGCAAGGTGTGAATCGTGGGTGTAGCTGAGCGTGAACAAATGAATATATAGGCACTGAGCGTCTAGCGTGACGTGAAAACTGGAACTCGTGGGCGTTAGGTACCGCAGACCAGATGGCGGGGAAATTCAACCGCTCTCTCTCGTGGAATCGGTACGTCGTACAATGTATAACTTCAGGAAGGGTGGTGCCTTGCACTCTGCCTCTGAATGATACGTGGAAAAACTTGACTTGATGTAGCACTTCGCTGTGCCGACTGGTAACTTAGACTTGGAAAAACGGGGTGACGTGCTTGTCTTGGTTCACTTGCTCGCTAATGTTCACGACCCTTAGCTGTGCCTCTGCTCGGTTCGATGTCTCTGAAACTGATTCGGAATCCGTAAAGAATAAGCTTTAAAATTCTATTGGTTATTCCATTTACAATTTTTATATTTATATGGTCAATGTTGAAAGGTACAATATAAAAATGTTGATTATTTATATGTCAATGTTTAATATAAAAGGTTTATTATTGGGAAAAGAACGGATTAAAATTTATGTATTAATTTTCCTGTAACAAAACGGTGCATTAGCGTTAGTGTTATTTAGTAATTTGTGGTTGTTGCCGTTGCCGGCGGATTTAGGCAGAAGCGTCAGAGTATGACCTGGCCGATAATCAAAACTCACCCTTGCCATGCCATCATCTGAGCCCCTGTGATAAATCGAAATAATTTGGTATTTTTCTTGGATTTTGGCTGAAAGCACGAGAATTCCATGTGTGCCGAGAGGCAAAAGGATTTAATCAGAAGCATGGGAGTATGACTTGGCCGATAATCAAAACTCTCCCTTGCCATGCCATCATCCCAGCCCCTGTGGTCAATCGAAGATATATTTATTTTCTTTTCATCTTGGTTACATGTGTGCCGAGTGGCAAAAGGATTTACACAGAAGCATGGGAGTATGACCTGACCGATAATCAGAACTCACCCTTGCCATGCCATCATCCCAGCCCCTGTGGTCAATCGAAGATATATTTATTTTCTTTTCATCTTGGTTACATGTGTGCCGAGTGGCAAAAGGATTTACACAGAAGCATGGGAGTATGACCTGACCGATAATCAGAACTCACCCTTGCCATGCCATCATCCCAGCTCCTGTGGTCAATCGAAATTATTTTTATATATTTTTTTTGGTCGCACGTATGCCGAGAGGCGAGAGGATTGAAGCAGAAGCGTAGGAGTATGACATGGCCGATAGTCAGAATTTACCCTTGCCATGCCATCATCCCGTCTCCTGTACCAACCGAAGAAAAAGTGCTCAATAACAACAAAACTAATAAAAGCAAGTTAAATCAAAATATCAAAATTAACGCTGCGTGTTGCGACTTACCTGATTCGGAATCCGTAAAGAATAAGACCGAATCAGGCTCGTGCACCGCTTTCTATACCCTCTTCTTTCAACAGTGACCGTTGGTGAATTGTCGCTAAGTTTTCCGTAGTTCGTCGTGGTGATTTGTTGCCTCGTGCCGTGTCGCTTTGCCCGCTATCATATCGCCATCCTACTCTTTCTCGTAGTTCCCTTATGTGAATTGCTGAGTCACTCCGAGTCGATTACCGATTACTTCTCCTTTACCAGGGTTACCACCTTTCCGCTGTTCGCCCCTTTACAAGTTCCTTATGTACTTAAGTGTCTACATTGGCTTAAAGTCGTTTACATTGGCAAAAGAATATGACGATTCGTTTACATTGGTGCAAGTTTACGAAAGTTCGTTTACATTGGTAAAAGAATATGACGGTTCGTTTACATTGGAAAAAAAAGAATAATTCGAATGTATTTTTAGTATTAAATATTTAATATCAACTTTGATCTGACTTACGCGGTTTTTAATTCATTTCTTTTCTTCTTTTATTTTTCCGCTACTAAAAAAAATGAACTAAGCCACTCGTTCTCGCATGTGATGCTTCCCCATATGGTGTTGGTGCTGTATTGGCTCATCTCGACCAGGGACTGGAGCGTCCAATTGCTTTTGCATCGCGTACATTGGGTGTGCATGAGCAGAACTACGCTTAAATCGACCGAGAGGCCCTGGCCATTATATTTGGCGTAAAACATTTTGTAGTGCATGCCCCAGCAATGCATGCAATGTGTCTAAGGCATTCAATCCCGCGATCCCGGACGTTTTCTCAATCTCGGAAACCCGGGATTCAAAAAATGGATTTTTTTTGCATTGCTTAAGATATTTTTGAAGTTTTTCCACAAAAATACAGCCGTGCATTTACATTCAATCTAATTGGTAAATTAAAAAAACCCACTTTTGCAGATTTAGTGCTACACACACACAAAAATTGTCAAAATTTTTGTCAATAACGGTTAACAAACAATTTTTATCGATCAGAATCAAATTTTTTCAATTTAAACAATTTTTTTTACCAAAAAAGATATATGTTTAAATTATTTTGTTGACCGTATATGGAAACCTTTACGAATTGGATAAATGGTTTTGTGTGTGTTTTACTTTTTAATGGACACCAATTTCAATAGTTTTAAACAAGAATTCGTGTATCTGTTCCCGCTATAATACTAAAAGCATGAAATGGAGCTGGCAGAATTTTATGATTATAATCGGATTCAGGTGGCAAAAAAAAGGACTTGTTCGATCAATGTAATTTAAAAAGAATTACTTTTTGTTCCACTATATTTATTTTAAATATTATTTGTTTTGTTTAATGTAATATTTAATAAATATTATTTCTTTGTCGAATTAATATGAAATTAAACTTAAAATATTGTTGCATCAATTTTTTCTTTAATTTTATATTAATTATTGTATTTAATTGGAAAATCCCGAAAATCCCGAACAAATCCCGGGATCCCGGGATTGTAATTTCAAATCCCGAAATTCCGGGATTTTGAAAAACACTTCGGGATTGAATGCCTTAAATGTGTCATAATATGCCACACTATTTGAAGGGGGATCGATATTGCTTGCAGAGTGTTACATTACATTCAGCGGCGTCGATCGTAGTATCCTTGACGAACGAACAACACGAACACACGAAAACCTGATAAATAAACTTCTTTTAAAAACTACACCGAAACTGCCGCAATAGATATATATATAGGTATATATATAACTATATATAAAAGAAACGGAAATTTTCCCGACACAAGGAAAATAATACCGAACACAAACCCCTTTTTCAAAATCAACACAAACCGACAATCACCCAAAAGAAATTATTCGTACACCAAAAATTATATTTCTTTAAACGCAATTGATTTCCGGGACCAGACCAACCTGTCTGAAATCCCTCGCACGATTCTTTGCAGAATCTATTCACCAGCTGGACTTCGATAAAATTCGATGTCCAGCAACAACTTGGCTCTGATGCGGGACGACACAAACAAAAAAAAGGAATAAGGAAGAGGGGGGAAAACGGCCAAACAAATCCCAAGCAAACTACTTGGACGGAAACACTTCACCAAAACAAATCACGACCGAACACAACCTGTCCAACTCTATTCAATTCCTCCAATTCAAAACACTAAATGGCCGACTGCCACAAATAAAATTAAGCAAAATAACCACTAGCTGGCAAAACTAAACCAGCGCGCAAAAATACTCCCTTTGGAACACTTGTCCTCCAGCCACAGTCCGACGATGGCAACAGCTCCACTTCACCACTCAAAAAAAAATACAATTTAAAAAAAGGAAGAAAATTAACCAAATTTTGGAAACAAATAATTCAATTAAATTTAAGAAAAACCAAAGCTTTTGCCACTCTCCTTCTTCCCTGCTCGAAAAGAACTAAAAGAATTAGAATATATGAGCGCCTATGACGCTCACTTTCCATTTATCTTCCCACATACATAGAGTGCGGCTTACGCAGAAACCAGTGTCCGCAGTCGGGGCTTTACCCATACCTATATGCGAAAAATCTCTTCAGATTTTTCTAGGTGTGTTTGTGTTTGTTTACATATACCCCCCTGCACCCACCAAAATGAAATATACAATTTGGCGGCACTCATGTACGTATAGCCGAAAGCATAAATGTTCTCAAATTCCTCTCCCTCAAACAGGTTTAAAAAGTACAAAAGCTTTAGTCCAGGTTTTGACAATTTACTATTGTAATGGCGAGGCTGGCAATACCCTCATCGGATCGCCGCCGCTCACTGAGCTAACTTAACGAAAGCAAAAGCGAAAGAAAGGAGAAGAAAGCAAGAGAACTTTGACAGCTCAAACAAAATATTCAGTTTTCTTCTTCCGCGCGCCGGCCGCATTTCGCCCGCGAGTGTCGAATTTGTTTTGCTTAACAAATTAAGCAAAACAAATATATTTATATAAAAAGTGACAATCAATAAAATTGTGCAGTGCGTTAATTCGGTCAGTGCGTGTGTGATTTTGTTCCTCCGATTTTGTTCGCCCGTCGCCCCGAACAAAAGGAAAACATAAAAAAACAAAACAAACAATAAAAACAACAACATTCGTGTCGCGATTTTATACCGCGACAACCCCACCTCCACCTCCGCGAAAGTTGCTTGGTCTCCTGAGACCAGCCAACTTTCGAATCTAACCGGAGAAAATCACCCTGAGTCGATGTGCGACCTAAGGTCCTGCACATGCCATGTCCCCTTTTCTCGTCCGTCTTCGTCTTCTAAAACATATGTCCACGGAGACACCCTCTTTGTAACCCGAAACGGTCCAACAAATTTCGGAGCTAACTTCGCTGCAAAATAGTTTGCAGCATCGGACAAAACAAAATTACGTCTCCATACTAACTCGTGCGGTAAATACTGCACATCTCTACGTCTGAGATTGTACGTTTTCGCTGTCTTGGCACTTGCCATTTCTAACATTTTCCGTATGTCTTCCCTCAAGTCTGCCATTAACTTGGCCCGGTCCTCACTACTACTGTCCGGTTGGTCTGAGTCTCCCACTCGTCTATAATCTCTATCACCCCTGACCGCCATATTTCGGCCAAAATTCACGAAGTATGGAGACGCTCCCAAAACCTCATGCTGCGATGTTCGAATGCAGCACGCCACCTTTGAGAGATGAGAATCCCATGTCCGATGGTTTTCTGAAATATATACTCTCAAAGTGGTCTTAATTATTTGGTTGATCCGCTCGGCCGGATTGGCCTGCGGATGATAGTGTGCAGTGTACCGCATCTGCACACCATACGACGCGCATAAACTCTGCAGCTCCTTGCTGCGAAACAGTGGCCCATTGTCGCATACAATGGACCTCGGAACTCCAAAGAGCAGGAAGACATTATCTTCCAACTCCTTGCAAACACTCTTTGCCGTTGCATTTCGCAACGGAAACAACAATGGGAATTTGGTGAATTAGTCAACCACCGTTAAAATATAACAAAATCCCCGACTAGACTTCACCAAGGGTCCCACCAGATCTACGCAGATCATTTCCCAAGGTTCTAACTTCTTTGTCCTCTCTACCATACAACCAGCTGGCTTATTGTTGTCAGGTTTCACCCTCTGGCAAACCTGACAACCTTTAATATATCTAGCTATCTCTGCCTTCATTTTCTCAATTACCCTAGCGTATGTTTTCCTAACGCCCATGTGCCCCGATAATGGATTATCGTGACACTCGAATAAAATACTGCGCCTATCACTCTTGCCCACAACTCTCTTCCACTCGTACCCAGTACTAAACAAACTATTTGTCCCTGCCTTTATGTGTTTATATAACACCCCATTTTCAATTCTCCAAGCTGGGTAATCGAGTGGTTTATCCTCCAATTTCCTAACCATGGAATCCACCCATGGATCTCTAACACGCCCATCTACCTCCCCTACGACTGGGACGCCTCTAGAAAGCATGTCGGGCACAACATGATCTTTCCCCTTACGATGTATGATTTCATAATCGTATTGCTGGAGCTTTAAAGCCCACCTAGCCAACCTACCGCAAGGATCTTTCAAATTGTTGAGCCATACCAACGAATAATGATCTGTCACCACTGTGAACCTAACCCCTTCGATGTATGGGCTCAACTTCTCAACTGCCCACAAAACAGCCAAACACTCCTTCTCGGTAGTGGAATAATTCCTCTCGCATCTACTCAACGACCTACTCAAATACGAAATGACCTTCTCCCCTTCATCAAACTGCTGTGTCAAAACGGCACCTATTCCAAAATCGGAAGCATCAGTCTGAACAACGAAGGGTCGTTCGAAATCACGACAGCTCAGGACCGGCGCCCTCACTAGACGCTCCTTGGCCTTCAAAAAGCTGTCCTCACACTCCGGCGACCATCTAAACCTGTTCTTCTTCTTTAGAAGATCAGTTAGAGGTTTAACCAAATCTGCGAAATTCGAAACAAACCTACGATACCAAGAAATGGTGCCAACAAACGACCTGACTTCCCTTACATTTTTGGGCGCTGGAATTTTCAGCATTGCCTCAACTTTCTCGGGGTCAACGTGCAAGCCCTGTCGATCAACAACATAACCTAAGTACCGTAGCGAAGAAAGACAAAAATTACATTTTTCCCTATTCAATCTAAGCCCTGCCGAACAAATCCTCCTCAGGACCTCCTTCAGAACCTCAACATGCTTATCAAATGTATTTGTAACAATAATAATATCGTCCAAATACACGAAAACATGGGGTTCCAAGTCAGCCCCAAGGACCTCATCTATAAATCTCTGCCAAGTTGCAGGCGCATTGTGCAGGCCATAAGGCATGCGCTTGAACTGGTAGAGCCCCCTACCCGGAACTGTAAATGCCGTGCAGGCCCTAGACTCCTTCTCTACTGGGATCTGCCAATAAGCGGATATTATATCCAAACTAGAGAGATATTTGGCGTCCTTTAGCTTATCTAAAGTAGCCGAAATATAAGGGAGGGGGTAACTATCTCGATCCGTATTTTTATTCAGTGTCCTATAGTCGACACAAAACCTATAACTCCCATCCTTTTTCCTAATCATCACAACCGGTGATGCCCAAGGGCTGTGAGAAATCTCAATCACACCCTTTTCTAACATATCCTCTATTTCCTCATCTATGCGCCTCTGAATAGCGGGCGATACCGGATAGTATCGCTGCTTGACTGGTTCCACATTTGGCTTTGTACGAATCCGATGTTCGACCAAATGTGTACAACCAAGTCCCTCAGGCATAGACCTAAAAACATCTGCAACAAACTCCTCAAGAACCGATTTTTCCCTAGTTGACAACGAAGACCTATCAACTATCGCCGCTACTGACGAGACCTCGACTTGGTCGGAAAACCTCCACTGATTCTTGGCCAAATCTGGCACTACACCGGCCTTAGACCAAAAGTCTACTCCAAGAATCAATGATTGGGGTAAATCCGGTATTACGAGGCATTCAACGAGGACCGACTTGCCCTCTACCTCGAAAGGGACCGAAACTACCCCCCTAACCGGAACTTCTTCACCATCAGCAAGCGCAACCTTGCTGACCGCAGACGCCAATAAACTTATCCCCCAGGACTTTAATGTGTCCCAGCCTGGCCTACCAAGAATCGTCCTGGTGGCCCCCGAATCTAAAAGCCCTAACATACGCACTCCAAAAATTTTAACACCTAAATATGGTCTATTATCCAATTCTCTACCTGAAAGAGAAAAACTCAAACAAATTTCGGACGGACGTTGCCTCTGAGGCCTACCACTATTTTCCCTAGCCAGCTGGTTGCCCGCAGGCAACCTACCTAAACCTCGCGAACTTCTTGCCCTGCTTCCACAAGAGCTCGCTCCCCATTTCCCGACTCTTCGCTGGCCCTCGGAGCCGCTCTCGGGGCCGCCTCCCTGTCCGAGCGCTCCTGTAATTGCCCTGCTCTCTGAGAGCATCGGGGGCAATCACGCTTCATCACGCCAGGCCGCCCGCAGCCGCGGCAAATAACCGCCTTTCGGCAGTTTACCGAAACATGCCCAAACTTCTTGCAGTTAAAGCACCTGAACGGACGCCTAGCCCGTTGAGGAGCCCTAATTCTCCGCTCCAATCTAAGATTGCGCAGCGGAGCCCTGACTGCAACCACTTCCGGCTCGGCCGAAACGTATGCCAAGTCTGGCTCCAGCAAGTCCTTGGACCGGCTGCTGGGCGGCGGCACGAATGCTTCCACATTCGCCCGCACAGCCTCCAGTTTCCGACCCAAAGAAACCAACTCCGAAAGACTCTCAGGCTCAGCCAAGCCCAGCTGAGTCTGATAAAAAGGACACAAATTAGCCCTGACCAGACCCAACATACGTTTCTCCGGCAAGGACTCGGACAGACGACGGAACAGACCCCTCATAACCGCTACATAAACGCCTATGGACTCAGCCCCACCTTGAGTCCTTTTCCTAATTTCGTCTAACAAGAGGTCATCATAATTATGGGGCAGAAACTCTAACTTCAGCTGAACGACCAATTCTCGCCAGCTGCAAACATACCTTCGGGCATCACGGAACCAAATCAAAGCCCTATCCGAAAATAAATCTACCGCCCCTCTAAACAACTGGTCCTCACTGACCCCACGAGCGCCACAAAGCTCGTCTACTCGCTCCAGGAAGGCATGCAGAGATATATCCCTTCTCTGACCGGTAAACTTTAAATCCCACTTGGACAAATTTACAACTCCCTGAAACCCTAACATGCCCTCAAACAACAAAGCCTAAAACTGGTCATTAAAAAAAATTACTAAAAAAAACTCAAAAAAAAATTACCAAAATTTAAAAACATTAATCTTAAAAAAAAAATATATATATATAAATAAACCAGCGTACCACGCTCACAGAATTAAAAAAAATTTAAATAAATAAAATAAAATTGAAAAAAAATTAAAAAACAAAACAGTAATTGGCAAAAAGGCGGACAACACCACAAAACACCAAAAATTACAAAAAAAATTTTTAAAAATAAAATGGAACGGACTCACCGAACTATCGCGATCTCCGCTGCTCCGACCAATTCAAAAAAAAGCTAAATAAATAATAAAAATTAATTAGTCAAAATATAAAAAAAATATACAAAACACTAAAAACACCACCAAAAAAAATTATTTATTTAAATCAAAAAAAAAAATTTAATTTAAAAAAAAAACCCGAAAAATAGAAAAAGAAATATTACAAAAAAAATCAGTTTTCAAAAAAAAATTATACAACAAAAAAATTTTAAACTTATTAAAAAAAAAATTTTAAAAAAGTTAATATTTAAAAACAACTTTAAACAAAATAGCCCCACGTTGGGCGCCAGCTTATCGCGCTATTTTGAACTAAAACTTTTTAAAACAAACTAAAATCAAAAATCCCCACGCGATATTTAAATTCCCTATTTGCCCGAAAAGCACAGTCGCGAAGCGTGGGATTTAAGACGACCCTCGCGGTATGGTATCCCTTGACGAACGAACAACACGAAC
Source organism: Heteromyza rotundicornis (assembly GCA_951394025.1). Lineage (NCBI taxonomy): Eukaryota > Metazoa > Arthropoda > Insecta > Diptera > Heleomyzidae > Heteromyza > Heteromyza rotundicornis. The sequence continues at coordinate 40,086,955 of OX596011.1, forward strand.
ACACGAAAAACTGATAAATAAACTTCTTTTAAAAACTACACCGAAACTGCCGCAATAGATATATATATAGGTATATATATAACTATATATAAAAGAAACGGAAATTTTCCCGACACAAGGAAAATAATACCGAACACAAACCCCTTTTTCAAAATCAACACAAACCGACAATCACCCAAAAGAAATTATTCGTACACCAAAAGTTATATTTCTTTAAACGCAATTGATTTGCGGGACCAGACCAACCTGTCTGAAATCCCTCGCACGATTCTTTGCAGAATCTATTCACCAGCTGGACTTCGATAAAATTCGATGTCCAGCAACAACTTGGCTCTGATGCGGGACGACACAAACAAAAAAAAGGAATAAGGAAGAATGGGGGAAAACGGCCAAACAAATCCCAAGCAAACTACTTGGACGGAAACACTTCACCAAAACAAATCACGACCGAACACAACCTGTCCAACTCTATTCAATTCCTCCAATTCAAAACACTAAATGGCCGACTGCCACAAATAAAATTAAGCAAAATAACCACTAGCTGGCAAAACTAAACCAGCGCGCAAAAATACTCCCTTTGGAACACTTGTCCTCCAGCCACAGTCCGACGATGGCAACAGCTCCACTTCACCACTCAAAAAAAAATACAATTTAAAAAAAGGAAGAAAATTAACCAAATTTTGGAAACAAATAATTCAATTAAATTTAAGAAAAACCAAAGCTTTTGCCACTCTCCTTCTTCCCTGCTCAAAAAGAACTAAAAGAATTAGAATATATGAGCGCCTATGACGCTCACTTTCCATTTATCTTCCCACATACATAGAGTGCGGCTTACGCAGAAACCAGTGTCCGCAGTCGGGGCTTTACCCATACCTATATGCGAAAAATCTCTTCAGATTTTTCTAGGTGTGTTTGGCATATACCCCCCTGCACCCACCAAAATGAAATATACAATTTGGCGGCACTCATGTACGTATAGGCGAAAGCATAAATGTTCTCAAATTCCTCTCCCTCAAACAGGTTTAAAAAGTACAAAAGCTTTAGTCCAGGTTTTGACAATTTACTATTGTAATGGCGAGGCTGGCAATTAAGGCATTCAATCCCGAAGTGTTTTTGAAAATCCCGGGATTTCGGGATTTGAAATTACAATCCCGGGATCCCGGGATTTGTTCGGGATTTTCGGGATTTAAGAAAAAACTGTTGCAACAATATTTTAAGCTTAATTTTTTTTTAATTCAACGTAGAAATAATATTTAATAAATATTGCATTAAACAAAAATCGAACAATCGAACTAGAAGTTGTTGAGAAATCGGAATTTGAACGTTGCAACTTTAAATTTAAAAAAAAAATAAATAAAAATATAAAAAAATTAAAACGTTCAAATTCCGATTTGTAAACAACTACTAGTTCGATTTTCAATTCCTTAAAACTGGAGGAAAGATCAAGAAATTACCTTTCCAACAAAAAAAAAGAGTACGGGATTATCAGTTCAACCGCTAAACAGTTTTTACTAATGAAAAGCTATAAAAATGCATTATGACGTCTAAAAAAAAATTGTGATGAGGTGGAGCAAAACCCAGCTAGGGTTTTACTGTCACATACAATACTATCATCCCACAACAATTTTGAAGAGGCCCTAAAAAATTTGCCTTAAATTGTTGCACAGTGTAATTTATGTGTTAAATTGAGTTGCTTTATTATTTTTTTGCCACGCTGAATCTATTCAAAAGTACAACACTCAAACGGTCAACAAAATGATTTTATTAATTATATTTACCTTTTTGTCGAATAAAAAAAATTGTTTCAATTTGAAAAAATTTTTTTTCAGATCGATAAAAATGTTTTGTTTACTGTTATTGACAAAAATTGTCTTAATTTTTTGTGTGTGTAGATCTAAGTCTACGAAAGTGAGCTTTTTGTGTTTACCAATTGGATTGAAAGTAAACGCACTGCAGTATTTTTGTGGAAAAGCGTCGAAAATATCTTAAACAATGCATAAAAATTCAATTTTTTTAATCCCGGGATTCCGGACTCAAAATCCCGGGTTTCCGGGATTTAGAAAACGTTCGGGATCCCGGGATTTCGGGATTCGGGATCCCGGGATTGAATGCTTTACTGGCAATACCCTCATCGGATCGCCGCCGCTCACTGAGCTAACTTAACGAAAGCAAAAGCGAAAGAAAGGAGAAGAAAGCAAGAGAACTTCGACAGCTCAAACAAAATATTCAGTTTTCTTCTTCCGCGCGCCGGCCGCATTTCGCCCGCGAGTGTCGAATTTGTTTTGCTTAACAAATTAAGCAAAACAAATATATTTATATAAAAAGTGACAATCAATAAAATTGTGCAGTGCGTTAATTCGGTCAGTGCGTGTGTGATTTTGTTCCTCCGATTTTGTTCGCCCGTCGCCCCGAACAAAAGGGAAACATAAAAAAACAAAACAAACAATAAAAACAACAACATTCGTGTCGCGATTTTATACCGCGACAGTAGTTCAAGTAGTTCAATGTGTGTGGCATTTGGGTCAGCGTTTGTTTGTGCCGGCAAATGAACGAAAGGGTCATGTTGCGAGTATGGCATGTTGCACAAATGTATCTAGGTTGCGATATTGTAGTTCTAAGCATATTTTGGTTTGTAAATAGTTCTAAGCATATTTTGGTTTGTAAATAAGGCGGAGAAAATAAAGAATCTTGAGTGTGATACTGGCAACCAAACAAAAAGACACAACTTTATAAACTACATGGCGATCTTGCCAGCTCTATTGTTCTATTAGAGTAGTGAGCGAATTTTAAATAGTTTAAAATTAAAGGAAAAACTCAAAATTTTTAAATGAGTTACTCTAGAGAACAGCTAAATAAATTATTTGATGAATTGGGTATTACTGCGGCAGCTCCGCCAATTTATGTACCTACGCCCGCCACGGCAGGACAAAAGCCGTTGACAATAGAGGAGTATCAAACACGACAACTAGTTAGAAAAAGCAAACCGATTCCAGCACCACTAATTACTTACAAACAGCGTGAGCTACAGAAGAAAAAGCAGAACTGAGGAGAGTCATCGGACTAGCGACTGGGCTACAAAAAGACAGTTTAGTGAAACAATTAAGAGCACTGAATAATGGGGGCGAGTGAATCTAAAGAGGAGATTATCAACAACAACAACAACAACAGCAGCAGCAGTATAAATGTTTCTCAAAATATGAAGCTAAATAGGTTTTACAAAAAGTATGTAACGAAGCAGATAATTAGAAATAGGATAAATCATGTTTAAAAAATAAAATAAAAATAATTATAATAATTATAATAACGTGGTGGACAATAGGAAAGACATTTTTTTCACTTTTAAAGACTACTAAAAATACGCGAAATATGGCTTATTTTGATTTCTTGACAGCGATGAAATTGGTTTTCCTCTTCTAACTTCAGATTGTATGGGTGTAATCAAAATTCCTGGTATGTAGTTTTAATTTTTTGGACAGAACTACAACGTGTAATAGGTGCACCCCAAGTTCTGACATTTTTTTTTTTTTTGTAGCGCAGTGTAATGAAACAATTCTAATGACTGATGGTATTCTGGGCAGAGATTTCCTGATGAAGTATGATTGTAAGATTGACTATGAAACATGCACATTAGACTGACAATGAAAAAATTGTTTATATTCTCCCAACCCCTAGAACTACGCATATGGATGTGAAAATTAATGTCTGCAAATTTCAGCCCGATCCGAGTATGGGAAATGCTAGCCAGTGGACATCAAAGTTCGTGTTTTAGCACCAAAATCGATCTAAACAAAGGAATAAAATAAAAATGTGGATAAGCAGTATGTTGAGAAATTTTATAACCTTTCCAACATGATGTTACGGAAGTTGTGATGATTTTAACCGACACATCTTTGTTGAAGAATATTTGATTTTACTAAAATTGTATACATTAGTTATTTCATGGTCGCTAATTTCAAATTAAGAGTCAATTTTAGTGCAACCGTTTTAGTTTCGCAATTAATGAGTGACATTTTCATAAATTGTTTGGTCCTTAAAGACATTTTGCATATTCTAGTAAATTATACAAATCTTAAAAAATGCGAATAAAGCTGTGTCGGTTAAAAAATCACATCTTCTTTATTTCTAACTCGAATTTCAAGATGTATTTCATGTGGAAGGAGAAACTCTTTCGGTAAATAATTTTTATGAGCAGGAGATAAACATAGCAGAAAGAACTCCGGTGTACATAAAAAACTACAGGATGCCACATGTGCATTTGCAAGAAGTAGATAACAGACTTGTAAAGTAATGAAATTTTCATTACGCATTACCATTACCATTATCATTACAGGTAATGAAATTTTATTTCATTACCATTACCATTACTGCAATGGTAATTGTAACGGTAATGGTAATGGTAATGAAAATTTCATTGCAATGGTAATGAAATTACCATTATTTCATTGCGATAGTAATGATAATGAAGTAATGAAATTTCCATTACTTCATTACTTCATTACCTATCTGCCCCAATTGCGTTTTTGCCACTTTTTGGGCAAATCATGCCAAGTTTAATTGTAGCTACCATCAAGTGTGTCCATGGTCATTTTATGGATGATTAATGTCAGTTGCGATTAGGACAGCTTCTGAGTGCGTCCTTGGACATTTTATGGAAGAATCATGTCAGGTGGGATTAGGCCAGCTTCTAAGTGCGTCCTTGGCCATTTTTTGGACGAATCATGTCTGGTGGGATTAGGCCAGCTTCTGAGTGCGTTAATTTTATTTTAATTCAACGTAGAAATAATATTTAATAAATATTGCATTAAACAAAACCAAATTTAAAATAAATAAAGTCAAACAAATAGTTATAAATTTTAAATTACTATGATCGAAAAAGTTTGATAATTTATGTGTTAAATTGAGTTGCTTTATTATTTATTTTGCCACGCTGAATCCATTCAAAAGTACAACACTTAAACGGTCAACAATATAATTTTATTTATTATATCTACCTTTTTGTCGAATAAAAAAAATTGTTTCAATTTGAAAAAATTGTATTCAGATCGAAAAAAATGTTTTGTTCACTGTTGTTGACAAAAATTGTCTTAATTTTTTGTGTGTGTAGCACTAAGTCTTCGAAAGTGAGCTTTTTGTGTTTACCAATTGGATTGAAAGTAAACGCACTGCAGTATTTTTGTGGAAAAGCGTCGAAAATATCTTAAACAATGCATAACAATTCAATTTTTTGAATCCGGACTCAAAATTCCTTGAATGCCTTAGTGTATATACATGAAAGCGTTTTGCATACAGCTTACCGAAGTTAATCGATATTAGGTAAAGGTATTGTATGAGCATTAGTGGCTCTGGTGAGAAGGCGCTTAGTTCGCTACTTCATCTTACTTACAATCGCTGCGTTGTGGGTTCGATACCTCACCAGGGCGGCTAACATTTATAGGAAAAAATATATGTGTGAATATATTTGTAAGTGGCTCTGGTTCCTTCTCACGAACGCAGCGTCGTGTGGACGAACCACCAGAAAAAGGGCTAACATTAAAAAAAAGAAGGTTAACAACTTAAAAAAATTTTTTAAGTGAAGTTGTAAATTTTGAATCTGTTAGTGTTAGGGACAGACAGACAGACAGAAAGACATACACAAAGACAGACAGACAGACAGACCTGGACAAATATATAATATATTGGCCAATATATTAAGAAAAATATTAAATTAATTAAATTAATACCAAATTAAGAAAGTTAAAAATTTATTTTACGCATAATGTGTCTAAGCTGTACGCATAATGAGTGTACCAATATTTTAGATGCATTCCTGAAATGACATTTATTTAAATTGTAAACAAATATCATTTTTTGAAGGGTAAGGGTGTAGAGCATGTCTCAGCAATGCATGCAATTGTCAACCAATGTGTCACAATATGCTACACTATTTGAAGGGCGATCGTAATTGCTTGCAGAGTGTCACATCACATTCAGCGGCGTCGATCGCAGTGTTTCATTCAAATGGTGCATTAGATGCTCCGAAATCGGCACAGTCTGCTGAACAACAAAAAGACACAACTTTATAGCCTTCAATTTCCATCCATATGTGGCCTGCAGAGCTATACTAATAGTCACGGATCATAAACCACTGTTAGGGATTTTCAATAGAGGCAAACAAATTCCCCAAATGGTATCAAATTTTTATACCCTCACTGTGGCAGGGTATACTAACTCTGACACAACGTCTGTAACGCCCATAAGGTCGTGTCCGGTATGGAAAATATATATATTCTTGATCAGCATCACCGCCGGAGTCAATGTAGCCATGTCCGTCTGTCTGTCCGTCCGTCTGCCCGTCCGCACGATAGCGGTCGTAGTTTTGGAGATATCGACTTTAAACTTTGGGTACATGTTTTTCTCGTGAATACTGAGATCAAGTTCGAGAATCAGCCAAATCGGACAAAAACTGGGCGTGGCTCCCATACATCGGAAAAAGGTCTACATTTTTCAAGTCTTTTTTATTGCTACATTCGACTGCAAATGTTTAGAAACGTATTTTTGACATGGTCCGAGGTTCCGAAACCCCATATATGGGTCAAAATAGGGGTCTTAAGACCAATTTTTTTTTTTTGGCGATTTGATTGGAAATTTTTAGAAACGGATTTTGGACATGTTCTGGGCTCCAAAACTCTTTTTAGGTGGCTCAAAATGGGGTCTTGAGACCACATAATTTTATGTTCGAGGTACTTCTTCCTACTGTGTGGGGTTATTTCAGCTTCGGTATAGCCGAAGATAGTCCACTCTATAGTTTTTCTTATTTTTGCGACACCGAAAACCAAAACAAATTTTTTACGATACGATTTTCTAGCCCACATCACATCTATACGGTCGTACTGATTTTCTTGAGACTTGTATGTAAAATTGTGTAAGTGATGAAATTTCCAATGGGACATAAGAGGCCCACAAAACAAAAAATATGATTATATCATCGAATATTTAGTGAATCTCGCCTCAAATTGCGTGGCATGGGATTACAGCTGCCACAAAGTACGTCCTTGGTCATTTTCTGGGTGGATTACCGGATTTGAAATATAGAAACATACTACTCGCCCTGATATCTATATTAAAAGGAGTCCTGGTGAACTGTACGAAATTTAAAAAAAAGGGGTAGGATGTTCACGGAAGGATTTTAACTTTTAGAAATGTAGCCCAAATGCTGAAATCCGGGACCGATTTCGGAAAAATTTTACATTTAAAGTTAAAAGCTTCACAGGTGGTACTTACCATCCACTAGAGCATCCTTTTGACATCACCTGAAGGATTTGGGGATTTCTTAAAAATCAGCTACTAGATTTATTCTTTGAATTTTCGTTCCTTCAAAAACTAAATGTGTATTTATCAAAGCTGGGCATTAACTAGTTAATTCGTTAATAGTTAATTAACGAAGTTAAAGTTTTGGTTAACTTTTAACGTTTCAGTTAATTTCGAAAACCATTAACTTTTTCATTTAGTTAAGTTAAATTTCTTCGATTAACTAGCATTAGTTAACTTTGAAACAAAAAAAAATTCTTTATTATTAATTGTAAAAAAAAATTAAAAATTAAGAATTTATACTATTTTTAATAATCAACCTAGCCACACTGTTGAAAAATTGTAAACACCGAACTCTTTCGTGTTGTTGACAAAAATTTAAAGTTCCAAGTGTGCCTAGCCCGCCGTCAAATGTATCGGCTTGGTCGGCGGCGAAATATTGAGTCGATTGTGTCGGCTCAACCGATATTGACATCGATTTGTTCGCACGCCGATTGAAGCCGATTATGGTCGGCGCGAAACCGTTTAACCGCCGCCGACATTTGCCAATCAACTTGGAACTCTGGGTGCGTAGTGACAATCAAAAAAAAGCGCGTCGGCAAATTCGTTTTGTAAAATTTTTACAAAGTTTTTATTTTTTAAGTAAAATTTGCATATAGAGGGCTGAAATCGATCGAAAAAAGGTCTGTGAGTGCAGGCATTCAATTGTGTATAGTTAAAAAGTTTTTTATGCGTTTTTTCTTTAGAGAATTTAACTATTTAATTTAACTTTTAACGAAGTTAACATTTCAACGCAATAAACTTTTTAATTTAACGAAGTTAAAGTTTTGATTAACTATTTCCGGATTAACGAAGTTAAATTCTCGATTAACTATGCCCAGCTTTGCATATACCTAAAAATAGAACACATCATGCTTTCGCGTACATGTATTGGTGCGTCTAAATGTACCATACTCTGCACAGTCTGTGGAACAGACTCTGTTCAATCTAAAAATAGAACATGTTCTATGCAGACATCATGCTGTCTCTTACAAGTACAATACAAATTTTGTATTGGTTTATATTAACCGATGGAAATTGTATAAGCATTCAGGAAAAAACTTCGAAAAGTCGGATATTTTTGGAAATTTAATGTGTATCATTTCATTTTATTGGTTTGGAAAAATTATTTATTTTGTTTTAAAGAAAAAAATTTTATAAAATTGGCGAAAGGTTTATTGATATACTCGTACATAAACTATATGGGTTATACATATAAAAATATGCAATACGAATTGCAGAAACTTGCGTGAAGGCAATTAAGGCATATTTTCATTACGTCAATGAATTTAAGCAACAAATAGTTCCAAACTGTTTGCAAATTAGTAGACTATAATGCACTCAAATCCATTTTGTTAAAACTGGAAATCGGATCAAAAAATATATCGAACATCGTTCGGGACATGAAATACAAATTCCAATTCTGTATATTAAAATGTTCGACAAAATGTTGAGGTCAAGAGTTGTTAGAGAAATGTGGATGAAACGACACATTGTGGGGGCAAAGGGGAGTGGGATGGAGCCAATTTAAAGTTATAACTTTCGTATTTTTTAAGCTACAGGGCTGAAATTGTTTACTTAGGTTCGCATTCGGGAAAAAGAGTAAAAAGGGGGAAAATGGAAGAGACAAACTAATTTTTTTTTAAAAACAGGAAAATAAAAATAAAATAAAAAACAAATTTTTTGAAATATAACCCTTTAACCGATTAAAAAGTAGAAAATAAATTTCCTTTAAATTAATTTCCGCAATTTCGATTTAAAATTAAGGGTTTTTGGCGACTTCAAAATCTGCAATGATATTAGGAACAAAGTAGCCAAAACCCTTAATTTTAAATCGAAATTGCGGAAATTAATTTAAAAGAAATTTTTTTTCTTGTTTTTTAAACCAATGAATTAGTTCTATTTTCGATATACAAATATTTCGGTACAATTGTATGTTATTTAGCAGAAGTTGGCAACCGAATCGAATACAGGTTTCGGTTTCACTCCCACTTGGCAATCGGTTTCAGTTATCAGTATCGCTCTTTGATTTTGAAAACGTTTCGGTTGGTTGGAGCGATTGAATAGATTTTGGTTTAGGTTTTAAAAGGTTTCTAGGTGGCCCAATATTAGAAAATGTTATATCAATTCAATATAAATAAAGGGTGTTGAATCTAACTACATTTACTGAATTTCCTTATCTAACGCATTTTCAAGCCAATTTCTGATTCAATTTTTAGTTTTTATACCCTTTGTCACAACGTGTGAAACGTCCATAAGGACGCGTATGGATAAGTATATATAGTCATGATCAGCATCGGACACCGATTTAGCCATAGTCCCGTCTGTCGGTCACGATTGCGGTTGGAATGTTTTTTTGTTGAGACATCAACGTGAAATTTTGGGTTTACGTTTTTTTCTCCGAACTGAGATGAAGTTCGGACAAAACAGGCTGCAATATAAAACTACGAAAAAAAGCGAAAATTTTCCTAGTGTTTTCCTAAACTATATAAAACGCGTCTGTAGGCGAACTTTTTTTTTCTATTTGATGGGAATTTTTTACAAAACGGATTTCAGACATTGTTTGAGGTTCCAAAACCTTATGTAAATGGGTCAAAATGCGGGTATTTCAGCTTCGACATAGCCGAAGATAGTTCACTCTCTAGTTTTGAGAACTTAAAGTTCCTTAAATACTTATTGTAAAAAATTAGAACGATATTATATGAAATAAATAAATGAAATACAATGAATTTTCTCTTAGAAAAAAAAAACTTCAAGTCAATTTTGTGTACGAAAACCTTTTAAAAACCGATTAAAACCCCAAAACCCGTTCAATTAGTTTTGGTTGAACCCATTCAATCGGTTACGACGAATCGGTTTCGGTTTCGCTCCCTAAAATTAATTGGTTTCATTCGGTTTCGGTTGCCAACCCTGTTATTTAGTACAATTTTATACTACTTTTCATACGATTTCAAAGAAAATTAAACAATATTTTTTTGAATTCCAAACCAATTTGATGGGGACAAATTTATTTATCCTGTAAAATTTACTTTTTGGAGGAAAACCGAAATGAAAAGAACTTATGTATTTTATTCTGTTGAATGTTAATTTCAATAGTAGTAAAAACATTTCACAGTAAATTTTTAAATTTTATATTAACGCAGCATCGGTCTGTGGTTTTTAAAAAACATCTGCATTTACTTAAAGTTGAAATTGTATTTACTTAGGGTTACCAGACGTACTCTCTTAAAGATTACAGTACTCATTTTTAGGCCCTCCTCTTTTTTACTCTTTATTTTTTCCCGAAAGTACTATTAAGTACTCTTTTTCTTATTTCTGTGACTTTACCATATAATATATGGTACCAATTTTTTTTATTCGTTAGAATTAAAATAAAAAACTTCAAATATTATGTTTATTAGCTTGAAGCTTCTTTCGTCACATTGCATTCAAAAAATTACACTAATTCTTAAATGCTAGGATTAAAACAAAAAGTTTAGTATGAAACCTATCACTTTTTTAACAGCAATATTAAAAACAATTTTGAATGTCTTTATCGAGCACAATTCAAATATATATCTAAATTTTTCAATTTCTTGAAAAAAGATCTGAACATTAGCCAGACTCTAAAATTTTGTGTTATACCTTTTATCCGTTTAATTTGTTTGTCACCTAGACCCTTTGGAGTTTCAAATTTAAATTCATTTAGTAGTAAATTTCAATTTTGAATCGGCGTATACGTTGGTACTTAATAAGTTTTACAAAATTTTAAATTGATTTTTTTAGTATTTATGCCCAAAAAACTTTGGGACCCCTGCAACTCTGTACTCTTTTTTACTCAAGAGAATCTGGTAACTTTACTCTTGGGGTTAAGTTCTGGCACCGAAAAAAATTCTGCCTATACTTTTTTTTTAATATTTCCAGATTTGTCTTAGTTTAAAAAAATATGTGGCGTAAAAATTTATCAGAAAAAAACAATATTTAATCACCATAATATACAGTGTTCAGAGTGAAAACCATACACTCAAAATTTTTATATATTTATGTAAAGCTGGGCATAGTTAATCGAGAATTTAACTTTGTTAACCCGGTAATAGTTAATCAAAAATGTGACTTCGTGAAATTAAAAAAGTTAATTTCGTGGAATAGTTAACTTCGTTAAAAGTTAAATTTTCTGTAGAAAACAAAAAAAAATTTTTTTTACAAAAAAAACACATAAAAAAACACAAAAAAACATTTTAACTATATACGATTGAGTGCCAGCACTCACAGACACTTTTTTCGATCGGTTTAAGCTTTTTATGCAAATATCAAATTTTTATGAAAAAGCGAAATTTTGTGTATGAAACAATTTATTTATATTTATATAAAGGAATACAAATTTTATTAGAATACTAAATAATAATAATGAAACGAATGAAGTTTGGTTAAGAACAAATATCACAGGCCATTCTAAACACAATGGCATTCTCAGTTTTTCGCCATTTTGAGAAATTTAAGTAAACATCATGACGATGGCTGAGATCGCCATTGTGTTTAGAATGGTCCATTCCTACATACAAATGGAATATAAATTAATCATTCTAGATTTTGACTTTTTTTTTACATTTTATAATAAAAAAAATTTTTTTGTTTTCAAGTTAACTAATGCTAGTTAATCGAAGAAATTTAACTTAACTAAATGAAAAAGTTAATGGTTTTCGAAATTAACTGAAACGTTAAAAGTTAACGAAAAATTTAACTTCGTTAATTACCTATTAAAAAATTAACCCAGATTTTGTATTTATGGTTTCCGGATATTTAATTATGAAAAATAGAAATGCCTAATTAACACCTTTCAAATTAGTACCTGGACACTTTAATCTGTAAAGTATCTATTGAGAAAATGCTGGTTAAAAATTTACTATATGCTGGCTTTAAAAATTTTGTTCATGCAAAAAGTTGCGTTGGTCAAAATAAACTTAACAACTGAAAATTTAGTGATGATACCAATGACAACGAAATTTACATAATTAAATTTGTTGAAACCATAAATATATAAAAAGTTAGCGTGTATGTGAGCCACCCTAGATATTTAGTTTCTATCATCAAATATTGTTATATTCTAGGGATTTACGTGAGACTCGAAAACGGTGTGATGCCGTAATACACCAACTTCACCATAAGGAAAATCAAATTCGTGATATCGAAAAGGGGTTGGACTATTCAGAAGATTGTAAGTATTTTTTCAAAACTTTGCGCTGCATTTATTTTTTGCGTATTTTAAAAGCACTAGCCAAAGTGTATGTTTTGTTTGTTATACTCTTGCTTGAAAAGTTGGAAATTTTTTGTTGTTTAACGCTTGGTATTCAAAATACGTATCTTGAAATTTACATTGAATGTGCAGTGTTGATGTTTTTAGACTTTCAGGCTTACAGGCTAACAATAAAAACTTGTTACATGGATATATGAAAAATTTATATAAAAAGGGGAAACATTCCCCTTTTTTATAAGCTTTATATTAACTTGCTATATATATATATATATATATATATATATATATCCTCAAATCTGCGGCGAGCTTTTTTATACACTTCCACATCAGCTAGAGAGCTGAAATTTGGATTTAAAATTAAGGGTTTTTTTGCCACTTCAAAATCTGACATTAGGAACAAACCAGCCAAAAACCGTTAATTTTATATTTTTTAAATATAACCCTTTAACCGACTAAAAAGCAGAAAATAAATTCCCTTTAAATTAATTTTCCCAATTTCGATTTAAAATTAAGGGTTTTTTTGCCTTTTAAAAATCTGACATTAGGAACAAACCAGCCAAAAACCGTTAATTTTAAATCAAAATTGGGGAAATTATCTTAAAGGGATATATTTTAAAAAACTTGTTTTTTATTCTTTTTTTTATATAAAAATGGGATCATATTGAATATTTTGGATTAAATGTTTTCAGGAAGAATAAAGGGACTCAAACTGTTTTAGCAATCAAACGGGAGCAGTTTGTCCACTGAAATCAAATAATTGGACATTTTTGGGAAGAAATGTGCGATTCCACATTTTGTTATAATGGTGCAATTTCTTGATAACCAGATAAGTTATACATGTTGATATGAGTACAATTAATGATTTCCGGAAGTTTTTGCAATTAAACGGGGGCAGTTTGGTCACTTTTATTCTTCCTGAAAACATTTAATCGGAAATTTTTGGGAAATAAGGTGCTATTCATAATTTTTGGCCAATGATGTTTAAACAGTTCTTGAATCTAAAAGAGTGCAGCTGCAAGAAATATTTAACCGTTTTTGAAAAAATTGATATCCTGATTTGTAGGATATATCAGAATTTAACATTCGATTATCTCCAAACAAACTTTTTGTGGAAGGCCTCTAAATCAAAAATTTAAAAAAATTTTTAAATAATTTAAGGGAGGAAATAGATAATTACGGTTTTTGCTCGTATGCTTTTTTTCACCCATACAAATGTTATCCCGTTTTGGCTAAGTTGTTACCTATTAGAACCCGACCGATATGCATTTTCAGGTTGAAGCCGATACCGAAGGTCAACTGCAACCATACTACTTCGGCCGACGCCGAAGTCTATACCGAAGACGAAACTTAATACAAAAACCATTAAAAACTTGTATTTTAATTTGAATTCGAGTTATAGGGATACATAATTAGTAGGAACTGGATTTATATTAAATCGAAATTGCTGAAATTAATTTAAATGCAATTTATTTTCTGCTTTTTAGTCGGTTAAAGGGTTATATTTTAAAAAACTATTTTTTACTCTTTTTTATTTATGTTGTGAATTTGAAACATAATTATTCCTTCCTGTCTTTCTGTCTGTCTATCAGTCTGTCTCTCTGTCCCTAACACTAACCGATTCAAAATTTACAACTTCACTTTAAAAATTTTTTTAAGTTGTTAACCTCTTTTTTTTTTTAATGTTGTTTTTTAATGGTGGTTTGTCCACACGACGCTGCGGTCGTGAGAAGGAACCAGAGCCACTTACAATATATTCACACATATATTTTGTTTTTATAAATGTTAGCCGCCCTGGTGAGGTATCGAACCCACAACGCAGTGATTGTAAGTAAGATGAAGTAGCGAACTAAGCGCCTTCTCACCAGAGCCACTAATGCTCCTACAATACCTTTACCTAATATCGATTAACTTCATCAAGCCGCTTGCAAAACGCTTTCATGTATATACACACACAAAAAAATCATCTTTGATATATAAACAAAAATTGCTTCGACCTAAAGCTGCCACCTTTAAGAAAATAACACTGCCACAAGACTACCGTTGCCACCTAACACTATTTTCACCTATTACGGTGGTGTATTAGATTTTCATATTACACTTTCCTATTACATTACATTTCATATTTGCATATATTCCCAGTACAACATTAAGGTCCGCACACATCAACGCGAAGTACCGCAGCCGCAGCGAAACTTACTCAAAAATGTTTCTTGCGAATATATATTTGTTTGAGGTGAGAAATTTCATAAAAACAAATAAAAATGTAAATCATTTATAAATAAAAATTCCCGAAAAAAAATACTACAAAATGAACACCTTTCTTAGAAGTCACTCAAGAGATTGTAAAAGGGGAAATCAAAACTCAAAAAAAATTTATATGTCGGAAAGCAGATTTTTGCTACAATAAAAGATTCAGATTCGGTTTTAGTACGTCAAAATACATAATACGAAAATAAAAATTGAAAAAATCCAATGATTAAATCGCTTTGCAATAAAAATAATAGACAATCGGAAACAATGTTTAGCCGTAACAGGTGAAAACATTGTTAGGTGGCAACGCTAGACTTTTTGCAGTATTATTTCCCTAAAGGTGGCAATGGTATATCACAGCTATATTTGTTTCTTTTTGTGTGTATGTATATACTATATCGCCATTACCTGAAGTTATTTTATAGCTGGCTGTGGTCTGTTGGTTAGAGCTTCGGCCTAAGACTGCGGCAGTCATAGGTTCAAGCCCGGTGCAGGACTTAGTTTTTATTTTTTTAATTCCATTGCTTCATATTTTTTTCTTTTTTAAATTCTTTTATAATGTAACAGTTCAACTTTACACATTAGGCGACAATTACATCATCAAACAAAATTTCTTTCTATTCTTTACAAAATTTAATAAAAATTCACATATTTCACAAATTTTTATAAAAAAAAATTACATATAAAAACATAGAAAATATTTTTGCATCAAAATATACACAATAAAGTAAACATTTAATTTTTCAAATTAGTGTTTTATTTTCCCGTGCATGGCACGGGCAAATTTACTAGTATATTATATTTGTGGCATAACCAGTAAGGTCTGAATTTTTTCGAAATCGAGTTAGCACCGGAAATTGAACCTTATAGAACCCTTAAAGAACATTAGTAAGTTTCCGCCACAAATTGGCTGGAAATCGGCACACTAAAAATACAAATTCCCCCACTTTCTCGGTATAACCAGTTAAGTCCAAAATTTTTCTTATGATTGACTAACATATCAACGCACAGAGCCCAAACCGCTGCACCTAGAGCTCTGAAATTTTGTTTGAATACTCTGATAACACCCTAGGCGTCATTTAAATAGAGATTATACGGTCACACCTCTGCCACTTCCACCAAAAAAAAAGTTTTGGATTAGTTTTCTAAAAATGACTAACTTCGGCCCTGTTGAACCGATTTCGGTGACATTTGGTGATTCGGAACTAATATAAGCTAATTCTAAATGTCCGATCCGATATGGCGGCCGAGCAACGCTGACTTATTAAGCCAGTCATTGACATTTAAGAATATTTATTTATATTGAGTAAATTCATACAAATTTGGTTTATCTTTGCACTTTTAACATATTTGACCGTCATATTGTATCCATATTTTTTGAATTTTTGTATCTTAACATCAAATTTGAAAGCAGGGACCCAAAAACTCCACTACATCAAATTTCAAGTATATCCAATAAAAGCTTATATTTCGTCCAGCTGACCATAGTGCGTAGTCCGTTTAGCTTTTTCAGCTAAGCTGAAATTGGGAAAATTTACCCTTTTCTGTTGGCGTACTACCACACCAAAGTTTGCTTTTAAATTCATTTATATGGTTCGCTTCTAATCATGATCTGAACTTAAAATTAGCAATTTCAGCCTACTGAAACAATTAATTATGTATTACTTTATTACACTTAAACACATAATTTTTTCTTTTATTTTTTCGATTTCGGCTTCAATTTTGTCCAAAATAAAAAAAATTTAATTTCGGCGGACGTCATTATCCCGCTCAAAACAAGAGCTTGAATCAGCATCAGCGAATTCACAAATGAATGCAAAGATTGCATCGCAACCTGCGATTGTTACGATCGCCGCCATAAATAGTGCATCTGCAGAAGCAACTATAACAAAGAGTCAATCTGCAGAGGCACTCTTTGCAAACTCTCCCGCATCGCAACCAGGCGCTCTCTCATGGAGTAAGCAGTGTCAAACTCCTATACCCTACACCCAGGTAATATGACGCTACCAGCACAAGCCAGACCCTATATTGCAAAAGCGTAAAACGACCCCGAATACGCCTATGGTTTTAAAGACAAAGCCGAGTATCCAGCCCATAAATCTTGGAAAAAATAGATATTCACTATTATATGAAGAGGATAGATCAGACCCTAAACCCAAGACGTCAAAGCCGCCACCAATTTATCTAAGGGGAAAAAAATCGAATTCCCTTGTTACTCTGCGAAACACAAACTGTATGTCCCAACAGATTTCATGTGATGGCTATTCTGAAGGGCTTCATCCATGAAACAAAAAATCCAAATTTATAATGAGGCAGATTTTCGTTGTGGAAAGTTAGAGTTATAGTTAGAGCTTTGTTGGAGCTTTGTCTAACATTCTAAATAAGGAAAAATTACACCAACTACTTTTCCGCATTGAATTAGAATTCACCCTAAGACCCTTCAAAAAAGTGAACCCCACCCTATACAGTGAAATTCCTCTGTACGGACAGTCCTTATAACCGGAAAGCTTCAATAACCGGACAAAAACACTACGCGGTGAGTGTCCGGTTATTTCCATACAAATATCATTCCACTAATTTCTGATCACTTTGGATGCAATTCAAACCATTTTTTTAAAAGACACCCCCACCCCCCATAAGCGGGCATCTCCAATAAGCGGACAAAAACACTGCGACGGTGAGTGTCCGGTTATGAGGGATTTCACTGTATACAATCTGCGATACTTATTACACCGTGGAGTCAGTGTTGAAAAGCTGCATAAGCGTCAAGGCCCAATACAATGCCAAAACTGACAAGAATTTGGTCATTCGAAAAAAATGTGTACAGTTCCAAGTGTTTTTGTTATTTGTGGTGACCTTCACCAGACCCAAGTGTGAACCAAATCGAGAGAAAACGCAAATGTTAGACATTGTAGTAACTGCGATGGAAATCACACTGCCAGCTACAGAAGATGTTCAGTCTACAACACCCCTAAAAAGAAGCCCTTAAGAGCAACAGCTACAACGAGGTTAAACCCTACTCCAGCCAATTTTGCCCAGATGAAATCATACGCACCCCAAGGAAATTGTGCTAATGCCACACCACAACAACAACAATTTTCATACGCAAATGTACTCAAAGGCAATACCCAAGACCCTCCAGTTACTCAACCTGCTCAACAGAACATTGGCCTTGAACAAACCCTCCAAATACACAATCAAAACCTGCTAATGCAGACCCTTTTAAAAAAGAAGCCATGAATACGATAAAAATATCCTTCTGGAGCGCGAACGGCTTATGCCAACATAAATTGGAACTTATTCAATTCCTCAATTTATTCTGTATAGATGTAGTGCTAATATCAGGACCCATTTGACCCAAAAACATTTTTTTAATATGCCTGGATTCAAGTTCTATGACACCAAACACACAGGAAGAAAAGCACGAGGCGGATCAGCGATTCTAATTAGGGATAGAATCAAACACTATGTTCAGCATGATTTTTGCACCGAATATTTACAAGCCACCAGTATTTGTCTTGATGAGTACATAAAAGGATTCACAATATCTGCAATTTACTGTGCACTCAGCTCCAAAATAATTGAACAACAGAAATTTTTAGCGACCCTTGACCAAAAGTTTTTCGCAGGAGATTTTAAACACACTTACTGGCTCTCGACTTGTTTCACCAAAAGGAAGGTTACTCTGGAATACCACCAGCAGATTCGGCCTTGATGTGGTTTCGTCAGGCACGCCAACATATTGGCCATCAGATAGACGCAAAATTCCAGATGTTATTGATTTTGCAGTAATCAGGACATTTAAACGAGCTCAACTAACCATTGAGTCTTCAGTGGAACTCTCGTCTGACCATACACCTACGCCTATTATAACTGTGAAATATGGCAGGCTCACCAGCATACATACGAACTGGCTTAAATTCAGAAAATATATAAGTTCACACATTGCCCTGCATGTGTCTCTGAAAACTGAGGAGCAACTGAATGTGGCGGTGCGTATCTTTACCCTTCTGCTTACAAACGCCGCACTGGCAGCGACCCCAAAAATCAATAACACTACCGAAAAAAAGTATTTGTGCCACAAAATATAGCTGCCCTCTTTACAGAAAAGAGATCAATAAGGCGTGATTGGCAAAAGTTCAGATCACCCTATCTGAAAAAACAGCTGACCCTCGTTACACGACAACTCCAATATGAACTGAGGGCGAAAAACGAGAATGATCTGCATCAATTCATGGAAAAGCTTACGCTCAACAAATTACTCACTTTGGCGTGCCATACAAAATTAAAACGACCCATTATCGCCAATTCGTTTACCCAACGGAGACCGGGCGAGAAGTGATGCCGAAAAAGTTACTGCTTTTGCAAGTCACCTACAAAATGTATTTACTCCTAACCCCCCAACTGCAAATTACCTGTTACCACAGCTCGCAACCAGGCAAAACTATAACCCACTACTCATCAGAAGAAAATCACTAATGGCTGATATTGCCAAGTTGAACCCAAAAACAAGTGAGTAAGTTTCAGTCGGGCAAGCCGACTTATATATACCCTACACCTACTTGGCCATATTGGATCCGCCATCTTGAATTTTGAAAATGCGACATTAAATTCGAAATCAGCGACCCCAAAATCCCCCTATACAACATTTCATACTGCTTTGATGAAATACTAAAATTCCGGCCGCCACACACTGGGAACGCTCCATACGTTTGGTGCCAAAAAATAGAAGGAGTTGTCGTAGTACTTAAATTTTTTGCAAGTCTAATTATTATGTGTAAATCAAGAAAAAAACCGAAAAAAGGCGTGGTCGGTCAATTCTAACGCCTACCTCCCATACAAAAAAAAAATTCAAATCACTATAAAATGTTTTCCAAATAACATATGAACTTAAAATTTTGGTCGCGTACACTAGCAAATATGACAAGCTGAATTATATAAAGTGGGCGCGGTGGGTTGATTTTTTCGCCCAGCTCATGGTACAAATACCAATAAATCAACTGTAAAAATGGTATTTGAAATGTTATATGCCCAAAATTTTTAATATAATATTCGTTGAATAGGTCTGCGTCATATATGTCGAGATGAATGTTTCAAGATAAAAGCAAACATTTTATTTTATTTTTTAAACGAAAATTATGTTATAGTTTCCAGTATTAATAATAAAACTATGAAGTGTGCTTTTTGGCAGAAAAATTTTGAGTTGGTGCAAAACTTTGTATATTAAACTACTTTGTGTCTCAAAAGAGCACACATCCTAAAAGTATGCACCAAATATTTTTTGAAAAAACAACCAATTTGAGATTTTTTTTCGAAGAAGGTGAGACATAATTATGAATTAAAAAGCGGGGGGCACCTACGGGCACCTAGATTTTGAAGAAATGTAATGTGGACATGTTCACCTTTGATTTGATACCAAAGATTAAGGTGAAATAATTGGCATTCACCTACATAAATGCCATTATGTAATTTTGTAAAATTCTTTTTGAAACATTCAAGCAAATGTGAAAATTTACAACTAAATAGCTATGAAAATTGAAATGCATAACCGCGAAATTATTAGTATAAAACCATCCGAACCTAATAATTTGAAAACTTAGACGGTTCTTTTTAAAAAATTTTTATTACGTCCACTTTTTGCAGCAGAAAATCGTCAAATTTAAAAAAGATGGCTAAAAGTTATTGCTGCAGCGAGTACACGCAATATTTGAACCAAATCTTTTTAAAACATTACTATTTGGATATTAGGCTATAGAACTGCATTTTTACATTTTCGAAAAAACAAAGTCGAAAAAGGTATTTTTTGGCAGCTGCGCCATCTTGAATTTTTAAATTCTGACATAAAATTCGAAATCAGCGACCCCGAAAACACCACTATACAAAATTTCATACTATTTTGATGAAATCTTAAAATAACGGTTAAAACACGATTTTCACATATATGGGAGGTAGGCGTGGCAGTCGACCGATTCCGTCCATTTGCAATACCAACTCCTTTTAGGGCCTAAAAAGGATAAATCCAAAATTTGGAATCCCTAGCTTTCTTCTAGTTCCTGCAATCTTGTTTACAAGATAAGAGGACGGACAGACGGTCAGACGGAAAGACTGCAGACGGATAGGGCTAAATCAACTCAGGAGGTGACGCTGATCAAGAATATATATACTTTTCCATACCGGACACGTCTCCTTCTTGGTGTTACAAACATCAGACCAAAGTGAATATATCCATACCTCATGAGGTGTAGGGTATAAAAAGAGAAAAGCACGACACAATTGAACAGGTTCATCGCATTGTTGACGTGATCAAAAAAATCCAAACTACAGAAACTATTACCCGCAAGCATGCACATTTTGCTTGACAACTACTTGACCCACAGAAAATTTGTAGTTAAACATAAAAGTTCCGTTTCTCGTAGATTTGATATTCTTGCCAGCTGATATGCCCATTTATGATCAGACCCTCATCTCAACATTTGTCGACGGAACCGCAATATTGTGCTCACACTCAGACCGCAAAATGGCATCACAACACGTGCAACAGCATTTAAACGCACTGCAAAATTGGTTATCTCAGCGGTGAATTAAAGTCAATGAGCGCCCATCTAACCTTCACTCTAAGGAAATATACTAGCGCCACCCTCTCGCTCTCGAAGCAATCAAAACTCAACACCACATATAAAATCCTTTTATGCAAAAGTGTGATTAAACCCATATGGATATATGGGATTGAGCTGTGGGGAACAGCTTCCCCATCAAATGTTGAGAAAGTGCAAAGAATGCAGTCGAAAGTTCTGCGTCAAATCGTTGGAGCCGCATGGTTTATAAGAAATGCACAAATATATCGGGATTTACAAGTACCGACAACGTACAACAAAATATGCAGATAAGCTTAAATTGCATCCAAATATTCTAGCTAGAAACTTGGTCAGACCCACCCGACCCCTACGTCTAAAGCGTAACAATTCTATTGCATTTGAATAGATAGCCCCGTGATCCTCAGCATACCGCATATGACGCCATCCGGACGATGCCAACATCCATCCATGAAATTTGTACCGTTAAAAATTATTGTTAGTTCTAAGTGTTTAGAAAATCCAATAAATAAAATAAATTTAATTAAAAAAAAAATAAATAAATAAAGAATATCAATTTTGGCCAAGATTTACGGGCTGGATTTAAAAATCTTAGGCGTGTTGATATTTTCTGGAGGGGTCGCTGGACATTTTTGCATTGCTTGGCTTTTGCAGGTAGCGGTCATGCCTGTATGCACTGCCGAACCTGTAATAGTTTGCTCGAAAGAATTTATTTTATTGCATTTTTTCGCTAACTGGGGCTTATGAACAGACTTTTGGTTCTTTGTAAATGTATTGAGAGAGTCTGGCGTAAGGGTATTAAGAGAGTTTGTACTTGCTGTTGCCATTCCAGTTTTCTGCTAGGTGAACGGTGTAGGGGTTTTGCATTGGAACAAATGGTGATGCTAGAGAGCTTGCAAAGAGCGCCTCTGCAGATAAACTCTTCAAAATTGTATTTTCAGCTTGAATAGCGTTGTTGGTTTCTCTTCTTTTTTTACTGAATATCAAAAAATAATGGTACTTAAACTTTATCATCAAAGCATTGTTGCCAGTATATTCATACTGAAATTCCCACAAAAAGCATCTAAAAATCCTTTTTTTTTTATCGGAAAGTCCAATTTTCTAATCAGCCTTCTTGTGAGTGAGAAGCTATTCCGTCTCACTCTTCTGTTGTCGGTTTTTCTTCAAGAAAAGTCCATGTATTTGAAAACAGCGCTTTGAAATGCTTATGAAATATTATGGTATACCCTACAAAAGCATCTTCCAAGACTTTCCAAGCAGACATCACGTGCACATCTTGGCACTACATCCGTTGAAGTATATTTTATGATTCATACCTTTCGTTGAAGGTTTATTAATACCTTTCGTTGAAGGTTTAATTAAAAATATATCACAGGCATGGACTGGAACCGAAACGGTTCCGGTTCTCAGATTTAAAAATATATCGGATTCGGTTCCGGTTCCATTAATTGAAACGGTTTCGGTTCCAGAACCGGTTCTTGACGGTCCCTGATCATAGGTTTATTTCAAATGAAGATGTACTTTCAAGCCTTCAGCTAAGGTTACTCAATTCCCAGCACCTGCTAATAAATTATATATATAAGCATATAATTTCCTTAAAGTACTATTTGAGCATAGAAGTCAAACCAAATTATGTGCATATATCGCTCATTACCTGCAATAAAGACATAACTCAAAATTCGGGTTTTAGGAGTTATGAATGTCACAAGGAACCTCAGGTATTCATCTACATGCTGCCAAAAGACAGAATTGACACCTTTAATTTTTGATGTATTTTAACCTTTTTTTTTTTTTATAAAATTGTGAAATTTTGAATATCAAATCGTGATTTTGCAACATTACGATTTTTTGAGTTGTGTCTTTATTGCAGGGAATGAGCGATATATTAAACATTTTCAGATAACATGTTCAGATACTTCTTCTTGGCTTTGCTTCACCTAACCATGTTAATAATAATTAAAGGGGATTTGCACTGCTACCGTTGCTCTTTTGTGACCTACTGAGTTCATTATACAGACAGAGTGCATTATCCACGATCTCAATTCACTGGGATGTTACGGTTGATCCTCTAAAAGCTATCAATAGCTAGCGTCAAATCTAGAATCAAAACATACTTTAAACAAAAAAGTCAATACATTTTTTTCAAGCCGAACGATGTCGTGTCGTTTTTTTCGATCAAATTTCTATCCATTGTGAATCTGCGTATCATCGATTTCGTTTTTTTTACCCGTGTCGTTTACACTACGATCATTTTTGTTGTTCGGATTTTTTTGATTGATAAGATATTTTTTTTAAGTTTTTTCATGAAAAAATTAAAGTATTTAATGGAAAAATATTTTTTTTCGTTACAAAGTTGATTGTTTGTAATTTTCATGTAAGAAAGTAGTTAGTTTACAGTTATAATAATTATTGGCGATGACTTTTTCCAATCTATATTTTTCTAAACAAATTTGGGGTAGGAGGTTTCCTTCCTTGAAAATACTGAAAGAACGGTAATTTCGATGGAATATAACTTTACACCATTAAAACGTAATTTTAAATACACATCCAACGAATATAAAATCATAATCATCGGATTAAAATTGACTAATTTATGAGTGCAGAAAGTTCGATTCATTGAAATTGACGACTTTTCAAATCAAAGTCAATCACTATATCAGACAGAATTAATTGCAAACAATTTTTTTTATTCTTTTGTTCAATAGATTATTTAATTTCGAAAATGTTAATATGAGTACACTGAGAAAAAAATCGAAACGAAGCGTTGTCAAAACGTTCCGAACCGTTGTCAATTTCCAGCCAAAACTGAATGTTCTGATTTTGACAACAAAACGTTTAAATTTTTTTGAAACTGTCCATTAATGAATTAAAACGGCACATTGATGAATTGAGACGCAAGTGTTGTTGTTTTAAGACTGGAAATTTTTGTTTTGCGACTGAAATGTTTATGATTTCATGAATTGAAAATACAAAAAAGGTTGTTGGAAAGGGCTATTTTTAGAATTACCTAAAAATAATTTTAATTTCAAATTAAATTTAATTTTGTATTTTTTTTACTCTAAATTATTTCTTTAAACAAATTTACTTATTGATATTTCATTGTTATATTTTCTTTACGAAATAAAGAAATGGTTTATATTTTTGTTTACTTACCGAGATTTGAACCCTGGCCATTCGGATTCATAGATGCTCCCCTTAGCACGCCTGCCTACCGCTGTGTGTATTTTGCAATGTTTTAACTGCATACATATACTATGAAACTGCTTGGTTAGGGTTTGAAACGGTTTCAGTTCAAATACAACTGAAAACGAAATGAAATCGAATCGAAGCTCAGTCGGAGCAATTTATATTTTGTGTCCTTTCTAACACATTACTTTTTGTATTCTTTTTTTTTGAAGGGTCGCTGGTCACAAATCCGGGGTTTGTTTTGCTCTGCTAACTGTAGATTTCTTGAAATCGACGTTGGGTCTGACTGAGATTTGAACCCACGCTCCAGTAACTCATACAATCTTCAAAAAGTGAAACTGTTTCAGTTGTGTTTTAGAACGGTGCGCTGTTGAATTTTTCGTAATGATAGCCGTTTCAAATCATAACCATGCAGTTCTGATTTTTTTTCCCTCTGTGTAGAATCTGTTGAGAAGCAGAGATTTGGAAGCTTTTCGGTGAAAATGGTTAAACTCTAAACGCAGTATAAATTTTCTCATGTTCGCGGTGGTTTTTTTTTAATTAAAGCAGCAAAGCACAGCTTGCAAAGTCAGTGGAGTTGATAAAAGGAAGGAAGTCCGGAAGTCCATTTTTATATATTTGGAATGGTTTAATGAAAGATAATTATGGTTTTTACTCAAAAGTAAACAAAAAGTGAAGAAAATGTAAATTAAATCAGATGTTCGTAAGTAAGATACAAATTAGATACGGCATTGCTCTGTTTGTTGTTAATTTGTTGCTGATGTCACACGGGTCATTTGCTTGCATTTTTCCTTTTTTGG
Organism: Heteromyza rotundicornis; assembly: GCA_951394025.1. Lineage (NCBI taxonomy): Eukaryota > Metazoa > Arthropoda > Insecta > Diptera > Heleomyzidae > Heteromyza > Heteromyza rotundicornis. The sequence continues at coordinate 40,112,343 of OX596011.1, forward strand.
CATTTTCATTGCTTGACAATTAGTTTTTTACTTTATTTTTCTTATTTAAAAACTAGAAAACTACCAATCAATCAATAAGAACATAGAAAATTAGTAATATACAACGTCTCTGGTCCAACAAACATATGCGATATCTGTTGTCTATCACGCCCAGAAAACCACAATTCAGAAAAATGCATCTTATGAATTATTCACAATAATGGCGTTCAATGGCGCTTGAATTACATGATACGAAAATGAAATTTGGTCGGAAAAAACGACACAAGTCTTTTCGTAATATAATATATAGGGCCCTCATGATAGCGCCCTATATATTATTCGGTGGCAACGCACACTGGGAACGCTCCATACGTTTGGTGCCAAAAAATAGAAGGAGTTGTCGTAGAACTTAAATTTTTTTTCAAGTCTAATTATTGTGTGCAAATCAAGAAAAAAACCAAAAAAGGCGTGGTCGGTCAATTCTAACGCCTACCTCCCATACAAAAAAAAATGCAAATCACTATAAAATGTGTTCCAAATAACATATGAACTTAAAATTTGGTCGCGTATACTAGCAAATATGACAAGCTGAATTATCAAAAGTGGGCGTGGTGGGTTGCTTTTTTCGCCCAGCTGATGATACAAATCCCAATAAATCAACTGTAAAAATGGTATTTGAAATGTTATATGTCCAAAATTTTTAATATAATATGCGTCGTATATGTCGAGATTAATGTTTAAGATGAAAGCAAACATTTTATTTTATTTTTTAAACGAAAATTATGTTATAGTTTCCAGTATTAATAATAAAACTATGAAGTGTACTTTTTGGCAGCAAAAATTTTGAGTTGGTGCAAAACTTTGTATATTAAACTATTTGGTCTCAAAAGAGCACACACCCTAAAAGTATGCACCAAATATTTTTTGAAATAACAACCAATTTGAGATTTTTTTCGAAGAAGGTGAGACATAATTATGAATTAAAAAGCGGGGGCACCTACGGGCACCTAGATTTGGAAGAAATTTAAAGTGGAAGTGTTCACCTTTGATTTGATATCGAAGATTAAGGTGAAATAAATGGCATTCACCTAAATAAATGCCATTATGTAATTTTGTAAAATTCTTTTTGAAACATTCAAGCAAATGTGAAAATTTACAATCCGAATCTAAAGATTTGAAAACTTAGAGAGGTCTTTTTAAAAAATTTTGATTTTGCAGCATAAAATCGTAAAATTTAAAACAGTTGGCTAAAAGTTATTGCTGCAGCGAGTACACGCAATATTTGAACCAAATCTTTTTAAAACATTCCTATTTGGATATTAGGCTATAGAACTGCATTTTAACATTTTCAAAAAAACAAAGTCGAAAAAGGTGTTTTTGGCAGCTGCGCCCCAATGTGCAACGCTAGCCTCGTGGCAGTATTATTTCCTTAAAGGTGGCAATAATGCTTACAAAATTTAATAAAAGTTCACATATTTCACAAATGATTTTTTATATGTATATATAAATTATGAAGTTCACCATACGGCTTGGTCTACCTAATTGTCATTAGGTGAAGTCATTTTATAGCAGGCTGTGGTCAGTTGGTTAGAGCTTCTGCTTTGTCTGCGGCAGTCATAGGTTCAAGCCCGGCGTCGGTCGTAGTTTTTTTTATTTTAATCCATTGCTTAATATTTTTTTTCTTTAATTTAATTTTTTCAAATTAATGTGTTTGGCTTCTAGCTTAGCATATCGATTTTATCATGTTCTTTCACACAGTAAAAAATATATCTGTTTGATTTTATACGAACAAGCTCTATTCATTTTTGTTTTCCGGTTAATAACATTTGTTCGGCATTTCCTTATATTTATAGTTATTTGCAAGTTTTATTTTGAGCATGATTTCTGATATTTTTTTGGCCATATTTTTATTTTGGTACTTTTGATTCATAATTTTATAGATGAAAAATACAAGCAACCTGCATACATGAATTTATTTGATCGAAAAGAAAACATTTTAACGACTACTTGTCACAACCACACCGACTTGTGCCAACAAAAACCATCCGAATGCATTGAAAGTATTCAATTCTTTATCGAATTTGTAAAAAAAATAAAGAAAGGGGAAGAAGACAGCAATAAAAATCACCTTCAAAATGTATATTATAGCGAAGGTTGTCAGCGGCGATGCTCACAGCAGTATAAATCAAATAATGATGTGTGGAATACTATAAAAACCGATAAAAAGAAGAAGAAGAAGAAACAACCAAACATATCGTTATGGGTTGGAGTAACATCATGTTTTTTTGGAATTATATTATTAATAATACGTAACTGCAATTCACCAATATATAACTTACCAACGATGTAAAGATGAATGTATAACTAAATATTCTACTGTTAATTACCAAATAAAGTACTCAACTACCATCAAATGTTAGTTTCAGCGGTTTTTAGTTAAATAATGAAAACTTTTTTTGGTTTTTCTTCGAGCGGCGAAAACCATATGTTTTGGTATTTTTTTTTCAACACTTATTACTTTTCACAAGGGCGCGGGGGGATAATTTACTTAATATTTTATTTCCCAATCTCATTATATTTATTTATTGGCTTTGCCAAATATACGCGATGGCTGATGGAAGCCTGCCGAAACGTCAAACTTTACTAACTTAATTTAACTGAACTGAGCTGAATTGGACTAAACTGAACTAAAGAGAAGTGAATTTAACTTAAAAAACTGGACGAGAACGTATAATTTAAAAAAAAATTTTAATAACATTTTGTTTTTTTGAATTAATTCACAAAATATTTGACATATTTTATAGGTCTCAGATTTTCAAGATAGTGAGGTATGGTATGAGTATAGTTTTACCCACTATATTTGATTTTTTGAAATTCCGATTAGTTCGCGAATAATCGCGAGTTGATAATTTACATATTGAATTATTCTTTTATTAATATCTCGGAAACGAATAGAGATAATAAAAAACTTTTTTTACAAAATGACGGTAATAGATTACAGTTAAAGAAATAAAAAATAAAAAAAAAAAAGTTAGTATCTCCTTATATTAAAGATTTTATGAACAATTTTCGTTGTGACACGCAGCCACAAATACGCTGTTGGAGTATAACAAACAAGGCGGTAACACTGTAGTTTTCGAACAAATTTTTAATTTCATGGTAGGCCTTAAGTTTGTATATCCCCACACACACTGTGGCAGGGTATACTAACTTTAACACAACGTTTGTAAAGCCCATAAGCAGGCGTGTCCGGTATGGAAAAGTATATATATTCTTGGTCACCATCACCGCCGGAGTCGATTTAGCGATGTCCGTCCGTCTGTCCGCACGATAAGAGCAAGTTCGAGAATCAACCAAATCGGACAAAAACAAGTGAGTAAGTTTCGGTCGGGCAAGCCGACTTATATCGACGCCCCTTAAGAAAAGTATAATGATTCATTTGCCTTACGAAAAGTTTAATGTTTTATTTTTTTGCATGGAAAAGTAGTATGTTTCGGTTTTTGAAGCGAAGAATATTATATTTCAATAAGTTTTTTCGAAAACTATGATATTTCGCGTATTACACCGAAGAATATTATGTTTCACTGTATTGCTACGAAAACTATGAAGTTTCGATCATTGCGACGAAAACTAATATAACTGATTGTTTTGATATGGACGGGCCAACTTTTCACTCCGTTTAAGCCAAATTGAACTACTGCATTTTCTATATTTCTATTTTTATAATAATATGCAATATTTACTAAGGTTGACCGAGGTAGTACGGGGAAATTTTTTGCTGATATCTCTAAATCCAAGTGCGGGATGTAATTAGGTCTTGTATCACTTCACCTGCACACAGCCACACACACACACACACACACACATTTTTGTCCTGGTCATGTACTGTTGACCATCATATTTCCAAACATGCTCCCTAAGACACATTTTCGCCTTCATATCAATCCAAAAACATAAATTTTTTGAAAATTTTTTTTTTTTAAACTTTTCGTAAGAAAAATTGAAATGTTATAGTCTTCGTGGCAAAACTGTGAATCGTAATAGTTTTCTCGGAAAAACTCGAAATATAATAATTTTCGACAACCAAGTTGAATCGTAATAATTTTCTCGGAACATTGAAACATAATAATTTTCGTAAGGCAATTGAAACATTATACTTTTCTTAAGGGGCGTCGATATATACCCTACACCTACTGGGCCATATTGGATCCAAAATCTTGAATTTTAAATTCCGACATCAAATTCGAAATCAGCGACCCCGAAAACCCCCCTATGCAAAATTTCATACTGTTTTGATGAAATCATAAAATTTCGGCCGCCATATTAGTTCCGCCATCTTGAATTTTTAAATTCCGACATCAAATTCGAAATCAGCGACCCCGAAAACCCCGCTATTCAAAATTTCATACTGTTTTGATAAAATCTTAAAATTTCGGTAAAAACACGATTTTCACTTATATGGGAGGTAGGCGTGGCAGTCGACCGATTTCGCTCATTTGCAATACCAACTCCTTCTAGGGCCAACTCCTTCTAAATCCAAAATTTGGGAGCCCTAGCTTTCTTCTAGCTCCTACAATCGTGTTTACAAGAAAAGAGGACGAACAGATGGACAGACAGGGAGGTAGGCGTGGCAGTCGACCGATTCCGCCCATTTCCAATACCGACTCCTTCTAGGGCCTAAGAAGGATAAATACAAAATTTTGGATCCGTAGCTTTCTTCTAGCTCCTGCAATCGTGTTTAGAAGAAAAGAGGACGGACAGACGGATAGGGCTAAATCAACTCAGGAGGTGACGCTGATCAAGAATATATATACTTTATCTCTATTCGTTTCCGAGATATTAATAAAATCATAAATCAATAGGTAAATTTTCAACTCTGGATTATTGGCGAACTAATCGGAATTTCAAAAAACCAAATATAGGGGGTAAAAATATACTCATACTTCTACCGAATGCCATCACTATCTGGAAAATCGGAGACAAATATTTTCAAAGTGGCCCTTTTCACTTATTTTCACCCTATACTATTATAAATTTTGACCTTCGTCCATTGAGTTGGGCCTGATATGTTGTCGCGTGAGGGATTCAGATGGTTTAGTAGGTTTCTTGCTAGAATGTTTGGGTAAACCTGAGCTGCTTGTACTTCGTGGTAAATTTCGGAATTTCGTCTTTGACTTGCAGTATATTCAGGTCTCTGTGGATGTTAGAGTTTCTTTTATACCAAGGGGCTCTGGCAATTTGTCTCAGGACTTTAGATTGGGCTCTGGAGTTTTTCCACATTCGAGGGAGAGACGGTTCCCTAGATCTCAATTCCATATGTCCATATGTATTTTATTATATGTGTTTTGTATTTGGGCTTTATATGTGATATTTAGCTTTGATGCCCTTTCCAATTGATTTAATTTCATCCGAGTGATTTTAGATTGGATGTCCTTGCGCCAAGTGAGTCGGTGATCGAGGTGCCAAGGTACTTGGTTTCGGAGCTTTTGGGAACAACTTGGCCGTTTATCTTCAGAGCAGGACACGTGAACCTTCTTAGGGTGAATGATAAAGGTCCCCACTAGGCATGTCAATCCCGGGATCCCGCCTCTTTGTTAGTCCCGAAAATCCCGGGATTCGCACTGACTAATCCCAGGATTTTTGGGACAACTTTTATAAGCAATTTTTTAAAAATATGTCGTCTCTAATGGCAAAAAAATGAATTCTATTTATTTAAAAAAAATGTATAAATTCAGGAACTTTTTATATCATGACCAATTCCTTTGTGAATGGTTTAGTTTGAGCAAGGACCATCATTTTTCATCCAAAAAATGTTGAAAAGCATTCAGGAAAATAAACAAGCTGTTCAGAAATTTATTGAAGGAAAATGTCAGATTTTGTGTGCTTGTGTTTTATTTGATTTCATTGGTTTGGAAAAATTATTCATTTGGTTTTAATGAAAAAATTTAAAATGATTGATATACAAGTACATAAACTATATGAGTTATATAAAAAAATACAATACGCATTGCAGATAGCATCAACGCATGAAGGAAATTAAAGACAGCATTACATCAACAAATTTAGGGCAAAAAAAGTTCCAAACTGTTTGCAAATTAGTAGACTATAAAGCGCTCAAATCCATTTTGTTTTAATGGAAATCAAAAAATTTTAATGGGATCAAAAAATACATCGAATTTCGTTCGGGACATGAAATTCAAGTTGCAGTTCCGTATATTAAAATGTATGACAAAATATTCCATTCAAGAGTTGGTCAAAAAATGTGGACAAACGACAAATTTTTAAAATAATTTTATTCTGACCGGAAACCCAAGATTCCAAAGACCAAATCGATTCCAATTAGTATTTTATTTTACATATTTTAAAGTTGTTCAAACTTTGCTCTAATATTATCAGAGGTGTGAAAAATTCAATTTCAGAAATATCCAATAAAAACCTTAAATATTGTTAGATTATTTGCACATTGTCAAAAATATTATAGTATGGGTATATTAATAGCTATTCAATTCGATGTAATATAACATTTTTATACTAATTTTTGGTTGAATTGAAAAAATCCAAATCCCGGGATCCCGGGATTGCATTTTTAAATTCCGAAAATCCCGGGATTGGCAAAGGTCTCGAAAATTGACATCCCTAGTAACCACACACCAACGCGAAGTTTCGCAGACGCTGCGGAACTTGCTCAAAATGTTTCTTGAAAATGCCATAGTGCGTTCCTTTTATCAAAATTTATAAATTCTGGGTGCGCATTCTAATTCACTAAAAATCGAAAATATGCATTTAAAAAATAAAAATATGCATTCAAAATTAAAAAATAGGTATAAAAAACTAAAAAAAAAATTGTATTCAAAAACATGGTATCTTTACTGTAATAGAAATTTAAAGTCATACAAATGTATTCACATATCTATATTTTTTATATTTATATTCTAAACAAATTCATTTATTGACGTTAAACAAAAGACAACAAATAAATACATATCTTTTGGTTTAAAATTCTTACATTATACGTACGGCCCACACTGGTCTGAAATTCGATTCTAGCTGGACAAAGGTACACTGAAAGAAAATACATGTTTTAAAATTAAACATAGTTTTTTCTGCAGTACATTTATGTTTTCATTTTTAAAACAAATGCTTTCAATTTCAATCGTCTTGCTCTTTCGTTAGTCGTTTGAAATTGATAATACTGTTGTTCTTTTCTTTCAAAAAAATCAAAGAATAGATTCAGGGCGTTTTTAAAAAAATTCAAAGTATGCTTATAGTACAACATATGTATATATAATACATTTACTCTGTTAAATAATGTTAACAGTAGACCAACCTGTTGAGCGTTTAGCGCGCCATCCAAACTCCGTAGGCGTGGGTTCCAATCACGGTCTCGAATTTGAGAAAATAAAAAGTTAACTATATATGTATAAATAGAAAAAATAATTGCAAACAAAAAAAAAAATCAAAATTTTTTATTTAGAAAAAAATGTTTTAAAATTTAACATTTGCGTTTTAAAATTCGTTTTTAGCACACGTGTTTTAAAATTAAACAAATCTGTACAAAGCACTATTTTAAAAACGAAATCGTTAAGTTTTAAAACATTTTTGTTTAATTTTAAAACATTTTCCTCTCATTGTAGAAGGAGTCAGACAATCATTCTGTAATTCGGTGTGTAATATTTTTTGTGGTCACTAAAGTTTTTCTAAAAAAAATAAGAAAAATTGGAACAGTGGGCGTGGCAGCTCCCACACAAAAACAGTTGCCGATATTAAAATAGAATTATGTGTGATAACTGAAAGAATTGACAAGTTGTAGACAGTCGCGGCTGAAAAAAATTGCCTGAAGGCGGACATCCATACTGTCAAGACGAAGCTAGCTCGACAAGAAAATGCAGCTGTAGCATGTGATATCCGAATCAATGGGATCCCGTTTTATCAACAAAAAATTTGCACGAACTTTTTCCAAATTTATGCGAAACAATGCAAATTACAACACCTAACCTCAAAAATATTTACCGCGTTAATACCACAAACAATAAACGCATGTCACTTGATGGCGTAATTATTGCTAAATTAGAAACACCATTTGACAAGAACTTTATATTAAAAACCATCGCGAATTACAAACGCACTAATAAAAGCCAATCCTGATATATTACACGCTGCAATACATTTAAGAAAACAAAACAAACTGGCGTCGGCTTTCACACTACGCGGTCTTGTCTACGTTAAAAGTACTGGGAGCGAATTACTCACACGTATAGACACCATTGATCAGCCACAGATCAACGCAGTGCGTGGTACTCGCTTTCGGAGCGACAATCGTATTGAAAGCTACCATGAAAACAACACCAATCACAACAATAATAACATTAACCACAATAACTCCAACGAAAATGTGTCTCAGAGTGAGTCTCAGAATAATAACTCTGAAATAGCCATTGCTACCACTGAAAACAACAATTCTGCATTATTATTAACACTATTCACTTAAACTAAAAATTATTTTATTATTTTTTTTTTAGCGATTATTATTTTTTAGAAAAACTTCTAGATCATACTCTTTTAATTATTGCGTTGCTAAATACATGACATTTGAAATCCAAATTATTGATTTCTCAAAATAATGCATAAAGTGGTTCTAAAGACAATACATACTACCTAATTAGAGTATTAACCAAGCAAAGAGTGTGCATTAAGTTATGTTTCTTTGAGCATTAATTAATCTGAAAAACAAAATGGACGAATTCAGATATATTTTGTATTAATGATAATGCAGGGTTCGGATTTGCTCACTCCCGCTTACTCACTGCTCATGAGCAAAAACATTTTTTTTTGCTTACTGCTTATTTGCTTACAAAAAAAAAAAATGTTTATACCCACACTCACTGTGTATACTAAATTTGACACAACGTTTGCAACTCCCATAAGGGGGCATGTCCGGTATGGAAAAGTATATATATTCTTGATCAGCATCACCGCCGGAGTCAATTTAGCCATCTCCGTCCGTCTGTCCGTCCGCACGATAGCCGTCGCAGTTTTGGAGATATCGACTTGAAACTTTGAGTACATGTTTTTCTCGTGAATATTGAGATCAAGTTCGAGAATCAGCCAAATCGGATAAAAACTGCGCGTGGCTCTCATACACCGAAAAAAAACGTCAACATTTTTCAAGTCTTTTTTATTGTTGTTTTCGATTGGAAATGTTTAGAAACGTATTTTTGACATGGTCCGAGGTTCCGAAGCCACATATATAATGGTCTAAATGGGGTCTTCAGACCAATTTTCTTTTGGTGGATTTGATTGGTAATTTTTAGAAACGGATTTTGGACATGTTATTTGTTTTTGACTTTTCGTTTAGCGGTTAGAGCTTGCCTTAGCTCTGTTATTTGCGGTGACAGTGGAGGGTCCTGCGGGAATAGTGGGATGTTTTCGTATATAAAATATTTATTTGAATTATTTTGTTTCAAATAATTTCACAAAATTTACAAAATTTACTAAATAATTTCACAAAATTACTAAATATAAGCAAAATGGAACATTTTAAAAATGTTAAGATTTCATTGTGTGCATTATTTTCAATTACCAACATTCAATATAAGGCATTCAATCCCGAAGTGTTTTTGAAAATCCCGGGATTTCGGGATTTGAAATCACAATCCCGGGATCCCGGGATTTGTTCGGGATTTTCGGGATTTTCCAATTAAATACAATAGTTAATATAAAATTAAAGAAAAAATTGTTGCAACAATATTTTAAGTTTAATTCGACAAAGAAAACATATTTGATAAATATTACATTAAACAAAACAAATAATACTTAAATAAATATAGTCAAACAAAAAGTAATTCTTTTTAAATTAGATTGATCGAACAAATTATTTTTTCACGCTGAATCCGAATATAATCATAAAATTCTGCCAGATTTCATGCTAAACACGAAAAACTTACTTTCAGTAGTTTTAGTATTATAGCGGGGACGGATACACCAATAGTTGTTTAAAACTATCAAAATTGGTGTCCATTCAAAAGTAAAACACACACAAAACCATTTATCCAATTCGTAAAGTTTTCAATATACGGTCAACAAAACAATTTTAACATACATCTTTTTTTAAAAAAAAAAATTATTTAAATTGAAAAAATTTTATTCAGATCGATAAAAATTGTTTGTTATTGACAAAAATCTTGTAAATTTTTGTGTGTTTGTAGCACTAAATCTACAAAAGTGGGTTTTTTAAATTTACCAATTAGATTGAAAGTAAATGCACGAAAGTATTTTTGTGGAAAAACGTCACAAATATCTTAAACAATGCATAAAAAATGCATTTTTTAATCCCGGGATTCCGGACTCAAAATCCCGGGTTTCCGGGATTGAGAAAACTTCCGGGATCCCGGGATTTCGGGATTCGGGATCCCGGGATTGAATGCCTTAATTCAATATCAGCACTAGTTTACAAATAACTAATCGTTGGTTATAACATTGTGCAAACTATATTTTCTAACCTAATTTGGGGTTGCTGAACACGAAAATCACAATTACTTTTTTTTCCTTGGGGCCGTTCGCGAAATATTGTTAATTTTCGAAATTTTGGGTTGGAGGTAGCTTTTTACCATTGCAAAGATAATAAAAATACGCATCCAACATATATCTTTACTTATATAAAAATCTTCGTGAGTATGTATGTATGTATGTTTGTTCCCTTATAACTCAAGAAATACTTGACCGATTTTAATGAAACACATGTCAAAACGTAGGTAATTTCATAGGCAATATGTCATTTACTTTGGGCGTTCGTGGTGGGCGTGTCAAATATTTTTTGCAGAAATTTTTTATATGGTTTTGGGTAATGAATTGGTAATATGTTGATTCTGAAAATTTACAGTCCGCCCACTGCCACGCCTTAAAATTTGTAAAGCTCTGTAACTCGGGTCCTATTTAAGGGATTTCGGTGAAATTTTGGATTTAGTGCTGCGTGGTGAATGGGCAGAGGGTTGATTATGAAAATTAGAGTTCCGCCCACTGCCACGCCTTAAAATTTTTAAAGCTCTGTAACTCGGGTGCTATTAAAAGGATTTCTTATTTTGAATTTGGTGCTGGGAGGTGAATGGGCTTAGGATTGACTATGGAAATTTAAGATTCGCCCACTTCCACGCACTAAAATTTTTAAAGCTCTGTAACTCGGGTCCTATTTAAGGGATTTCGCTGAAATTTTGGATTTGGTGCTGGGAGGTGAATGGGCAGAGGGATGACTTGCAAAATCCATTTTTTTTCAGTTGCCTAAATAATACATATAACATTTCTACGTTACCATGAAATTACAAAATTATTGCGAGCGAAGCAGTGGGTATAAGCTAGTAAGGTGATAAAGATCGGATTAAAATTTACTGAGTTATCGGTGCAGGATGTTGGATTTTATTACCATTTTTGACAATTTATCAGATCGAAGTCAAATAAAATGAATTTTAGCGGACAGAAGTAATTGCAAAAAAAATCGTTTTTATACCCCCACTCACTGTGGCAGGGTATACTAACTTTGTCACAACGTTTGTAACGCCCATAAGGAGGCGTGTCCGGTATGGAAAAGTATATATATTCTTGATCAGTATCACCTCCTGAGTCGATTTAGCGATGTCCGTCTGTCTGTCCGTCCGTCTGTCCGTCTGTCCGTCTGTCCGTCTGTCCGTCCGCACGATAGCGGTCGCAGTTTTGGAGATATCGACTTGAAACTTTTTTTACATGTTTTTCTCGTGAATACTGAGATCAAGTTCGAGAATCAGCCAAATCGGACAAAAACTGGGCGTGGCTCCCATACACCGAAAAAAAAGGTAAAAATTTTTCAAGTCTTTTTTATTGTTGTATTCGATTGGAAATGTTTAGAAACGTATTTTTGACATGGTCCGAGGTTCCGAAGCCACATATATAAGGTCTAAATGGGGTCTTGAGACCAATTTTTTTTTTTGGTGGATTTAATTGGAAATTTTGTGAAATGGATTTTGGACATGTTCCGGGCTCCAAAACCACCTATAATTGGGTCAAAATAGGGTCTTGAGACCACATTTTTTTATATTCGAGGTACTTCTTCCTACAGTGTGGGGGTATTTCAACTTCGGTATAGCCGAAGATAGTCCACTCTCTAGTTTTTTCATTCAATAGGACATTTCATTGTGCAACTTCATTGGGCACTTTCGGATAAAATGGGACAAAGTTATTAAGGATTTAGTGAAAAAGGATATTTTAATTTTTTTTAAAAGATAATGGAAAAGTTTTTTTTTTATAAAATTATTCTTAAATTTATCATTCCTGACTTTTCCATTAGGGAATGTTATCTCCTCGATCATCTTTGACTCCATCGATCCCGATGTTTAAACTTAACACCAATGCAAAGTGTAACATCAAAGGATTGGTTAGTAAAAAGTTCATATACAACATCCCCATTTCCAGCCAAGCTACTACGTGGATGTTGGACAACCCAGTTCAATATCTAAATGGCTTGTACTTCAGGAGCTGGGACACCACAGGAATATTTCAATGAATTAGAGCTAAAAGCAATGGCGCATATTCATAGTCGTATTTAGTATCATTCTAATTATAGAGTTTACCTAAGCTGTTAACTAAGTCATTCATAGTCGATTTAGTATCGATTTATCTACTTAGTAGCTGCTAAATATTTAGAAACAGCTGCAGCCATTATTAAGTCGACACCAAAGTAACATTTATACGTCAAAGAAGCTGACACGACCGAAAAAAAAATTATGGAGCAAATTCAGCGCGATTACCAGATTTTGAATGATTTCGTTATTTTCGCGATTGAAAATCACCTTAGAAGCAACCAAACACCAGCATAAAGGGGTGTAAATAATATTGTCCCAACAATTTGCATTCTTGGATAGAGAATTTAACAACCAGACGCCATCATTTAACATTTGTATACAACGTCAAAACAGAACAGCCGGCAGCCACAAACAAAATGAAAAGAAATGAAAATTAGGAATGCGTTTATTTCGATATCAATATTTGATATCATATTTGGTTTCGAAAAAACTGTTTTCAAAGTTCTATGATTGTTAAGTTCGCATGTATATTAAAATGTTAAAATAACAAGTTAATAAATTAAAAAATGTTTCTTTATTGAAAACTATTATAATCCATCTAATATGTTAAAATTTATATTGCAAGAATGCTTTACATTTATCGCAAAAAAGAATTATCGATATTATCTACACTACACTCATCTCTGGAACATATCAGCTGTTTCTAAGTTGATACTACTTAGAAGCTGCTAAAAAATCGACTATGAATAGAGAGATGTTTTAAGTTGGAACCTAAATTTGAGTTGGAGATTAGTTGGTATGAACTTAGAATCATGACTATGAATATGCGCCAATATCTTTAGAAATGGTGGTACAACACATTGCAAAACAATCTATTGCAAGTACAATATTTTCTGTTTAATTTAAATGGCTGTTCTATAAAAAAGCATTGCTTTGTCTAAAAAGCTATGTTAGAGGTAACAATGGCTTTAAATCAACCTTTTTTGAAGCAGTTGGTAGCTCAATACCGTTATCACTTATAAAAGTTGCAAGTTGTGGCCGAAAAATTAATTTGAAAATTACAGCAAAACATGCAAACTTTAAACCGCTATATCTTTGGAAAGGAAACTAACTTTGCAAAACACATTGAGGGAATTACTACTCTATATGAATACTTTCGACCCATCTTGACCGATACCAGGTCGGATTCTATAACCTTGAAATTGACACACAGTGTTATAAAAACCAAAAAAAATCATTTAAATAACTACCTTGGTTTTTTGAATTTTTTTTTGTAGTGTAACGGAAATTTCTTGATGGATATTTAAAGTTGCTTGACCATTTAGTAAATTTTCTCCCATTTAATTATGATCCAGTTTTTCCGGATCAATTCTTAAAACCGTTTCAATCGCGTTTTTGCATTTTGCATTTTTCCCATGCACTAACAGCTCTTCAAAAACTAGAGAGTGGACTATCTTCGGCTATACCGAAGCTAAAATTCCGCCACACAGTAGGATGAAGTACCTCGATCATAAGAAAATGTGGTATCAAGACCCTATTTTGAGCCAATTATAGGTGGTTTTGGACCCCAGACCATGTCCAAAATCCGTTTCTAAAAATTTCCAATCAAATCCACAAAAAAAAATTGGTCTCAAGACCCCATTTAGACCCTTAAATATGTGGCTTCGGAACCTCGGACCATGTCAAAAATACGTTTCTAAACATTTCCAATCTAATTCAACAATAGAAAGGACTTGAAAAAGACAAAGTTTCAAGTCGATATCTCCAAAACTGCGACCGCTATCGTGCGGGAGGTGATGCTGATCAAGAATATATATACTTTTCCATACCGGACACTCCTCTTTATGGGCGTTACAAACGTTGTGACAAAGGATTTGAATATGCATTTGATAGAGGAAAAACATACCTTTCAAAAACTTTTTACGATAGGATGTAAATATTTAATCGTTGTTGTAGGCTTTGGCCGTGTCAAAAAATTAAAACAAGTTTTAACTTTTGGTTTTTTTATTTATTCGATATTTCGATTGACGTCAATCATCATCAGGACCAGTGACACTGAACAACACTGTTGCGCAGAGTGACTTTCATCAATGATTATTTAAGTGTCGTAATAAACATACTAATAAAAATGTTGTCCCAATTAATACATGAACTCCATGGAAACCTGTAGCTATATAAAAAGTAGATCCATAAACTGAGTCAGCAATTGTGAAAGGAGCTTCATCATATTCATAGGCTTGTAAGATAGTAAAATAAACTCCTAAAAGAACAGTAAAAAATAATCCTTGAGTAGTTTGAGTGTGATTATTTTCTATAAGACTATGCTGAGCTCATGTAACAGTTACTCCTGAAGTTAATAAAATTACTGTATTTAATAACGGAATTTGGAAAGGATTAAAAGGAATAATTCCTATAGGAGGTCATGAAGCACCTAATTCAATAGAAGGAGATAAACTTCTATGAAAAAAAGCTCAAAAGAATGAAACAAAAAATAAAATTTCAGAAACAATGAAAAGAATTATACCTCAACGTAAACCAGTTGTTACTGCATAAGTATGAAGTCCTTGAAAGGTACCTCCACGAGATACATCTCGTCACCACTGATAAACAGTTAAAATAGTAATTACATTTCCTAAAGCAAATAATGAAATATCATATTGATGGAATCATTTGAGTTTTGGCAACCCTGTTCAACTTGTTCATAAGTGAATTTTTGCTGCGATTTGAATAAATATTTTTAAATAGTTATACCGTGTTAATTATTTTGAAAACCTTTTAAATAAATTAAATAAATTAAATTCTGGCTAAGTGCAATAAGTTTTGTGCAAATAACAAAGTTTTGTGCTATATTTCCGTGAATTCCTGTCAGCTAAGTATCACTACAACAAAAATTGCAAATTTTTTTTGTTTTTGCTTATACTGTCCACTTTGACATTTCTTGTGTCACCAGCTTTATATAGATTCCACATTCTCAGACTGATCATATTTTCAGAGCATACTTTCAGGCACTTGTTTTAATATAATTTGAAAGTGCCTTTTCCCAGTCAACATTTTGTCTCGTTACAATTTACACTTTTTTACACTTTTTGTATTTTATTTTTTATAAATTTTGCATTTAAATATGACTTGCTCTTTCCGTAAGTGTGCCATTAAAGTCGATAATGAACGCATGGTCTCTTGTTGGCTATGTGATATCTTCTATCACGTCAAATGTGCATCCCTTACTGGTAGAGTAGTCGATCTGATCGAGGGTAAAAAAGGTCTTCGTTGGTCCTGCGAAGATTGCCGCGATAAAGAGCTGGACATCTGTAAATTGGTACGTCAAGCCCGAAAGGGATTTAATGATGTATCAAAGGACTTAGCAGCTGCCCAGTCTAAACTGAAGGAGTACGAAATTAACTTTCAGAAGTATAAATGTTTGGATGAAACAGCTCCGAAACAAAATACTTCTGTTGGGCTTTTACCACCTACCCCAAAGCCAATTTCAACTCCGACAACTCCATCCTTTTCCGATATGTTTGCTTCACCAGTTACATTTTATTCTCCTGATCCTGCGGTTTTTGACGCTCCTGAGAAAAATATGAATGGAATCTCAAAAATTGATAAAAATGTTTGTCCTTCCATAAATATTATTTCTCCAAAGGATTGTTTGCGGGAAGTACAAGAAACGAGAACCACAAAAAGGCTTGTTGTTGTGCAACCTAAAAAATCTATTTTCGTGTCCAGATTTGCACCAGACACATTAACTGAAGATATTATATTTTATATTGATTCTAAACTCAATAAAACCGGTAATAATATAAATGCTTTTAAATTCAACTTTTCATACGCTAGAAACATTTCATCTTTCAAATTATCTGTTCCTGCAGAATTGTTTGATGAGATTGTAAATAAAAATTTTTGGCCGGATAAAACTTTAGTTCATGAATTTGTTTATAAAGAGAAATCAAATCTAGTAAATCCAGTTCAACTTCCTCAAAGAAAATTAAATTCTAATCAAAAAAACTAAATAAAATCCCGAATAATGTTGTTTGTCTTCTGTACCAAAATGTTCGAGGGCTAAATACAAAGTTGAACGATATTTATATTAAAAGTTTCGATTGTAGTCATAATGTCTTGGTATTTACCGAAACTTGGCTTAAACCAAATATTTTTGATTCAGAAATTCTGTGTGCTGGGTATCAAATTTTTCGGAGGGATCGTAAATGCAGGACTGGTGGTGGAGTCCTCATTGCAGTAAAAAACCTTTTTTCATCTGAGGAAGTCATACTTTCAGATGTCTCTGACTTGGTATTTATTTGTGTACGAATTCGAGTTTTTAGTATCGATATTTTCGTTACTTGCTCATATATCCCACCGAATTCCGATATTACAGTTTATCTAAGACATGTGTCGCTTATATCATTGGTTTACTCAAATGTTAAACCTGCCGATTCCATTGTTGTTTTTGGAGACTTTAATTTACCGAATATATCTTGGAATTTTTGTGGCGATTCAAACCAGTTTCTTCCGTATTCTTCTCGTGACTGTTTAAATGACTTTCTGGATTCATTTTCAGATATGAGTTTACAACAAGTAAACGCGATTGAAAATAAGAATAGTAGAATTTTGGATTTAATTTATGTTGATGACTCTTCGAAGTTTTCAGTGCAACGCTGTGATGCTTTTGCATGTCCAGAAGATAACCATCACCCAACACTTGAATTATCTTTCGAATTTGTTCAAAACAACTTAGAACCAGTTTCTACACCGTTGAAGTCATTTTTTTGCTTCAAGAATACACTAGTTGGGACATGAACTTTGAAGATGTTGACGACTGTGTATCAATTTTCAATTGTACGCTCAGCAAAATCTTCGAGATATGTGTTCCAAAGAACATTAAAAAGAATTCGAATGAACTTGGTGCTGTATGGTTTACAAAAGAATTGAGGAAACTTAAAACTTCGAAGACTCGGGCATTTAAAACATATAAAAGAACTTTAAACCTTCAAGATTATTCAAAATATTCGCTTCTGAGACATAAATATCAAGTACTTAATAAAAAATGCTATGATGAATATTTGAACGATTTGAAATCCAAAATCAAATACGATTCTAAAACTTTTTATAACTTTGTAAATTCAAAAAGGAAAAACACTGGTTTTCCAACTACAATGAAATGGAATGATCGTGAGTCCAACTATCCTACTGAGATTTCCAATATGTTTGCTGACTTCTTCAAAACGACATATTCTGATAATACTTATGGCAACACATCGTATCCATATAACATCCCCACTTATAATTCCATTCTCAATCCTGTTATAGAATCTGATGATGTCTTACAACACCTAAAATCGTTGAAATATTCATATAGTACTGGTCCAGATAATATTCCTAGCTGTATTTTGAAAGTTTGTGCAGAAAATTTATACATTCCACTTTCAAATATATTTAATGCCTCTATTGAAAGAGGTTATTTTCCGAATTCATGGAAAGAGTCATACATTATTCCTCTTTATAAAAGTGGAACCAAATCATTCGTATCTAACTATAGAGGTATTGCTAAACTTAGCACAATACCAAAGTTATTTGAACAAGTTGTCACAAAGCAATTGGTTCACTCGGTCACAACTTTAATATCTCCTTCACAGCATGGTTTTCTGAGAGGTAGATCAACATCTACAAATTTATTGGAATTTTCTTCATTTCTTCCCAGATCTTCTTTTAAAATGGGTAGAATCGTATCTGACAAATCGGAAGCAACAGGTGTTATTCGAATCATCAACATCAAAAACTATAGATGTCACCTCTGGAGTTCCTCAAGGAAGTCACTTAGGTCCTATTCTGTTTAATCTTTTTATAAATGACCTTCCTTCTGTCATTAAACATTCGAATGTACTGTTGTATGCTGATGACGTTAAATTGTTTCTATCCTATGACATCTTAGATCATCATAAGTTGTTACAATCAGATCTGACCAGTATAGCTATCTGGTGTGATAATAACTTAATGGAACTGAACCTGAAAAAATGTAAATTTATGACATTTGCTAGAAGACACCAACTTTCATCGCTGTATCATATAAATAACTGTAATCTAGAAAAGGTTTTTACTTTTGTGGACCTGGGTGTTACTATGGATCCAAAACTTCGCTTTCATCTACATATTGACTTATGTGTGAATAAGGCGAGGGGTGTTCTAGGTTTCATTAAAAGATGGTCAAAAGAATTTAATGACCCATTCGTTACCAAAAGTCTTTACATATCACTTGTAAGACCAATTTTGGAATATGCATCAGTCTTGTGGAATCCACAATACAACTGCAATCCCTACTCTAAAAAATAGAAGAACGATGCTTAATGTAACATTTTTGATTAAATTGATAAATGGCTCTCTGAATTCTACATTTTTGCTTCAAGAAATTGATTTTAATATTCCAAGCCGTCGTTCCAGATCTTTCATTCCTTTGATATGAGTTTACAACGAGTAAACGCGATTGAAAATAAGAATAGTAGAATTTTGGATTTAATTTATGTTGATGACTCTTCGAAGTTTTCAGTGCAACGCTGTGATGCTTTTGCATGTCCAGAAGATAACCATCACCCAACACTTGAATTATCTTTCGAATTTGTTCAAAACAACTTAGAACCAGTTTCTACACCGTTGAAGTCATTTTTTTGCTTCAAGAATACAAATTTTGTTAAAATGAACCAACTCTTATCTGAAACTAGTTGGGACATGAACTTTGAAGATGTTGACGACTGTGTATCAATTTTCAATTGTACGTTCAGCAAAATCTTCGAGATATGTGTTCCAAAGAACATTAAAAAGAATTCGAATGAACTTGGTGCTGTATGGTTTACAAAAGAATTGAGGAAACTTAAAACTTCGAAGACTCGGGCATTTAAAACATATAAAAGAACTTTAAACCTTCAAGATTATTCAAAATATTCGCTTCTGAGACATAAATATCAAGTACTTAATAAAAAATGCTATGATGAATATTTGAACGATTTGAAATCCAAAATCAAATACGATTCTAAAACTTTTTATAACTTTGTAAATTCAAAAAGGAAAAACACTGGTTTTCCAACTACAATGAAATGGAATGATCGTGAGTCCAACAATCCTACTGAGATTTCCAATATGTTTGCTGACTTCTTCAAAACGACATATTCTGATAATACTTATGGCAACACATCGTATCCATATAACATCCCCACTTATAATTCCATTCTCAATCCTGTTATAGAATCTGATGATGTCTTACAACACCTAAAATCGTTGAAATATTCATATAGTACTGGTCCAGATAATATTCCTAGCTGTATTTTGAAAGTTTGTGCAGAAAATTTATACATTCCACTTTCAAATATATTTAATGCCTCTATTGAAAGAGGTTATTTTCCGAATTCATGGAAAGAGTCATACATTATTCCTCTTTATAAAAGTGGAACCAAATCATTCGTATCTAACTATAGAGGTATTGCTAAACTTAGCACAATACCAAAGTTATTTGAACAAGTTGTCACAAAGCAATTGGTTCACTCGGTCACAACTTTAATATCTCCTTCACAGCATGGTTTTCTGAGAGGTAGATCAACATCTACAAATTTATTGGAATTTTCTTCATTTCTTCCCAGATCTTCTTTTAAAATGGGTAGAATCGTATCTGACAAATCGGAAGCAACAGGTGTTATTCGAATCATCAACATCAAAAACTATAGATGTCACCTCTGGAGTTCCTCAAGGAAGTCACTTAGGTCCTATTCTGTTTAATCTTTTTATAAATGACCTTCCTTCTGTCATTAAACATTCGAATGTACTGTTGTATGCTGATGACGTTAAATTGTTTCTATCCTATGACATCTTAGATCATCATAAGTTGTTACAATCAGATCTGACCAGTATAGCTATCTGGTGTGATAATAACTTAATGGAACTGAACCTGAAAAAATGTAAATTTATGACATTTGCTAGAAGACACCAACTTTCATCGCTGTATCATATAAATAACTGTAATCTAGAAAAGGTTTTTACTTTTGTGGACCTGGGTGTTACTATGGATCCAAAACTTCGCTTTCATCTACATATTGACTTATGTGTGAATAAGGCGAGGGGTGTTCTAGGTTTCATTAAAAGATGGTCAAAAGAATTTAATGACCCATTCGTTACCAAAAGTCTTTACATATCACTTGTAAGACCAATTTTGGAATATGCATCAGTCTTGTGGAATCCACAATACAACTGCCACTCTGATAGAATTGAATCGGTTCAAAAACAATTTTTATTATTTGCTTTAAGAAACCTTCGCTGGAATCCGAATCAGAACCTACCTCCATACGAAAATCGTTTAAAACTCTTGGACATCCCTACTCTAAAAAATAGAAGAACGATGCTTAATGTAACATTTTTGATTAAATTGATAAATGGCTCTCTGAATTCTACATTTTTGCTTCAAGAAATTGATTTTAATATTCCAAGCCGTCGTTCCAGATCTTTCATTCCTTTGATATTAAGTATGTGCCGCTCTAATTACGCGCAGAATGAACCTTTTCGTTGTATTTGTAGCGATTTTAATAGCCTGTATTCTGTCTTTGACCTGTCAGATTCACTTAATAAAACTAAAACTTTTATTTTAAATGCACTTGATCACACTTAAGCCTTTGTTGCTCTTTGAGTTTTTGGTCCGCTTAGGGTCTAACGAAATGACAGGGTTGCCAAACTCCACAAAGATCGGCATTGTCGATTTTTTGAAAGGGTTGTATTTTTGTTGTATTTTATATTTATATTTCAGCAGAATTTTGTTTTTTACTGTATATTGTATACAAATAAAACAAAATTTTTAGCTGAACTCACATTCGTTCCGTTACTGTTTACTTAACTGCTCTATTTGTATTTGATTTTTTATATTTCGTATAAAAAAACAAAATACTAAAATTAATATTTGTAATCTTTGTCGCGTAAATTAACTGTTTGGATTGTTTTGTCTTTGTATTTTTGTTAAGTCTAATATCGTAAAGTAGGCAAAAATTATATTTGATCAAATTCATATTCGTCGCATGAATTCTGATGCTTCATAATATTTTCTTTTAATTCTATTGTTTATTATCACGTTAATCTTATATTATGTTATGTTTGGAAGAATTCTCTCTTGCATTCATAACCTAATTCGCGTTTTATTAATACGCGTTTTATCAGCTGATGATTTTAATCTGTAGCTGAAACGAATTTCCAAATATGTTTACCCGCGATCGGTTACACAGCGTAATCCGGATTACGGCTGTTCGGTCACCAAATCCGTGCGTCATGCGGATGTGCCTCTCGGTCGGTTGGGCGGGTTAGTGGGACCGTTGGGATTCGTCGTTAAAAAAAAAAAAAAAAAAAAAAATTTAACTATACCAGCAACAGTTGTTATAGTGACGAAAGTCACTCTGCGCAACATTGTTGTTCAGTGTCACTGGTCTTGATGATGATTGACAACGTCAATCGAAATATCGAATAAATAAAAAAACCAAAAGTTAAAACTTGTTTTAATTTTTTGACACGACCAAAGCCTACAACAACGATTAAATAAATACAAGAAGGCCGATAATAACAACAATTATAGGATGTAAACTCATCACGTTAGGCTAGAAACAATTCAGAAATTAAAAATTTTGTTCACCAATAAAAAATGTTAAAGTAGAAAAAATCTATTAAAAATTTAAATATCTGAATTCTTTCTAGTCTAGCGTGATGAGTTTACATCCTATCGTAAAAAGTTTACATGTTTTTTAAAGTTATGATTTTTCTCTATCATGAATTATTTGATGAATTATTATGTGCAAAGGCAATAGGAAAACGCGATTTATACGGTTTTAAGAATTGATCCAGAAAAACGGGGAAACAAGGGTACTCATTTTTAACCCCCTCTAACAGAATCTATTAGTCATAAAAATGTGCGTTACCAAAAGTAGATTTTTGCCGAACGGTGTTATCGTTAAAATATTCAAAAATATCGATAAAAAAAAATCGAAAAATATCGATAAATTATCGAAAAATTATAAATATTTTTATAAAAGTTTTAGTTTTTATGAAATTTTGAATTCAGTGTGGTGGTCCAGTTTGATTACAAAGAATAAATACGATCTGGCATTATAGCTTAATTGCTCCGCCAATACTAATTTTAAAACAAACAAACAAAAAAGTAATTATTCGATAAACTAATGTGTTTAGTCATCCAGTTTAAACTGGTCCTAAAGGATTTAGCTATATGCACAGTAGGCACTTGCCTTCAGCGCTAACTTTAAAGGGGCGCTAGAATCTTGAAAAAATTCGCTTGAAATTGGAACAATATTTCAAATATTTCGATTTTTTTTACATTTGAAATATTACATATGTTTGAAATTATTACAACGTTCTGTGTATTTTCTTTATAAAAATTACCTTGATTGGCATAGAGTGAGCATTGTTCACGATATGCAGCGCAGGCTGTCAGATTCAGAAACATTTCTGTTGGTTACTGCAATTCACGCTTAAGATTAAGATTCAAATCTGTGCAATTTTGTGAAAAATCGTATTGCTATAACCCATAGAATTGTTTCTACAGCCATTCGATAACATTCGATTAATCTGTTATGGAAAAACTACAGAAGTCGGTAACAAAAATATCTTAATTTCTTATCTGAAGTAATCGAAAGTGAATAAAAGTTTTATAATGAGTTCGCGGTCATCAATTGAAAATAAAAAGACAATTTAAAGAAAACTAGAGAGTGGACTATCTTCGGCTGAAATACCCCCACACAGTAGGAAGAAGTACCTCGAACATAAAAAAATGTGGTATCAAGACCCTATTTTGAGCCAATTATAGTTGGTTTTGGAGCCCGGACCATGTCCAAAAACCATTTAGACCCCATTTAGACCCTTATATATGTGGCTTCGGGACCTCGTACCATGTCAGAAGTCCACTAAACATTTTCAATCGAATACAGCAATAAAAAAGACTTGAAAAATGCGACCGCTATCGTGCGGACGGACGGACAGACAGACAGACGGACATCGCTAAATCGACTCCGGCGGTGATGCTGATCAAGAATATATATACTTTTCCATACCGGACACGCCTCCTTATGGGCGTTTCAAACGTTGTGTCAAAGTGAGTATACCCTGCCGCAGTGTGTTTTTCTGTGAGCGCCTCCACAAGGAAAATTTTATTTTACAATAAAATTTTTTTAAACAGAGGTATGAACAATGATTCCATAAGTAATTTGGATGAAGTAATTTAAGTTTGAAAATTAAATATTTTATATTGACTTTATATTTAAGCTGATTTAAAACAGATTGAAGACCATTCTGAAAGCAGTATCGTGGAAATATGCAAATATAATGAAGATGAGCCCACAAGTAGACTTTTTCCACCTTAAATAGAGTAAAACATTAAGGTTTGATATCGACTCGACAACGACTCGGTATCAAAGGTTTTTCTCTAATGTCGAACGTTTGAAACTGAGTCGATACTCGAGAATCATAGCTTTTTCAGTAAAAGGGGAGTTAGTTCTCGAGTCGAGAAAAGGGTTAGTTCTCCACTCGGTTTCAAACGTTAGTTCTCGTTTCGAGAAAAGGGTTAGTTCTCGAGTCGATTTCAAACGTTAGTTTTACATTCGAGAAAAGGATTAGTTTCGGGTCGGTTTCAAATTTTAGTTTTACATTCGAGAAAAGGGTTAATTTTCGAGTCAGTTTCAAGCGTTAATTCTCAAATCGACTTAAAATAAACAAAATGAAAGGAGAATTAATTAATTTTAAAATTGTATTTTTGTTTTTTGTGTATATTTGATAAGTACAGATAATTTTTTTAGACTAAACTAAATAAAAAGGTACAGATTACTACTCGGTTTCAAACATAAGAGAACAACTTTGATGTCGAGTCAAGAAGTAACCTTTGAAACCGAATCGAGAACTACATTAGGTAACGGCTCTAGAAAAATTTTTTTTTTCTCAAACGTTTGAGGCTGTGTTTGCTGGGTAAAAGCGTCCAATGGCATTGGCCTTATTATCTTTTGAAGTCAAAATTTTGTCAGAATCAAACTGTAACGATATAATTAACTACTTTGCACCATTAATGTAAAATGCGTTTAAAATAATTATACTCTCTCTGTCTTTTTGAATATTTTTCAGTTTATATACAGATTAAAATGTTGAACCATTTTTATTGATATTTCTTCCTTTCTTCCATGTTGTAATTCTTCTGGCATGTTGCGTTTATATTCACCGAAACTGAAATTTGTTTTCAACATAAAATTAATCTACGTTTTACTCGGTTAACACTTTGTGGACTATTACGAATAACATACTTTATTTGGGAATGTGGACTTGTAATAATCGGAAAAATGGAATACTTTATTCTATTACAAAAGTTTTGGAAAGGCCGTCGTCACAGTTGTCATGCAATTACTTTTTTAAGGAGTCTTCGGCAAATATTGATGCCCATACGAAAAGTAGAGCTTCATCCAGTGAAGCATTGGTAAGTTAAAATTTAATTAAAACTTATAAGATGATAGTGGATTAAGATGTTATCTAGCCAAACTTTCATGCAACAGGCTTCAACAGGCTTAATTTAAGCCTGTTTTATTTGATTTTAGAACAATTTAGATTAGAGACACTTAATTCGTTGATATAAAAAAGTGCATGTGTAGATTCAGTCGAAAAAAATTCCATACCAGGAATTTTGAATATACCCCTAAAATCTGGACTTAGGACCAAAAAACCTATTTTCAAGGATGCCACGGTTTGCTATGGAAATTTCTGGGCTACCTTAATCAACATGCATAAAATCGAGGAGGAAAAATCGAACTGAATATTTCACAGAACATGTCCATTTCGTCACTTAATTTCAATATTATTTAACACAAGTGAGTAAGTTTCAGTCGGGCAAGCCGACTCATATATACCCTACACCTACTGAGCCATATTGGATCCGCCATCTTGAATTTTGAAAATTTCGACCGCCATATTGGTTCCGCCATCTTGACTCTTTAAATTCATCAAAATTGTGCATAGTGTGGTTTTCGGGGTCCAAAATTTGGGATTCCTAGCTTTCTTCTAGCTCCTGCAATTGTGTTTACAAGAAAAGAGGACTGACAGACGGACCGACAGACAGACGGATAGGGCTAAATCAACTCAGGAGGTGACGCTGATCAAGCGCCACCTCCTGGTGTTACAAATATCAGACCAAAGTGAATATACCCATACCTCACGAGATGTAGGGTATAACAAGTGAGTAAGTTTTAGCAGGTCGAAGTGAACCTATATATCGACTTCTCGCCTTAAGGGCGTTGTAAGTAACTTTCAAGATTTCGACTTTTATAAAAATTGGAATTTTTTCGATATGCGAGCTTGTGATATTTACCGAATATGCTGTAAGCTGGAGCAAAAGAATCCGCTCAAATCGTGGGTGTTTCGTATTCACTTCAATAGGAAACTCTGTAAAGCGTTGGATAAGTACTTGGGCCTCTGCAACGTGATTTATATTTTCAGGCCTATTTTTTTACCCAGACTTGAAAATTAAAACCGCGTTGCGGAGGCCCTCGGACTTATCCAATCGGAGTGAAATTTAAACGATTTTTTAATGATATCAATCCTTTTGAGACCCAGTTATGTCCGATACGGACCATTTCCAACACCAAGGGGTGGAAGGGAATGAGAGAGCAGATGAACTACCTAGGAAGGGATCGGAAATGGAATAACAATACTCTGATACTAGTATACACACTCCCATTTGTGAAGTTTATAGCCTTATAGACTCTACATCCGAAATGCAAGCGAATTACCGGTGCTCAAACACTGCAAACTGCGTTATATGTCGGACTCTGTGACCTAAACTTGATTCCAAAAGAACAAAGAGTATACTCGCTCTTAAAAGATACTTAATCCACATACTGATAGGAGTAATGACTGGACACTGCATCATTGGCGTAATGGCTGACTGATTGCAGATTGTAACGTAACAAAAGTTACAATAATTTACTAACTATTTTTTGTTTATAGGTAATAACCGTGAATACCCCTAATAACCTTAATTCTATATTCAATTCATATTTTTATGAACACCCCTAATAACCGTTGAATGAATAATTATATTATTATTATTATAAATATTTTTAAGTCCCACCACTGCTCCCAACACGCACCTGCCCTACATTTGCATACTGAACGCTGATTGGCCAAAGCGTGCCCATAAGGAATACACTGAATACATAAAGTACCCTGCAAGAAATGTGTCTAGCTCCAAAATGGTTCCGAACTAGTTATGCAGTAGGGGGTACTGGTCACACCCAAATCTCTTTCACATGTGGTGAAGTGGCGAATTTAACATTGCGTTGTCATTGGAGTAAGCTACCTGCTTCCACCTCTGCATTACCTCCGGTCAGCTCGGAAGTAGCCACTATGATCTAGCTCCTTCCTAGCGGTGGAAAATTGGCCCCTATACAATACTTATAGCCAGTTAAAAACCAGTTACTACGACTTAGCTACATACTAGCTTTCGGTAAATCTAAAAACTATTTTCGCAAAAAAAAACCCAATCTTAATTTTTTTTAAGTAGCACTTTATTATTATAATAAGTTTTGTATAAATGTGATTATGCTAATAATTTTTAATATCATCGGTCAATGAATGCATTCATTAGTCGTGCTTTGGGTGCAATCGAAATCTTGTCGAAACTTGTCGTTTATTTTTTTATTCGTTTGCAAACAAAACACGACTACTGGTTTCGAAGGTATTACCTGAAAACATAAAAATAAAAAAATTGTAAAAATATAAAACTGTAAAAAAAAAAGAATGAAAAAAAGGAAAAATTTTAAATAAAAATTACATAATGAAAATTTGAAATCTGCAAAGAAACGAAAGGAAGAAACGGAAAAATTAAAAAATAGATAAACGAAAATCTGTAAAAATAAAAATATGGAATTATGTAAAAATAAATATAAAAACCATTCTCAACAAAATTAATTTTTTAACCTTTTATGCATTTCACTCTTTGACCATACTGTACGCACTAATTTTAATACTCGAATGCCAAAACCAAAATCGTTGCTTTTGTATTTATGTCGCGCATCGGCGTGCTTAAAAATATATGTTGTTTTGAAAAAAATTTCTATTAGCATTAAATCACTCACAATCACTATTTTTCACGTTTTTATTAAATTTTATTTTGAGAAATTTTTCAAACATTTTCAATTACACTGCGTTACAAAAAAAAAAGCTTAGAACTTGGGGCGCCACCTATTACACGTTGTAGGTATGTCCAAAAAAATGATAACTGCATACCAGGATTTTGATTACACCCCCAAAATCTGAAGCTAGAAGAGAAAAAACAATTTTTGTCGGTGTTACCCCATTTTTAATGATAACTTTATAAGCGTGACCTCGATATACATAAGCTATAGCTTGTTGAAAAGAAAAGAAACAGACGTTCTAATCATTGTATAACTTTGATTTATATGGCGAAAAACACAGAAGTTATTACTGAAAACATCGCTCAGACACAATTTTTGACATTTATTTTAGCGGTTTTTTTCGATTTTAGAATTTTTTTCATGCAACACTATACTAATTTTTTTACAAAAATTAAAAATACATCAAAGTCCCGTTTCAACGAGCCCAAATTGGTTGCAATCCGTTAAAAATTTTCTTCAGTATTCCATTTTTCGCTGGAGCTTTTTTGCAATTTGGGTACAAATGTTAGAAATTATTTTCGACTTTTTTTAAAATTTTGATTTTTTTAAGTTAAATACTTTTTATACCTTTTACATCTCCTTTTTAGCATCTTAAAAGGTGAACCAGCAATAAAGTGTACAAAAAAAAGATAATTTTTAAAAATTTTGTACTAAAATCAGCAAAAATGCTCCAGCGAAAAACAAAATACTGCAGTCAATTTTTAACGGATTTGAAGAAGTTTTGACTCGTTGAACGCAAAATTTGATGTTTTTTTAATTTTTGCAAAAAAATTAGTATAGTGTTGTATGAAAAAATAAAAAATGGTGTCTGAGCGTTTTCAGTAATAACTTCTGTGTTTTTCGCCATATAAATCAGTTATCAGTTATACACTGACTAAAGCGTCTGTTTCTCTTCTTTTCAACAAGCTAGAGCTTGTGTATATCGAGATTTTGGGGGTGTAATCAAAATTTCTGGTACGCAGATGTCATTTTCTTGATCATACCTACAACGTGTAATAGGTAGCGTCCCAAGTTCTGGGCGACTGTAACGCAGTATTTATCAGAAAATATTTCACTTTACACAAAACGAATGCCATTTCTCCAAAAGAATATTTTTTTTCATATGCAAACCGGCTTTATGACAAAAAACACGCTTTCGAGATACTAACCATTTTTTTTTTAACTTAATTTAATTTTTTTGAATTATTCCTTTTTTATACGAAAACCAAACAAAAATTGGAGCGCCACCTTCTAATGCACTTTACAAATCGCAACTGATTAGAAACTATTTGACTATTCAATAAATAGTTGTGAACTGAGTCGTAAAGATAAAATCAAAGATTTAGGAGTAATTTTTGATTATAATATGAATTTTAAAAGTAATTTTGATTATATCATTTCGAAGTCATATTCAATGTTAGGTTTTGTGAAACGAAATACTCAAATCTTTAAAGACCCTACAACTGTGAAAGCTCTATATGTTTCACTTGTTCGTAGTGGTATCGAATATTGTTCATTAATTTGGAATCCATTTTATGCCTGAACTCTAACCGCATTGAAAGAGTGCAGAGAGTTTTTACGAGATATGCATTATATAAGATGCGATGGCCGGATGGTCTTCCATCATACGATGGCCGCAGAAAATTACTTGGATTGCATTCTTTAAAAGATAGGCGTTCTTATTCTTCACTGCTTTTTGTTTATAATATTCTTTCTAATAAAATAAAATATGAGGAAATTTTGAATTTATTTAAATTATATGTACCAATTAGAAATTTAAGAAATAATCGATTGTTTGAAGATAATGTTCATAGAACTAATTACGCTTCAAAAGAGCCTATTGCAAGGTGTATTCGTTTGTGTAATAGTTTCTCACCAGTGTTAAATTTCAATGTTAGTTTATATCGTTTTCGATTAAATTTGTTTGTTATTTTTAATTAGTTGTAAGTTTTGCAATAGTCTGTAAGATTTTTAAATCTGTAGACCTAAATAAAAAAATAAATAAATATCTAAATCACCGAGGCTTTATCAACAGCCATAACCGACCGCAGGAAACCATTCGCCGACGCTTGTATGCCAAGAACTTCGGCTATTTAACGTCGCCGTCTACCATCGTCGCATCAAAGTGTACCATTTGTGCCTTACGAAGGCACCCCCGAACGACAGCATCCGAATACATCCCACCAGCGCAGCAGACACGTATCCATCTACTTATACTTGTATCTATATATATCTATCAGCTAGCTAGTGTGTAAGGAAAAGAAATCTGAATAAATACATATATCTATTATCCATATACATGTATATCGTATTCTTTTCCTGCCGAAGGTAATTGGTCCTTCGGCGAATTCTGGATAACCGTGATTCATACTTAACCCCCCTTCGACAAAACCAAACAAAGATGGCTTCAAACGAAGACGATATCACAATGGCGCCCGAGCAGGGACCTGTCTCCGATTCGAACTGTGCAAAACCAACAAACAGTACCAACGATTTAGGAGCAGGGATGGATATATGTATTACGAAAGGATCAGCTGATCAATGAAAGCAAAATAATGGGACTGAAGGTCAGCGACCACACGGTGGATGAGTTGCGTCGCGAATTAAACAATTTCGCTAAAACTAAACGGAGCCGGAAATCTACACAAAATCTGTTAAAGGAACTAGAAAAGGAAGTAGAAGGAGAGGAAAAGGAAATCATCGTGGAATCGACGCCGGGGAAAACCGCTACCTCGACTCCTGCAACTCCACAAGATCAAAACCTTGCTGGCAAAGGGACTAGATCACCTCAACCCGAGCATCTCGCCGACAAAGAAGTAATGGAATATGCACTATGACGGCAGTGATAATCTACCCGACTTTTTAGAAAGCTGAGAAGAGCTGGCTGAAAGTCACCACCTATCGCCCGATCGGCTGATACCAGCACTACTGGGAGTCTTACAAGGCAGAGCACTGCAATAGTATCGCATAAAACGGAGTGAAATCACATCGTGGTCAACATTCAGAACAGAGGCCGAACGATTCTTCCTGCCTAAGCGTCATCTCGTTCAGTTGGCAGAGACCATTCACCAACGGAAACAAATGGCCAGAGAAAAGGCCAACGACTATGTTATTGCTGTGCTAAACCTCATTCGGCAGCATCCAGAACTCAAGTCGATAGACCGTACTGATATGATTTATGACGGGCTGCGGGTGGAATATCCGATTTCCACACCATAGACGAGATGATGGAAATGTCAGAGAGCTTCGAATTATTAAAAAGATATGAAGCTCGTACCGTTCGGCCCACGAATCACTCTATTGCTGACATTAACCGTCAACCCTATAATAAATATACACATTATTTAAGAAAAAAAAATTACTTGCTGAAAATAGAATAGAACCGTCTCGAAGCGCTTACAGCTCTCCCATCGTATTGGTGCGCAAGAAACAAGGCACCTGGCGGATTTGTATAGACTATCGCCAGTTGAACGCCGCAACCGAACCCGATGCTTATCCCCTGCCACAAATAAACGCCATCTTAGATCAGCTACGCGAGGCTAAATATATATCATCGATTGATTTAAAGAATGGATACTGGCAAATTCCATTACCCGAATCCTCCAAGCCATATACCGCCTTCACAGTGCCAGGCCGAGGCTTATTCAAATGGAAAGTCATGACATTTGGATTACACTCGGCACCCGCCACTTTTCAGCGTGCACTCGACGACATAATCGGCCCCGACCTGCACCCACGAGCTTTTGCATATTTAGATGATATAATAATCCTTGGGAAAACGTTTGAGGAGCATATGGAAAACTTGAGTGAAGTTTACACTAGATTACTGAGCGTCAATATGCAAATCAATTTTTAAAAATCTGATTTTGTCCGAACCAGCGTTCAATATCTCGGGCATAGGGTGAGCAGCGAGGGTATACATACTGACAGTATTACCAGAAAAAATATTTTTAAATCATCCAAACTTGGATTTTAAAGCGTCATTTGGGGCTTTAAATCGTCATACGAAGTTTCGGGCCGAGTTTTTGATAATGAGTCGCTCAAAGTATTGTTTGTCAAGGTGCGCTTAAGCTAAACCGTTAACATTTCAATTATGAATTATCTGATTTTGTATATGACATAATAGAGAATTATTGTCATGGACGGTCAAATAAAATACTACAAAGAATTGTTTGTTTTTTTTTAAATAAAAAAGGGATAAATTTATGTCACAATGCAAGTACACTTTCAAGGTTTTCCCCATTTTTACACTACCTTCCAAAAATTTGTGTGTTATTGTGTAGTGCTGTACATTTTGCCACTGATGTTTGGAGGAAAATACAATTCTACTAAAGTACACTACTAATTACACCGATTCGTGAATACCCCTACTTATATAATAAATTAACAAAAAACTAGAGAGTGAGCTATCTTCGGATATGCCAAAGCTGAAATACCCCAACACTGTATGATCCATTTAGAAGTACCTCGAAAATGAAAATTTGTTCTCAAGCCCCATTTTTAACACATTTGTGGTTTTGGAAGCTCGGACCAATTTAAAAATCCATTTCTAAAGATTTCCAAGCGAAAACAGCAAAAAAAAAAAAGACTTATAAAATGTTGACAATTTTCACTGAATGACACTAATTCATTGTAACTGCGCTCTAAAAGTTGCAATGAAAGTTGTTCTGATCAATCCATACTTTTTATGGTTACAATGGTTTTTTGCCAATTATTACAAAAAAAACACGACGGCATGCACTGCAGCTAACTCATTTTTCAAGTAGGCAAATATCCAAAAATCATAATATTTTATTCAACACAAAGCTTGTGTTTTAAAACTGAAAACTTTGTTTTTGATTTGTGTATTTGGTTTATTTTCAAGTTTTTCACCAAAATTCAGTTTTTTAGTCTCTGTTTTAAAGTTAAAAAAAATCCATGAAGAGGCAAAAATAATTGATCTTATGTTTGAAAATTATTAATAATACTTTAGATCTAAGGATACCAGGATTATAATTTAACGTCAAAAGGTATCTATTTTGTACCTCCAAAGTTAGCTCAAAAAATGCATCACTTTATTGCAATTTTTGACCAAACCACTGAACTGATTGGAACCGGAACCTCTTAAGTGCACATGGAAAAGATGATAGTATTTTTGTGACCGACATCAAGATTACTAAATGCTGCTGAAAGCCGCACGGGCTTTCAAAAGTATTGCAAAAACTCAAATTTCCCAATATTTGAGGTCAGTTTTCTCAGAAACTATAAATTTGTAAACCCTCTTAAGTGCACATGGGATTTTGTGATCTTTCAAAAGAGCCATCAATGACATTGGGCGCATTCAGCAGAGACAACAGTTGTGTGATTATTCACTGAAAGACACTAATTCGGTAGCGCTACTATGACATTTTCTGGTAGCGCTACCAAATTTAGGTTTATATGCTACTTTTGAACAACTGTTGTGAGCTGCGCCAAGTGATCAAATTTCAGTCAGTTAAAAAATAAATAATGAAAAAATACAATTAGATTGGAATCGTCTCCTCGAAATATTGGCCGTTATCAGAATTTTTATCTCCCCTCCCTACAAGCAACGGTTGAACAAGACCCGCTATATGTCCCAGTATATCCACATCAAGTCCAGTGTCCATAAACAAATCAAAACAAAAATTTCCATTTCCAAAAAAAATATGTATTGAAAAAAAAAATATTTTTTGAGTTGCTGTTCTGAAGTTTGAAGTAGCAACGCAGAAAAATTAAGCGCTGGGAGAGGTAGCGCTACGACAACTGTTGTCTCCGCTGAATGCGACCATTGTCACCACACTTGTGAGCAGCGCTTTTGCTTTTGAAAGATTGCCTGATAACGGAATACACCCTTAAAAAAAAAATTCAAGTAACTACAGAGACCGACATATTTATGTGGGTAGAAATTTCTTTCTTTTTTAATTTTTGTGGATTCTCTCAAATCGTCATTTTATACGCTTAAATCGTCCAATCATCATTGGGACCCCAAAGCACCGGTATTATGCTGTCCCGAGTTTGAACGGCCATTCATACTCCAAACCAGACTTGGGAAATAGAGCGACCATTACCATTACCATTATCATTACAGGTAATGAAATTTTATTTCATTACCATTACCATTTCTGCAATGGTAATTGTAATGGTAATGGTAATGAAGTAATGCAAATTTCATTGCAATGGTAATGAAATTACCATTATTTCATTGGGATAGTAATGATAATGAAGTAATGAAATTTCCATTACTTCATTACCTATCTGCCCCAATTGCGTTTTTGCCACTTTTTGGGCAAATCATGCCAAGTTGAATTGTAGCTACCATCAAGTGTGTCCATGGTCATTTTATGGATGATTAATGTCAGTTGCGATTAGGACAGCTTCTGAGTGCGTCCTTGGACATTTTATGGAAGAATCATGTCAGGTGGGATTAGGCCAGCTTCTAAGTGCGTCCTTGGACATTTTTTGGACGAATCATGTCTGTTGGGTTTAGGCCAGCTTCTGAGTGCGTCCTTGGACATTTTTTGGGTGAATCATGTCAGGTGGGATTAGGACAGCTTCTAAGTGCGTCCTTGTACATTTTTTGGATGATTCATGTCAGGTGGGATTAGGCCAGCTCCTAAGTGCGTCCTTGGACATTTTTTGGACGAATAATGTCTGGTGGGATTAGGACAGCTTCTGAGTGCGCCTTTGGACATTTTTTGGGTGAATCATGTCAGGTGGGATTAGGACAGCTTCTGAGTGCGCCCTTGGACATTTTTTGAGTGAATAATGTCAGTTGGGATTATTATGTCCAGGAGCGCACTCAGAAGCTGTCCTAATCGCAACTGACATTAATCATCCATAAAATGACCATGGACACACTTGATGGTAGCTACAATTAAACTTGGCATGATTTGCCCAAAAAGTGGCAAAAACGCAATTGGGGCAGATATGTAATGAAGTAATGGAATGAAGTAATGGAAATTTCAGTACTTCATTATCATTACTATCGCAATGAAATAATGGTAATTTCATTACCATTGCAATGAAATTTTCATTACTTCATTACCATTACCATTACAATTACCATTGCAGTAATGGTAATGGTAATGAAATAAAATTTCATTGATAATGGTAATGGTAATGCGTAATGAAAATTTCATTACTTTACAAGTCTGCTCCAAACCGATGCCAGCGGGGAAGGATTGGGAGCAATTCTTTTCCAGCGATACGACGACCAGGAAAGAGTAATTGCCT
The DNA here is from genome assembly GCA_951394025.1 of Heteromyza rotundicornis. Taxonomy (NCBI): domain Eukaryota; kingdom Metazoa; phylum Arthropoda; class Insecta; order Diptera; family Heleomyzidae; genus Heteromyza; species Heteromyza rotundicornis. The sequence continues at coordinate 40,147,279 of OX596011.1, forward strand.
ATGCCAGCCGAACACTCACAGCATTGGAGAAGAAATATTCCGCAACCGAACAAGAATGCCTCGCCATCCTATGGGGGATAAGGAAAATGCGTCCATATCTTGAAGGCTCACAGATTCACAGATTCACAGATTCACAGTCATTACCGACCATCATTTGTTAAAGTGGCTGCACTCACTGCAAAATCTTGAGCTACAACCATACGATTTCGAAATCGAGTACAGAAAAGGGAGTTTGAATGTTGTGGCGGATGCTCTCTCTCGCGCTCCATTACCCAACACCGAATCCAACCCGCTCCTTATGTGCAGCATGAAAAGAGACAGCTGGTATGAATTAAAAACTAACGAGGATTGTCAGAGAGCTGACAAACACCCCGAAGCTATGTATTCCCAATGCTCGACGAAATGATCTTCTGCAAGAAGTACACGATGCACCGTCGGCAGGCCACATGGGTGTTGCAAAAACATTAAAGAGAGCGCAGGCTCAATATTATTGGCCGGGGATGTACCGAGATGTGCTTCGATATGTCCGAGCATGTGATACGTGTGCTCGATACAAGGTACAGCAACGACGACCAGCGGGGTTCATGGCCACCATGCAATGTTGCCAGCCATGGGAGCTGGTGTGCGGGGACTTTATCGGACCCCTCCCGCGGTCTTCACATGGAAATATCGCTTTACTCGTCCTGGTCGACAAATTCAGCAAGTGGGTAGAGTTGATACCTGTCAGAAAGACCACCGCTTCATGCGTTGTTACCGCCTTGAGGGAAAGGATAATATATCGATTCGGTTGCCCTAAAACATTCTTGGCCGACAACGGCAGGCAGTTTGTAAGTCGCGAACTTAGCAAATTCCTTTCCGAACATGGCGTCGCCCAGAAATTCACAGCTCCATATACTCCACAAGAAAATCCGACGGAGCGCACAAATCGGGTAGTAAAAACTATGATCGCTCAACGCTGCGAGCAGAACCATAAAACATGGGACGCACAAATTCCAGAAATTGCATTTGCAATTAACTCGGCTACACACGAATCAACTGGAGTGTCCGCCGCTGAAATAATCTTCGGTAGAGTCCCGACTATCCCTCACCAATTACGAGCACAGGGTGAAACACCAATAGAGGCTCACGAGAGTCGGCGTAACTTGGAGAAATTATGGGCGGAAATTAAGAAGAATGCCGATCGCATTCCTCCACGCAGCGGCAGCGCGAACATTACAACTTACGACGACGCGCCTGGAAACCAGAAATCGGGGACAAAGTACTCAAACAAGAACATCCACAATCCTCGGCGATTGACAATTTCGCCCAAAAATTGGCACCAAAATTCGCGGGGCCATACGAAGTCCTTCGGTTTATTTCACCAAATATAGTGGAACTGGTGTCTACTGTGCTGAACTCAACATCAGCAAGTCTTTTAGACCTCCCGAGTACTGTAGCATATTCCAAGCAGAAGTGTTTGCTGCCCGTAAGGCAGCGGTGCTAGCTTGCGTAGATGAAACAGAGAACTGCCTAATAAACATATATATAGACAGTCAAGCGGCCATAAAAGCACTAACATCGCACTGGTCATCATCCAAGAATGTCCTTCAGTGTAGAGTAGCGATGGACAAACTGGCTACCAAGCGTAAGCTATGTATCTATTGGGTACCGAGTCACAAGGGCATAGAGGGAAACGAAACAGTAGATGATATTGCAAAAAAGGGAACTAGTCTGCCAGAGGATCAAATCAGCGAAGTACTGATGCCTCTGCAGGAAATCAATAGATATCTGGAAGAAAGCATGTGGAGAAGGGCGAATGCAAGGTGGACAAATTTAACTACCTGCAGAATCGCCAATATCATGTGCAAACCATAAAATGAGGGACACATAAAAAATGTTATATCGTAAAAATTGTAGAACATTAGTGGGTGTTCTAACTGGTCACTGTATGGTGGCAGCTCACTGACTGACAGTGATGAATGCAGGAAATGTCTAGAAGAGGAAAAGGAGACTCTGGAACATCTCCTCTGCTTCTGTCCCGCTCTCTCGGGAACTCGTTTGAAGTACTTAGGAGCTTCGACGTTTATAAGATTTGCAAACAACGCTTGCATGTTAAATGATGTTTACTTTCGCTGAAACAATAAAGACTCCTTTCTGGTATCGTTAGGGACATTGTAGGTCTATGCGTGGCTTCGGCCAGCCAGTCTAACCTAACCTATAGTGGAACTCACCCGAATGGTCAGCAATAAAGCCGACAATAAACGTGCCCACCTGCAAGATCTAAAGCCGGTCAGCACGAACGAGGAGCCATTGCATTGGCTGGACTAAGCAAACATTAATATATATGACATGCACACGTGTTCCATTTTTTTCAATGTCGCATAAAAATCCCTACCGACCAATCGAATTGTGCATTTTCATTCAATTTCAATTTTATTTCCCTTCTACATCAATTTTGGTTTGGAGTTCTCAACTGGATTATAAAATTTGTATATAAATAGCAGCATCTACGGTGGACAATCTTCACTTTCAAAATGTTCCGCAAACCGACTCGACCACTAAAACTAAAGAGTGCGATCCTCGAGGCTGCCAAGGAGGCCGTCGAGGTGGGAAAAAAAAGATTACCGGCCGCCGGCCGAGGCCAGCCTACGCGGCCAAGTACAGGAGGTAAAGGTGATCGTTCCTGCCCCTCCCGCGCTAAAACCGAAAGCAGCTGCCGGGGCACAGCCAATTCCGACACTCGGGCCATCAAACGTACGAGGAACAAATGCTTCGGCTGTCAGCACGATGCCTGCAGGCTGCGGCTACGTACTACCGGGCTCCATCGAAGGCCGTCACACAATCACCTACGGTGTCGGCAAGCGCGACCTACACCAGCGATGGCAGGAATACTGGTCCACTCGCACCCTTGGCGGCAGCAGCACCAATGCGTTCGGCACCGATTCTAAAGCCGTACGCGAGAAATCGGCTCATCAAAGGGATCGTCATTCGGAAGCAGCAGCGCCCAGGATTGCTCAAGTGGCAGATCCGTCGCTGCGGGCAACCTCCGCCGTGTTTATTTCCCCCCCCCCCCCTCCCTTCTTTGTAACAGCCGTCGTTTTCTTTTTTTTGTAAGCTGTAGAACAGCCATAATTAGTTTTAAGTAATATTTTTATAACGTTTATACAAAAAAAAATTTAAAAAAAAAAAATATATATATATAAAAAAATACAACAGAAATAAAAAATTCAAAAAGAAAATAATTTCTTTTTAAAGAAGGAGGGGAAATTGTAACGTAACAAAAGTTACAATAATAGGAAATGCTTATTGTGGTACTAACTATTTTTTATTTATAGGTAATTACCGTGAATACCCCTAATAACCTTAATTCTATATTCAATTCATATTTTTATATAACCCGTGAACACCCCTAATATCCGTTGAATTAATAACTATATTATTAATATTATAAATATTTTTAAGTCCCACCACTGCTCCCAACACGCACCTGTCCTACATTTGCATACTGAACGCTGATTGGCCAAAGCGTGCCCATAAGGAATACACTGAATAATAATTTTCGTTCAGTGACTTGAATGCGTCGATTTGAATATTTGAGGGTGATGCAGTTCTCAATAAGATTACGGTAGGCGCCACATAAGTAGTCACTGTTTGGCAGAAGAAAAAGGAGAAGAAAAAGGAGAAGTTTATTTCTTCCATCAAGCCGTAATAAGGTGTTTGTGCCTGTTGCCACTCACGTAGTAATACGATCACTTCATGATATCTGTTGTGACTCATATGAAAAGTATGTCGTATCCCTGGAGGTACGAAAAGCCCTTGTTTTATACAAGGCAAATTTAGTCCTCGGACTTGTTTGAATACATCGACTGGCCTTCGGGGATTGTGCTTTAACTGGCCTTCGGGCATTGTTCTTCAACTCGCCTCCGGGCTTTGTGCATTGTGCTTCAACTGGTCTTCGGGCATTGTGCTTCAACTGGCCTTCGGGCATTGTGCTTCAACTCGCCTTCGGGCTTTGTGCTTCAACTGTCCTTCGGGAATTGTGCTTCAACTGTCCTTCGGGAATTGTGCTTTAGATGGCCTTCGGGCATTGTGCTTCAACTAGCCTTCGGGCATTGTTCATCAACTCGCCTCCGGGCTTTGTGCTTCAACTGTCCTCCGGGAATTGTGCTTTAACTGGCCTTCGGGCATTGTGCTTTAACTGTCCTTCAGGAATTGTGCTTTAACTGGCCTTCGGGCACTGTGCTTCAACTGGCCTTCGAGCATTGTGCTTCAACTCGCCTTCGGGCTTTGTGCTTCAACTGTCCTTAGGGAATTGTGCTTTAACTGGCCTTCGGGCACTGTGCTTCAACTGGCCTTCGAGCATTGTGCTTCAACTCGCCTTCGGGCTTTGTGCTTCAACTGTCCTTCGGGAATTGTGCTTCAACTGTCCTTCGGGAATTGTGCTTTAACTGGCCTTCGGGCATTGTGCTTCAACTGGCCTTCGGGCATTGTGCTTCAACTCGACTTCGGGCTTTGTGCTTCAACTGTCCTTCGGGAATTGTGCTTCAACTGTCCTTCGGGAATTGTGCTTTAAATGGCCTTCGGGCATTGTGCTTCAACTGGCCTTCGGGCTTTTTGCTTCATTGTATATTATGAGTATTCTGAGTATAGTAGTAGTATAGTATAGTAAAGATGGCTTCAAACGAAGACGATATCACAAGATCGCAAGAAGAAGCTTCTGTAGTAGCTGCAGAGATGAGGAGGAAATTGAATCTTTTAAGCATCTTCTATGCAACTGTCCAGCACTACAAGAACGTCGTCTTCGATTATTGGGAAAACGGTTCTTAGGCAGCTTGACAGATATAGTACGGGTTCCTCTGCACCCAGAAAAAAAACCACCTAAAAACAAAAATAATCACCTCAAATTAAGCAGAAACCGTTTGGTAAAGTGGACAATTTTAAAAACAAGTACGAACAACCTCACTTTGAACTGAACAATTTTATTTTTAAGTGGTTTTCTGCTTACTTCAAAAATTTCCACTTCAATTTGAGGTGGTGCATTTTTATATCAAAATTTGATAATTTTTTTATTTTGAGGTGGTTTAATCTCAATTGTTCATTCTTATTGGCATCGAAAATGAACCACCTCAAATCAAACTTGCAATGTTCTTGATAGTCTGGTAAAGTAGAATATACTTAAAACAAGTACGAACAACCTCACTTTGAACTGGAAAATTTAATTTCAAAATGGTGCGAAATTATTTTGAAGTTGTTGAGTTCAATTTGCATTTTTATTTCAAAATTGTACAATATTTATTTTGAAGTGGTGCAATTCCAATTTGATACTGTCAATTTTGACGACTTTGGTTTAACGTATTTCAACTTCATTTTACCGTTATTTGAATGAAGTTGTTTTTAATTAAGTTGCTTTAACGAAGAAATAAGTACCATCGCAGTTATTTCTACATTCGGTTTTTTCTGAGTGTAGACGACATTGCACAATTTGCTTTGATATCAGGATGGTTTTCCCACACCTAACGGGACGGATTCCCCAACCGATCGCTTTTCGCACAATAAAGGCATCACAATGGGCCTGCCGCCTCTGGGTGAGTTTGCTGACTACAGCAAACAGCCTTATTAACCTAACCTAGGATGTGTAAATTTTCACTTATTTCTTACATTAAAGGAATATTACTTTGATATTATGTTTTTAAGAGGCGGTGACTTTTACTTCAAGAATAATTCTTTAGAATTAGGAAAAAGTACTTAAATTGAGAAAAAAAAACATGTCTTTTTATCAAGGACAAAATTTAACACGTAATCACTTAGTGAATTCTAGTATTTATTCGACTTATTGATTACCCACTACGGATTAATTTCGGTTTCGAAAAAAAAAACTGAAAAAAAGCCAAATTAAAAGTTTGGATTTGGCGAAAATTTAAAAAACCGTTCCGGTCAGTCATTGCTTTTTAAAACTATTTGTTCTACTAACACGTATTCTTATTATTTTTTTAATATCTAATTTAATCCCGGGAGCGAAAGTCCTAATTTGTATCTATTTCTTACAAATAAATTTCAAAACAAATAAATTTATGAAAATATATATTTTTTTTTTCAGATTAATTCATTTGCCAATAATTTTATTTCAAGCAACAATAAACAAAATCAACATTCATCGATAGCAGGTGGTGGCAACTACCCTTTACATTATTCTGACTTTCCTAAGCAAGAGCCACATCATTCGTACTACTTACTGCAAAAGAAGCTGCTCTTGCAACCTGAATATATGCTTGAGTATGGAGAAAATGATGTTGATATAAATATGAGTATTTCGAGTTCCAAAAGCAATTTAAGCGTCAAATCAACAGAACACCAGAATGCAACTTTATTTAAAACCAAAATCCACCAGTTTCTCGTTCGAACTTTTAGCAGCCCTACAAAATGTAATCACTGTACTTCGCTAATGGTAGGCCTCACGCGACAGGGTGTCGTTTGTGAACTTTGTGGTTTCGCATGTCACACTGTCTGCTGCCAGAAAGTTCCTACTGTTTGTCCAGTACCAATGGATCAGACAAAGCGACCACTTGGCATAGACCCTACCCGTGGTATTGGTACCGCTTACGAGGGATACGTAAAAGTACCCAAGATGGGAGTGGTCAAACGAGGATGGGTGCGCCAATTTGTAGTTGTGTGCGACTTTAAATTATTCTTATATGACATCACTGCGGATCGCGGTGCTCTACCTAGTGTTAACGTATCGCAAATTCTGGATATGAGAGATCCCGAGTTTGTAGTAGCCAGCGTTCGAGAGAGCGACGTTATTCATGCTACCAAGAAGGATGTGCCATGCATATTTAGGGCAAGTATATTACTGGATTTTACATTCAACAAATTTGTATTATAGTTTTTATATATGGGGATTCCATATGACTTTTACCTTTTTGTACCCTCACCCCCTTCAATAATGAAAAAAAAATGTTGGCGAGACCTACTCATTCAAAAATATATGACCCGTGTTTTTTTATTTAGCTTTACACTAAGTATTTTCGGCGGAATGACCATTAGCAAAAGTGTAAATTTCCACAAAGGATTTTTCTAAATCACAAAAAAACTTGATGAAGAATTATTAATAGAGATGGACGCGTGAGTGAATTTCACTCACGATCAAGCACGCTTTCGCAAGACAAAAAATAAATCACGCACAATCACGAACCGCTAAGAGACACTCACGAAAATTCCATAAAGCAAATCAATATTTTAAACAAAATATTTTTACTAAACACAATTTGCTTTTTTTTTCATCTAACATATCTGTGGCAAAAAGCAATATTCCCTTAAGTCGAAAAACACAGTTTCGAGATATTAAACATTTTGTAAAAATTTTTGTATGTTTTATAACTTTATAACTTTTTTCTGGGTGATTTTTAAAAATGGCTAACTCAATTCGACTTACATAAGTGGTTATTGCTTTTTGCCACAGATATATATTTAGAAAATTTGTAATATACTTGAATATGTGATGAAGGGGAATTCTCCAAATCGGTGTAGGGTGATGCAAAAGTGTAGGAACTCTTGGATCTAGAAAAACGTCGTCATGAAACTCGCTCTCAAAACTCGTAGAAGTTTCGAGATTCGGAAATTATTGGAATAAAGGAAAAAGAAAATGGAACACAAATATAAGTTTGTAACACAATATATTTTATTAGGAGATAAGTAGGTGTTACCTTCGCTGTAGTGTATTATAGAAAGAGAGTTAATATCTAGAGCTTAGAACGGAAGTCACATTTTTGAGAGGTGGATCGTAAGCTTTCAAATTCGAATTAATACAAGAGGACCGTAAGTTGCGAGTAGATAAAACTATGATTGTCTACATGCAATATATAAATTCAAATTATTTTGGCGTAGACATGCCGCCCGCCTTGCAGTACGGCTGCAATCAATATCTTATATAAATTCCATTTCGATACATTAGATACGTTAAAAATTCAATTTTTGTTTATAAATTCAATATACATAATGCTTAATATGATATATACTATATAAGGTGATATGATAAAGTACAGGTGCTTGCATAATTCTACAATACTTCAGTTTGATATTGCACTTTTTAAGGGTCGAAAAAAAAGCGGTTTGGAAATTTGTCGAAAAGCGGAAGTGTTTATATTGGGAGACGGAGACGGAAAGAATCCAACCAAATATGGTTTGTTGTGCAACGGGGAGAGCACCGTTGCTTGGTATGACGCCTGATTGGACAATTTTAAGGTATAAATCGACACCCAGGACCACAGAAATGGGGCTGATTTATAAAATTTCGGATCGGCTAAAACAAAATTAGGAAATTTGTCCTTAATTGATGCATCGAGTGATTTCGAAGGAGTCAGCATCGTGATTCGATTATCAATTTGTAGAGTAGCGTCGATTTTTGTTGTAGAATGGGCAATGGATGTAGTGGCTAACTGCAGTATCTTAGCCAACGCAGTTACTTAGCGCGTACTGATAGTGATTTTTTACGCACTTCGAATTGAATTATCGCTGTTGGCATAAGAGTGATAACGTGATGTGATTGGATGGATAAGTAAATTGGAGCTTCTTTACACGACGGCGATTTCCGTGATATTGGAAATTGATTCTTGGAGTTCGAGCGACGCAGGCGTTCGTGCATGTGAAGAAGCGTGTGGTGTTTTTCCTGGCAGTAATGACATCCAGTCTTGCTGAAACTGGTCCCGTTGGAATGTACGTGTGCTAAACAGTTGGAACAATATTTGTAGAGGAGAACGATGCGCATTCTTTGCATCGTTCTCCTCTTCAAAGACGGTATATCTACCATCCTCGTTTCTCTTGGTTGTACGAATGAAATTTTCTTCACAAAACTTATCGGATAGAGACATTATACGATTTTTTGGAAGGTCCTCCACCTCCCAAAAATGTGAAATCTGCTTATCTAGAGATGCTTCTGAGAAAAAACAGACTTGTGTAGAAAATGAAGAAGTGGAATTTTGTGAAATAGTGCCTGTAAGGATCCAACCAAAAATGGTTTCCTGAGCGAGCAGTGAACCACAGATATTACGTTGGATGCCATATAAAAGAATGTGTGGAAACAAATCTGCACCGATCAAAATATCTATGTGTGAGCTTTTGAAAAATTCTGGATCGGCGAGCTGGATATTAGGAAGAGTTGATAAACTCGATAAATCAACAGGACTTGCAGGAAGAGATTCAGTTAGGTGTGGGACCACAAGTGCTTCTACTGCTATTGAGTGGTTAGCATTGGAAGAAGAAGCCAAATAGAAAGAACATATTTTTTGAAACTGAATTGTTCAGGCCAGATATTTTGGCTGATGTTCGCTGATATGGAATTCTGGAAAAGTCTTTCCGTAATGAAAGTCGCTTCTGAGCCGGAATCGACGAGCGCACGAGCTTTTTACGTGAATCAACCACAATGGTTGATTTGTACTACGGCGGTACCTAGAAGAACATTTTTGTCTTGGAAGTAAAGCAGGAATGTACATTATGAACACCAGATGAGGTATTAGCGGACTGTATTTGAGATTCTTGTGGCGGAGATTGATTTGCCTGGTTACAATTTGAATTGGAATTACTGGATGATTGAACAGGACTTGCTAGAACTGGAGTATCATAATGAAGAAGGGTATTATGACGTTTATTGCATTTGTAGCGGTTGTGCTTACTTTTGCAATCCATGATTGAATGAGTGTTTCCCAGACAATTGAGACATAAGCCGTACTTTTTAACCGCCGACATTCGCTGACCAGCATCCATTCGTAGGAAGCGGGTGCATGAGCGAATGGTATGAGTTTCATTTGGACAAAGCTTGCATGTAGGCATAGACATCTGAGCGGAATATGCATTGAGTTTCTTATAATCTGCACGATTATTTGGATTAGAAAGGGGTTTTGGAGTGGGTTTTTTCGAATTAGATGTGAATTTGATATCAGACACGGTTTCGAGTGTTTGATATCGACTAGTGAGGAAGGAGTCAAGATCCTTCCACAATGGGATTTGGGATTTGTTACTCAGAGATTGCTCCCAAAGTGCTAAGGTAGCGTCTGGTAACCTTGAGGAGCACAGAAATATAAATATAGCATCCCAATTGGTGATACCTATATTATATAGCAGAAGCGCAGAGATACAATCGTTTATATCTCGCTGCAACAGCTTGATCGCTGAACCTGATTCGGAAAGTACAGGCTGGAGATTGAATAGGAGCCTTAGTTGACTATTAACAAGAATGCGCTTATTTTCGAAGCGATGCTGTAAATTTGTCCACGCTATTGGAAAACCCTCGTTTGTCAATGGACATTTTTTGACAATGTCTCGCGCTTTTCACCTTTGGTTTTTTGAATTAAATGAAATAATTTCTCCACTGAACTGAGTCTTGAATTATTGATATAAATTGCAGTGAATAAATCGCGGAATGAAGGCCATGAAAGATAGTCGCCATTGAACACTTCCGTGTCGCAAGGCGGTAGATTGAAATTGGAATTCAAGGACCTGGCTCCGTCTTCCATAATAGGAGTTGGAGGCTCAACCTGTATTGAAAGCTGTACAAGCTCACCAATTCTGGATGAGCAACGGACATGAGTTTAATATGAAGTGCGATATCGCTGCTTAAGGGATTCGAGATTTGCTGCATCACCTTGATCATGCAAGCATTTATCATAAGCTAATTTAACTTCAAACCAAATTGACTTTATTTCTTCTCTATGGATTTCTAATGAATAGAGATTCGAATGAATAGATTTATTTTATTAAAACGCGTTTGAAAATAAGTTCAAAAGTTTGTTGACAATATCCAAATTAAATGGAGTTTTAATTTTGATATATAAATTATTTATTTATTTATTTATATCAGTAGTATTTTATAAGAAGCACAATTCGGATTACTCCAAGAAAATGCGAAATAAGAATAGGCCAAAATATTATTATTTTTCAAAATATTTATATAAATATATTTTTGACGAATTTTTATTTTGAAATGTTGTTTGGAAAGTAGTTAATTGTGGAATAGGAAAACAAAATGTATATAGGAAATAAGTTCAGCAATTCAAGAATTTATTTAGACTCATTTGGCCACAAATTTTATGTTGCTGAAACATAGACCGTATGGGAACACACTAAACAAATTAGATTCACACTGCAAGTTGTTGTTGTCGTAAAATTGAAATGTACAAAAGGAATACAGTAATCTCGACTCACCAGCTTCTCTTTTGAGGATTGTTTTTGGTTTTGATGGTACTTTGATTTGGATATGGGAAAACGGTACCCTTAGCGGAATTTAATGATGATCATTAACCAAATGAATAGTTTTTTAATTTTAGGAAATTTTTCGCTTTTAGGCTTCAAAATTTTAAAATTTTTTTTTTGATTTTAGGTAAATGAATTTAACATTTGTTTGTTAAAATAACGCAATTTTTAAATTTTTACACTTTATTTTTTAACCACTTTTATATAGACTATATTTCGAATTTTTAGGAATTTATATTATTTTTAATGAGATTTCATGAATTTTAGTGTATTTTTACACTTTTGGACAGCAAATTAAGCACTTTTAGGGGGAAATTGCTGAAGGTTTTCTTTGTAACCTTTTTCTCGACCGATATATCGACAGACCGCGTGTGCACTAACTACTGAGTATAAAGAAATGAATATGCAAACGAACCTGTCAGAAATGAGATGACGCCGTTTGTTCTCTGCTAAACTCTCCAACTTTGATGAGTGGAGTCTGGATTTTGATTTGGAATTATTCCTTGGATGATGGAATCCGGTTCGATTGGACCATGAATATGTGATGAAGGGGAATTCTCCAAATCGGTGTAGGGTGATGCAAAAGTCATGAAACTCGCTCTCAAAACTCGTAGAAGTTTTGAGATTCAGAAATTATTGGAATAAAGGAAAAAGAAAATGGAACACAAATATAAGTTTGTAACACAATATATTTTATTAGGAGATAAGTAGGTGTTACTTTCGCTGTAGTGTATAATAGAAAGAGAGTTAATATCTAGAGCTTGAACGGAAGTCACATTTTTGAGAGGTGGATCGTAAGCTTTTAAATTCGAATTAATACAAGAGCGCCGTAAGTTGCGAGTAGATAAAACTATGATTGTCTACATGCAATATATAAATTCAAATAATTTTGGCGTAGACAATACTTTTATTATACGTATAAAGAAAGCTAAAACTAGAGAGAGGACTATCTTCGGCTATGCCGAAGCTGAAATACCTCCCCACACAGTAGGAATTTAGAAGTACCTCAGACATAAACAAATTTGGTTTCAATACCATATTTTGAGCCATTTTTAGGTGGTTTTGGATCCTTGGACCAAATCCAAAATCTAAAAATTTCCAATCGAATCCACAAAAAAAAAACTTGGTCTCAAGACCCCATTTTGACCCTTATATATATGGTTTCGGAGCCTTGGACCATGTCGAAAATACGTTTCTAAACATTTCCAATTGAATACAACAATAAAAAAAAAGTTGGAAAAAAAAATTTTTTTTTAATTGGGAGCCCACCGTAGTTTTTGTCCGATATTTGAACTTGCATAAGATGCATTATCGCATATGTTTGTTGGACCTGCGACGCATTTATGTCGTAAATTACTATTTAGCTATGTTCTTATTGATTGTTTGGTACACTGAATGAAAAAACATGTTTAAAAATTAAACATTTTTTTTCAATTTGCATTTTAAAACGTAGTTTTTTCTGCAGTACATTTATGTTTTCAGTTTTAAAAAATATGCTTTCAATTTCAATCGTCTTGCTCTTTCATTAGTCGTTTGAAATTGATAATACTGTTGCTCTTTTCTATTTCGAAAAATCATAGTATATTTCAAAAAATTCGAAGCATAGTTTTAGGGCGTTTTTTTTTATAAAATTCAAAGTGTGCTTTTAGTACAACATATGTATATAAATACATTTAGACTCTGTTAAATTATGTTAACGGTAGACCAACCTGTTGAGCGTTTAGCGCAACGTCCAAATTCCGTAGGCTTGGGTTCAAATCCCGGTCTCGAGTTTAAGAAAATAAAAAGTTAACTAAATACAAATAAATGAAATAACTGCACACAAAAAAAACAAAATTTTTTTCTTAAAAAAAAATGTTTTTTCATTTTGAAAAAAATTTTTTTAAATTGAACATTTGCGTTTTAAAATTTGTTTTTAGCACACGTATTGTACAATTGAACAAATCTGTACAAAGCTCTATTTTAAAAACGAAATCGTTCCATTTTAAAACATTTTCGTTTAATTTTAAAATATTGTCCTCTCAGTGTAGTTGTCTGGTTTTTTATGTAAAGTACATGAAAAATGCAAGCAAACGACCCGTGTGACGTCAGTAACAAATTAACAACAAACACAGCAATGCGGTATCTAATTTTTATCTTACTTGCGAACATCTGATTAAATTTACATTTTCTCCTTTTTGTTTACTTTTGAGTAAAAACCATAATTTTCTTTCATTAAACAATTCCATAAAAAAAATTACCTCTGTTGAGTTTTGGTGCGAATTCCGGACTTCTTTTCATCAACTTCACTAACTTTGCAAGCTGTGCTCAGTTGCTTGAAATCAAAATAAAAAACCACTGCGAACATGAGAAAATTTGTATTGCGGTTAGAGTTTAACCAATTTCACCAAAAAGCCTGCCAAATCTCGTCTCAACAGATTCCACTCATATTGGTCTTAACATTTTGAAATTAAATAATCTATTGAACAAAATATTAAAAAATTTGTTTTGCAATTAATTCTGTCAGATAAAAGTTTTTCCATTTGACTTTTTTTTTAAAAGTAGTCAAAAATTTCAATAAAATTGAACTTTCTGTACTCATAAATTAGTCAATTTTAATCCGATGATTATGATTTTATATTCGTCGGATGTATAAAGTTATGTTCTATCAAAATTGCCGTTCTTTCATTATTTTCAAGTAAGGAAAACTCCTACCCCAAAATTCGAAAATTGCAAATATTTCGCAAAAGAAATAGCTTTATACGCAGACTTCATATTGCTAGTGTGGGTATATACTATAAATGTATCAACAGTTGCTGTGTATTCGATCTTAAAACACTCTCCGAGCATCCCTGAAATATTTACATGAAGGAGGAGGAGGTATCTTGAATCTGCACATATTGCTAGTGTGGGTATATACTATAAATGTATCAACAGTTGCTGTGTATTCGATCTTAAAACACTCTCCGAGCATACCTGAAATATTTACATGAAGGAGGAGGAGGTATCTTGAATCTGCACATATTTTTCCATACTAATAAAAAAAAGAAACAATTTTTTTTCCTTAAAAATCAAAATTTTCCAAAATTTTCAAATGCTGAAATACACTACATTTAATGCCCTATTCAATGATGATAAGCATTACATTTTACCTCCATTCAAATATGCATGAGATCAATTTTTAAAAACGCTTTACAAAATATTTTTAGGTTGACCGCTTAAAACACTATCAACGGTTCCACGTAGGCTAAGAGTGTTTATGGAGAAAATGTTTATCCTGCCATTCTGCAGATAAAGCTATATACTATTTTTTAGTCAATTTTTAAGACAAAAGTCCAGCCGGCCTGGCTTTTTTCCACTACCGAAGTCCAATTTTTTTTGCAGATGTTTTTTTTGAGCCCCCACCTTTCCGAAAATGTGCGGGGAGCAAACAAAAAAACACTTTTGTATTTATGGGTGCTCTAATGTTTATGTATATTACTTAACTTGTAAAATAATAAAATAAAAAAATAAAAATTTAAAACGTAAAAAAATTTTCCATATAAATTTAAAAAATTTTTTTATTTATCAAAACCCCCCTCCCCCCCCTTGAAAAAATCCTGCCGGCGGCCCTGCCCATACCTAATGAGGTGTAGGGTATAAAAAGGTCTGAAAAAAAATTAATAAATCACATATTTATAATGAAAAAAGCTAAAGTGCATAATTGAGCAAGATAAGTTCACAGTTTGTCATAAGCCAACTTCAGATCTTATAACAAAACAAAATTTTTTTTTATGTAATGGCAATACTACCTTACTTGCTCTTGACGAACATTTTTTTTAAGATCGGCTTTTATATTTAATTGAGTTAAAATTTAAGTCCTCAAAAATCGAAAAACACGTGTAGCTCATCAGAGGGTACAGCTAGAACTGTCAAACTTTGCGAGGATTAGGAAAAAAGAGCGATGCTAATTTCCGCATTTAAAAGTTTCACAAATTATGGTCAGAACACACCAAAAATCTCAAAGTTGCTCCATTGTCACGGCTACCCCGGCTTATCCTACTTTTGAAATTTAATTGAATATTCACGTTGAACACAACTTTTAAAATGCGTGTGAAAATCATTGTGAAAAAGTCTGACATTGATTTTCACCCCTTTTCATTTTCACATTCACTATCGGATTTACACTTACCCGTGAAAAATTGTGAATACGAGTTCACGTATGTTCTCTAAATATTTACTGCGAAATATTTGCTATTACAGTGAACATTAAATAAATCGCGTAAAAACAATAATAAAAACTTCAAATTTGGATTTCCGGTCAGATTTTCATAAGCCACAGTAGCCAATTCGATGCAGCTTATTTTCAAGAATCCAGAAATGTCAAAAACTCGATTTCGAAATAAACGGACATTGTATGGTTTTGCTTTAAGGTATCGATATGTTCCATCTCATTGAATTCGTTTTTTTTTTTAATTTTTTGTTCAATTTTTTTTATTTTACTGCCATGCTTTTTTCAAGATTTTCCATCACGTTTTCTTGACCTTTCTTTCCCTCAGTGCACAGAAAGAAAAAAGATAGGTTAATCTAACCAAAAAACGTGTTGAAAGAATTTTTTTTTTATATGGAAAAAACAAACAACAATTACTAGTGCTGTGGTTAATCTAATCGTCGAAAATTTGTTAAATAATTTTCAAATACATTCTCTGGTTCACCATCAAAAAAATTTTAACGACGGTTCGCAACTCAACTGAGTTTGGTTGCTATATTTGATATGTCCAGCATGATCGTATTTCGGCAACCAATGATGTGATTCGCAATGTCATCGCTCGATGCCGAAATGCAACCATTCGTAAAAAGTATTAAGTATTCAAAAGAAAGTACCGGGTTGTTTCGAATACAAAAAAAAATCGAATTTTCGCAGCACTATACGCCATCTATGGTCAAAATGGTTCACATTTTACATTTTTGATATTTCGAGAACAATTTTAAAAATCAAATTATGACAATGTTATAATTTAATTATATACAAAAATTGTGTTTTTACGATTGTTTTTAAAATAGTGCAGAATGTTCTTCAACTCGTTTTTTGGCGGGAAAACCTTAATATAAATATTACAATATAATTGTAAACTTAATGAAATATTGAAATGTTGCTTTTTGTGAAAGCGCGTTACTTTTGAGTAATGAATGTAATATGAGGCGTTTGGAAGCAAAGGGGTTCAATCCACAAATATTCAAAATCGATTTTATGCTATTTTATGCTTCTACTGGGTTCACATTATCACCCTTGCAGATTTCTGCATTCCCTAATTTATGATAAATAAAAGTTTCACTTTTGCACTGACAATTTAGGCAAATTTTTCAGTGCAAAAGTGGTCCAACCCGCATTAAAAAATTTGTATGTCAAATATAAGCACACTATTTTCGGAGATCGATTGCTTCTTTTGTTCTTATATTTTGTTTGGTTTTTCTTTCATTATAGTAATATGTTTTTATTCATTAGTTACAGTTTTCGAATCACTAATTTTTATTTTTTTTTTAAATTTTTCTTTGCTACTTACCTATTTACCTGGTAGTAAAATATTGCTAACAAAATTTTAAATAACATTTTCTTGCTGAAATATTCTTTATTTCGAAATATAATCAAAAAGGAATGCAATACCCTTAAATGAATTATTACTTAAGCTTCTTTCTAATGGCCAATTGATGAGCTAAAAATTAGAGCACGACCGATTAATCGGCTTCGGCATCGGGTTCCGCGTTATCGGCCGAAAATGCACATTCGGCTTCGGTTTTTCCAAAAAGTGGAAGAAGTTTTGGCCAAAGGTTTTCAAATTTTTTTTATTTTTGCGACACCGAAAACAAAAAAACCAAAACTAATTTTTTACGATACGATTTTCTAGCTTACATCTTACTGATTTTCTTGAAACTTGTATGTAAAATCGTCTAAGTTATGGAATTTCATAAGAGGCCCATAAAACAAAAAATATGATTTAAATTTAACTTAGTAATCATCGAATATTGAGTAAATCTCGCCTCAAATTGCGTGGCATGGGATTACAGCTGCCACAAACTACATCCTTGGGCATTTTCTGGATGGATTACCGAATTTGAAATATAGAGTTGGAAGCATACTACTCGCCCTGATATCTATATTAAAAGGAGTCCTGGTGAACTGTATGAAATTTAAAATATAGGGGTAGTAGCCTCAAATTGCTGCGCCAACATATATTTAAAAAAATTTTTTTTTTTAACTAGATAAAATTTATTTATTGAATCTTCTAAAATAAAAATTAGAACTAACAATAACTTTGAACAAAATAATTAGACATTACATAACAGATTTAACATAGTACTAGTTGACCTTATCCACTGATATGGACAACTTAAAGTATATATCAAGGCGATGTAGGCGTTGACTGGATGTCGGCATAGACGAACGGCTGCAACGACGAGGGTGTCCCTGAACTATCTAAGGGTCGGGTGGGTTTTATTAAGGTTCGAGCTAGAATATTAGGGTGCAATTTTAGCTTATCTGCATACTTTGTATTACGTTTCGGTATCTCATCAGATATTTTCGATATTTGTAAATCTCTGTGGATGTGTTAATTTTTTATAAACCATGGCGCTCCAAGTATTTGTCGCAGAATTTTTGACTGCATCCTTTGCAGTTTCTCAACATTTGATGGAGATGCTGTTCCCCAGAGCTAGATCCCATAAGACCATATGGGTTTAATTATACTTTTGTATAAAAGGATTTTATATGTGGTGTTGTGTTTTGATTGCTTCGAGAGGAGCCAATTTAATTCGAGTTTTTTTAATTTGATTAGTGTAATTTTAGCTTCGATGTGCTTTTTCCATGAGAGTCTGCCATCGAGATGCATACCAAGATATTTGGTTTCAGTACATTTCAGTATTATTTATTGTAAGCATGTGCACTCTTAGACTCGTTGACTCTAATTCTCCACTTTGATAGCCAATTCTGTAAAGTGTTCAAATGTTGTTGCACGTGTGATGCCATTTTAGTTTCTGTAGTTTGGATATCAATCCTCTATGCCATACCTTATCAAAGGCTTGGGTGATATCGAGGAATACTGCTGAGCAGTATTGCTTTTTTTCGAATGTGTTTTGATCATGTTCAATTGTGCCGTGCTTTTCTCTAAATCCGAATTGGTGATTGGGTATTTCATCTTTAGCGAGTATTGTGGGTAACATCATTTTTATCAGAATTTTCTCAAAAAGTTTTGATAGGGTAGAGAGTAAGCTTATTGGGCGATATGAACTCGCGTTTGTAGGATCTTTTCCCGATTTCGGGATCATCGTGATCTGCGACAGCTTCCAGTCATTTGGGTAGTGACCTATTCTTAATATTGCATTGTATATGTGCAGTAAGTGAGTAACAGCAATTGATGGTAGCTCTTTCGCCATTTTAGCCGTTATTAAGTCATGACTTGGAGCTTTTTTTGGGTTCAACTTGGCAATATCATCCATAAGTGCTTTTCTTCTGATGAGTAGTGGGTTATAGTTTGGCCTGGTTGCGAGCTGTGGTAACGGGTAATTTGCAGTTGGGGGGTTAGGAGTAAATACATTTTGTAGGTGACTTGCAAAAGCAGTACCTTTTTCGGCATCACTTCTCGCCCAGTCTCCGTTGGGTAAACGAATTGGCGATAATGGGTCGTTTTAATTTTTTATGGCACGCCAAAGTGAGTAATTTGTTGAGCTCGTCGGCTTTTCCATGAATTGATACAGATCATTCTCGTTTTTCACCCTCAGTTCATTTTGTAGTTTTCGTGTAATGAGGGTCAGCTTTTTTTTCAGAAAGGGTGATCTGAACTTTTGTCAATCACGCCTTATTGATCTCTTTTCTGTTAAGAGCGCAGCTATATTTTGTGGCACAAATACTTTTTTTGGGTAGTGTTATTGATTTTTGGGGTCGCTGCCAGTGCGGCGTTTGTAAGCAGAAGGGTAAAGTTACGCACTGCCACATTCAGTTGCTCCTCAGTTTTCAGTGACACATGTAGGGTAATGTGTGAACTTATATATTTTCTGAATTTAAGCCAATTCGTATGGATACTGGTGAGTTTGTCGGGTGGGTTGACTTCTGAATTTGGCGCATATTTTACTGTAATAATAGTGGGTGTGTGATCAGACGAGAGTTCCACTGAAGACTCAATGGTTAGTTGAGTTCGTTTAAGGGTCTTGATTACTGCAAAATCAATAACATCTGGAATTTTGCGTCTGTCTGATGGCCAGTATGTTGGCGTGCCTGACGAAACCACGTCAAGGCCGAGTTTGCTGGTAGTATTCCATAGTAGTCTTCCTTTGGGCGAAATCAGACAAGAGCCCCAATAAGTATGTTTGGCATTAAAATCTCCAGCTACTAGAAATTTTTGGCCAAGGGTTGCAAAAAATGTCTGAAATTGCTGTTCAGTTATTTTGGAGCTGGGTGGACAGTAAATTGCGGATATTGTCAATCCTTTTATGTACTCATCAAGACAAATACTGGTGGCTTGCAAGTACTCGGTGCAAAATTCCTGTAAAACATAGTGTTTGATTCTGTCCTTAATTAGAATCGCTGATCCATCTCGTGCTTTACCACCTGGGTGTTTAGTGTCATACAACTTGTATCCGGGTATATTAAAAAAGGGTTTTTGGGTCAAATGAGTCTCTGAAATTAGCATTACATCTATACAGAATGAATTGAGGAATTGAATGAGTTCCAATTTATGTTGGCATAAGCCGTTCGCGTTCCAGAAGGATATTTTTATCGCATTCATTTCTTATTTTTTAAAAGGGTCTGGATTAGCAGGTTTTGATTGTGTATCATTTCCTGCATCATAGTTTGCATGCCGTTAATAAACTGCGACATGTTTCGCATAAACATCTGGAGTGTTTGTTCAAGGCCAATGTTCTGTTGGGCGGGTTGAATAACTGGAGGGTCTTGGGTATTGCCTTTGAGTACATTTGCGTATGAAAATTGTTGTTGTTGTGATCAATCATACCCACCATTTCCTTGGGGTGGTGGGTATGATTTCATCTGCACAAAATTGGCTGGAGTAGGGTTTGACCTCTTTGTAGCTGTTGCGCTTAAGGGCTTCGGTTCGGTAATAACCTTATTTTTAAGGGTTTTGTAGACTGAACACCCTCTGTAGTTGGCAGTGTGATTTCCATCGCAGTTACTACAATGTCTAACATTTACGTCTTCTCTCGATTTTGGGCACAATTGGGTCTGGTGAAGGTCACCACAAATAACACTGGGAAGTGTACAATATTTTTTCGAATGACCAAATTCTTGGCAGTTTTGGCATTGTATTGGGCCTCGACGTTTATGCGGCTCCTCAACACTGACTCTACGGTGTAGTAAATATCGCAAATTGTATATAGGGTGGGTTTTATTTTATTGCAGATCTAACTTGGAATTTTAATGCAATTAATGCCTCTTTTACATCGACACATTCGACAAAAGAGTCTACACCTCTTAGAACAACCGATAGGCCTTTGCTACTTTTGAGCTGGTATGTGTAATAGCTCTTTTCACACTTATCGAAATGGTCCACAATTTTGCGAAAATCAGCCTCATTATAAATTTGTATTTTTGTTGCACCCTTGAGAATAGCCATCACATGAAATCTGTTGGCACCTACAATTTGTGTTATCAGAGTAACAAGGGAATTCGAGTTTTTTCCCTGAGATAAATCGGTGGCGGCTTTGACGTCTTGGGTTTAGGGTCTGAATTATCCTCTTCATATAATAGTGATTTATGGGCTGGATACTCGGCTTAGTCTTTAAAACCTTAGGCGTATTCCTATTTTTGGGAGGGGTCGTTTTGCGCTTTTGCAATGTAGGGTCTGGCTTTTGCAGGTAGCGGTGCAAGCCAGTCTGCACTGCCGCACGTGGAGTGTTTTTCTCTGTAGGGTTTGCGCCAATTGCATTACTCGTATTTGCCGACTGAGGCTTATACAAAGGGTTTTTGTTCTCAAAGAACTAATTGGCATGGTCTTTATTTTCAGTGAATATCTTAACAGGGTCTGGCCTAAGAGTATTAGTAGTAATTGTACTTGCCAAATTTGTTTGTGATGCTAAAAACGCCGTCATATTAGCTGCCTGCTGGGTGTAGGGTATTTGAGTTTGACACTGCTTACTCCATGAGAGGGAGCCCGATGGCGATGCGGGAGAGTTAGCAAAGAGTACCTCTCCAGATCGACTCTTTGCTATAGTTGTTTCTGCACTATTCGTGGCGGGGAGGGTAACAATGACAGGTTGCGATGCATTCGCACTGCTCGCACCTCTTGGTTGCATGGCAAAAGCTTTCTTTTGTGAATTCGCCGTATTTTCACTACCACTAGCTGTTACTGTTTCAAGCTCTTGTTTTGAGCGAGATGATAAATTCTCTGAGAGAGAATTCCTGTTTTTTTGGGGGGAATGATTTACTATTATATTTTTCACACAAATATTATTTTACTTTATATGCAGTGGCTCCACTTGCACTCTTTTTCTTGAAATTGTTTTAGCGTCTATTTCGCGAAATTTTTGGAGGGTTTTGTTATTGTTTCACAATGTTACTTATTATTTCTGCGGGACCGATTAAAACGCGTCCGTTCGATATAATCTCACGATAAGGAAGAGAGTTTCAGAATTTTCTGAGAGTTGAACCCTATCAACCTGTTTGGAAGTGAATTTTTTTGCTAAGAGTCAATTAACCATTTTTGAATAATTCTATTGTGTTAAAAATTGCAAAGCTATTTTAAATTGACAATAAAAACAAAGTCTAGCTAAAGTGCATATTATATAGTGAAAATTTCATAGTTTAGTGTTTTATTTTCGCTAATTCCTGTGCTGCTGTGCTAAGCTAAGTATAACAACAACAAAATTTACAACTTTGTTGTTTGTTTTAATATATTTTATCCGTGAGCTTTAAGCTGTCCTTTTTGACGTTTCTGATATTATCAGTACACCCAGTGAAATACTTACCTCGATTGAGGAAAAATGGGATTGATTTTTCGCCATAGAAAATTTTCATCATTTGAGAGAAGAAATTTCTTTAATTTAAGGAAACCTTATTCTTTGTTTTCGAGAAAAAAATCTATGAAAGGAAGAAATTTTTCTACAATTTTAGAAAATTTTTCTATAATTTTTGGAAAATTCGGCAAATGTTTGCCTATGTTTTAAAGAAAATATTCTCTGAAAGAAAGAAATTTTTCCATAAATTTAGGAAATATTTCTTCAATTTGGAAATTTTTTTTTTCACACAAGAATAACTAATACTACTACTAATTCTACTTCTATAGTAGTATACTACTAAAATGTACTAGGTCCATAATATTATATATTATATATGTCATACATTTTTATTTGGTAGTTATTGTATACATTAATATGCATATCAAAGTATAAACCACTTCAGAATTCGTTTCCTCACTAATTTTGAAATTTTGAAATGTTTTTCGCGTAGATTGATAAATTTGAATTTCCCAACATTGAAGAAAAAGGTATCTTCAAATTGATCACCATGGTTGCAAGTAAAGAGAAAATTTTTACTCATTTCAAGGAAAATTTATTCAAACCAGAGAAATTTTTATTCAAACGAGAGAAATTTTTTTGAGGAAACTTTTTCTTTGTTTTTAGGATGTGTAGTTTTCTGAGTGTATTTTCCACTGCGTCTTAAACTGTTTACACAAGTTCTTTAATAGTGATCATTTTTCAGTGCATACTTTTTGGCACTTGTTTCATATACACTAAAGTGCCTAAATTTTGAATATCATAAATTTTTATTTCTATTTTTTTTTCTTTCTGCTTTTAAATTTACTTTTGCAATTTAACTAAAATGTCGTGCTCTCTTCGCAAGTGTAACGTGAAGAGTGAAAAGGAACCTTTTGTTTCTTGTTGTTTTTGTGAAAGCATTTACCATTGCCAATGTGTTTCCTTAAATGCACGTCTGATTGATGACCTTGAAGATAGAAAGTGTGGTTTACGTTGGTCTTGCACCGAATGCCGCAAAGTCGACTCGGCTATAGTAAGGGTGATTCGTCAAACCAGAAAGGGATGTCGGTCATCCAAACTAAATTAACCGATTATGAGAGATTTTTCAAAGAGTTCAAGTTTTTGGATGAAGACTATCTCTCTCTCCAGAGAGCGCGCGAAAAAATTTAAATTTGAGGAGTAAAATAAATAATATTCCGATTCCTGTTGTAGATTTAGGCTCAGACCAATTGTCTACACCAATTGGTCTGGCACCGAACTTGTCTGAAGCCTTCAACCTTTCTCCTTATGTTGCTTATACAAAGGAGAAAGATGTCGCCAAATCAACTTCCGATAATCAAGTCAGTGACTGTTCTAAAAACGACGTTGACTTGATAACTTCGTCCGCTAAAGTGGCACCAAAAACAGCTGCTGCTAATCTTAATTCTGCTCCAAAACGTGCTTCGAGCCCTAATACTGTGTCGCAACCTAAGAAGCTTGTTGTTGTCCCACCAAGAATTTCTCGGTTTGCGAGTGACACTACAGCTGAAGATGTGTTGCATCACATATCTGCGCAGCTAAAAGTTACTCCCAACAACATACAAGTATTCAAATTTAATTACAACTATGCCCGTATAAATTCATCGTTTAAAATTTTGATTCCTGAACATTTATTTGATAGTGCATTGAACCCTAACTTTTGGCCTCCAAATTCTTTCATCCGTGAGTTTATACCACGTGAAAATCCTCGAGCTCCTAAAACGGCACGTTTACCTCGTGCACCCGAGATAAATGTTCCAAAAAACTAAATTCTTCAAATTCTTGTTCCATTTTGTATCAAAACGTTCACGGTCTTAACACCAAAATTAAAGATCTGTTTGTAACTAGTTTTGATTTAGAATATTATATATTAATTTTTACTGAAACGTGGTTAAAACCCGTAACACTAAATACTGAAATTTTTTGTAATAAATATTCCGTTTTCCGCAAAGTTCGTAATTCAATACTAAATAATACTACAAGTGGGGGTGGTTGTTTGATTGCCATTCGATCCACTTATTTATCAGAAGAAGTTATTTTAGAAGATGCTTTAAATATTGAATTTTGCTGTGTCAAAGTAAAGTATCAGTCTTTAAATGCTTTCATTACGTGTTCATACATTCCTCCGAGCTCTTCCAGTGAAATTTACTTAAAACAGCTATCAGTTAATAATGAAATTTGTTCCAGACTGAAACCAAATGAGCATGTTATTGTTTCAGGTGATTTCAATGTGCCAAGTATTTGTTGGGAAAGCGATATTGATAACCCTTTTAAACTGCTTCCTTCATATAATAATTTAAACGATATTGAGTTCCTTACTCTCTTGCCTTACAAGGTTTATCACAAATCAACCAAAATCTTAATACAAACAACCGAATCCTGGATTTGATATTTGTTGACGATTTCTCTAATCTAAATATATCGCGGTCAGCTCCTTTAACGCTGCCTGAAGATGCTCACCATCGCACATTAGAAATTACAATAACTCTCCATACACAACTCTCCTATAACAATAAACATTCTACAACAGTTTTTGACTTCAAGAAAACTAATTACATAAAACTAAAAAAAACGTATATCTGATATTAACTGGTCTTATTTAACTAAAACAAATTGCTTAATGACAGCTGATCTCCTCGAACAATTAGTAGAAACGTTTACCAAAAACGTACATGATTGTTTTGAGTATGCGGTTCCTAAAACTAATCTAAAGGAAACTAAGGACCCCTCATGGTTCAACAACGATCTGCGAAAACTAAGAAATTCTAAAACTAAATATTACAGATTGTATAAAAAACATCACAGATTAACTGACTTATCGAAATATACATATCTACGTTATAAATATAATTTTACTTGCAAATTAAATTATAACTACTATTTGAACAAAGTGAGAACATCTTTGAAGCAAGACCCAAAGTCTTTTTGGAACTTTATCAATATTAAACGTAAAGATAGTGGCTATCCATCGCTAATGAAATATAATGATGTTGAATCCGATAATGAAGAAACTATATGCAATCTTTTTGCCAATTTTTTGAAAACAACATATTCTGTGGATTCTTAACGTCACAATACCTATCCTTTTGATATAACACCTTTTGATGTTTTACAATCTGTCATTGATGAAGTTATAGTATTGGAACATCTCAAAAAACTAAAGATTGGTTTCAGAGGTGGTTCAGATAACATACCTTCGTGCATTCTGAAAGAATGTTCTGAAGAGCTTGTTGTACCTATCCCTTTATTATTTAAACATTCCCTTTGTGGAAACTTTCCAGTTTCCTGGAAATCATCATTCATTATACCACTGCATAAATCCGGCAGCAAATCAAGTATTACAAACTATCGTGGAATAGCAAAATTAAGTGCAATTGCACAACTTTTTGAACAAATTATTTGCATTAAAATAAACTCTAGTATCTTGAAATCAATTTCACCTTTTCAACATGGATTCTTGCCTGGCAAGTCAACTACAACTAACTTATTAGAATTTTCATCTCATGCAATCGAAAATTTTGAAAAAGGATTGCAAACTGATGTAATTTACACTGGTTTTAGCAAAGCTTTTGATGTAGTAAACCATAGATTATTAACTTTGAAACTGTCGAAATTTGGATTTCCGCCAGGATTATTTAAATGGATTAATTCATATTTATTGGATAGAAAACAACGAGTTATTTTCAAAACAACCAAATCAACTGAATTTAATGTTACATCTGGTGTACCCCAAGGAAGTCACATAGGACCTGTTCTCTTCTTGTTATTTATAAATGATCTACCATCTGTCATCAAAAATAGCTATATTTTAATGTATGCAGATGACGTCAAACTTTTCCACGCATTCCATGACAAACGTGAAACAATAACTTTACAGACGGACCTTGACAAGCTATGTAACTGGTGTACAATAAACAATATGAATCTCAACTTGAAGAAATGCAAACAAATGACTTTTAGAAGAGTGAACCCCATCTTACACACTTATAAAATGAAGAACTTGAAACATTAAATTCTTTTCAAGATCTTGGAATAACTATGGATCCAAAACTTTGTTTCAACACGCATGTGAATAAAACTATCAACAAAGCAAATTGTGTTCTAGGCTTTATTAAACGCTGGTCAAAAGAGTTTGATGATCCTTATACACTAAACTTTTATATATTTCTCTTGTCCGTTTTATTTTGGAGTATGCATCTATTGTATGGTGCCCTCGTTATAACTGTTACATCAATACCATAGATTCAGTGCAGAAACAGTTTTTAATTTTTTGCTTACGTGGATTGCCTTGGAATCCAGATGTTAATCTTCCAACATACGAAAATCGTTTAAAACTAATTTCTCTTCCGTCGCTAAAAAACCGTAGACTAATGCTTAATTCAATATTCATTTTCAAAATTCTACAAGGCAATGTTAATAGTGAATGTCTGTTGAGCAAATTAAACATTAAAGTACCTTCCCGCGCAATTCAATTCAAAAAACAAAATCGGAAATTCTTCTTTTCCTACCAAACAATAATTCAAATACCTAAATTCAATAAATAACTATCATATCTATAACATCTAACTTCCGCTATAGCCCTAATGCTTAGCAGAATAAACACAGCTAAAATCTTTACAATTACAAAGGAATATTTAATTACTTCCACTATAAAGCCTTTATGCTTAGTGGAATATTCCCAACGAGGGACTCACTCTATCGCCTGACTCTTCGAAGCAGAACAGTCCGGACTGTTGTGGTTCGGTCACCGGTCCGTGCGTCATACGGATGCGCCTCTAGGTCGGTCGGGCAAGTGAGTGAGCCGTGGGATTCGTCGATAAAAAAAAACGGAACGGTCCTTATACGTGTTGTATTTCTATAAGTTCAACAAAAATCAATTAATATAATATATTATGTCCCTAAAACTTTTTTTTTACCTAACCGTATATATGTAGAAGTTTACAACATTAACTACATCTTCCTCTTCTCAGATTAAAACATCGCTCATCGAAGGGGGAGCATCTTCAAATACGCTTATGCTGGCCGACAGTGAATCAGAAAAGACGAAGTGGGTTGTTGCACTTAGTGAATTGCACCGAATTCTAAAACGTAACAATCTACCGAACACAGTCATATTTAAAGTGCATGAGATTATAGACAGCTCAGTAGCGGTTATACGTAGCGCTCTTAGCTCGCTTATCATATATCCCGATCAAATATTATTAGGCACTGAAGATGGTTTATTCTGTGTAAATTTGGATCAGCATGGTATTTTCATTGACTTTCAATTCATTTGTTCAATTTAATTAAAATTTACAACACACAATTATAGAAATCGCGCGCATTGGTGAGAACAAGAAAATCATACAATTGTGGTACATTGAAGAAGAGCATATTCTAGTCGTACTCTGTGGTAAACAACGTCATTTGCGTTTGCTACCAATAAGAGCATTGGAAGCCAGCGATGTGGAATGGATTAAAGTAATCGATTCGAAGAATTGTGTATCAACCTGCACCGGTATAATCAGGCGTATTCCTACCACCGTTTACGCGTTTGTTGCCGCATTAAAGCGCCCAACCAATCAGACCCAAATTATAGTATATGAAATTAACCGTAATAGGTTAAGGCATCAAAAGATGTGTGAATTTACAGTATCGTATCCAGTGCAATGTGTGCAAATACTGTCAGATATGCGTTTGGTAATTGGACATCAGAGCGGTTTCACTGCCTACATTTTGCAGGGTGAAGCTACAGCGATGTGTAAGTATCTTAATTTACTTTTATTTATTACAATTGCGGTATTCAGAGTTTAATTGTACTGTTCAACACCCAAAAATCCACATGAACGGCACTAGTGTATCTAGACTAATTTGAATGTAGCTGATCACGAATCCATGGTCCGTAAAGCTCTGCCAAGCACAGATTTTACTAAAAACCACAACCGTGACTATAACTGGAGAGTGGACTATCTTCTTCTATACCAAAGCTGAAATACCCCCACACAGTAGGAAGAAGTACCTCGAACATAAAAAAATGTGGTCTCAAGACCCTATTTTGAGCCAATTATAGGTGGTTTTGGAGCCCGGACCATGTCCAAAATCCATTTCTAAAAATTTCCAATCAAATCCACCAAAAAAAATTGGTGTTAGACCCCATTTAGACCCTTATATATGTGGCTTCAGAACCTCGGACCATGTCAAAAATACGTTTCTAAACATTTCCAATCAAAAACAACAATAACAAGGACTTGAAAAATATTTACCTTTTTTTCGGTGTATGGGAGCCACGCCCAGTTTTTATCCGATTTGGCTGATTCTCGAACTTGATCTCAGTATTCACGAGATAAACATGCACCCACAGTTTCAAGTCGATATCTCCAAAACTGCGACCGCTATCGTGCGGACGGACAGACGGACAGACGGACGGACAGGCAGACGGACATCGCTAAATCGACTCAAGAGGTGATGCTGATGAAGAATATATATACTTTTCCATACCGGACACGCCTCCTTATGGGCGTTACAAACGTTGTGACAAAGTTAGTATACCCTGCCACAGTGAGTGTAGGGGTATAAAAATGCTTAAAAATAAGTTAAATTTTTTGACAAGCAAATTTTAAATTCCCAAATCTAGGGTGTTTTCTTTCTAAAATGACTTTAAAATTAAAATTTTTTTTAAATTTGGTTATTGAAACATTTTTTGAAAAATATAATTTTATGTATTTAACTATGCGATTTAGTCATTTATAAAAAAAAACTAGAGAGTGAACTATCCTTGGCTATGCCGAAGCTGAAATACCCCCACACAGTATGATCCATTTAGAAGTATCTCGAACATAAAAAATGTTGGCTCAAGACCCCATTTTGAACCATTTATAGGTGGATTCGGAGACTCGGACCACGTTCAAAATCCGTTTCTAAAAATTTCCATCAAATCCACAAAAAAAAATCAAATACTGCAGTCAATTTAGTACGGATTTCAACTAGAGATGGGCGCGTGAGTAAATTTAGCTACCGATAACGCTACGTTCACGCGAGAAAAAAAATGAGTCGCGCACACTCATGCACGATAAAAAGTCAATAACGGACACTCACGCACGCTCACGCACTACCAAAAACCA
Source organism: Heteromyza rotundicornis (assembly GCA_951394025.1). NCBI lineage: Eukaryota > Metazoa > Arthropoda > Insecta > Diptera > Heleomyzidae > Heteromyza > Heteromyza rotundicornis. The sequence continues at coordinate 40,176,561 of OX596011.1, forward strand.
CTCACGAACTGCTAAGAGACACGCACGAAAATTCAATGCGACAAATCAATATTTAAAAGAAAATATTTTTACTAAACAAAATTTTCTTTTTTGTAAATCTAACATGTGTCAACATAAATTCATCAAAATTATTATGAGTTTGTGGTTCAAAAATTCAAAACCCATTTTATTTACTTTTGGCGAACATTTTTTTTGGTTCCAGCTCCTAATTTCATGAGTCATAAATACAATTCAAAAATATAAATTTTAAATTAATTTTCTCATTTTCCAGTTTTTATTAGTTTACTTTTGTCTTTTACACTTTTCTGACTTTATGTAACCGAAACCGATATTTTGAAAAGTCGGGGAGCCGAAACCAATACTGAAATCGTTTTTTTTTTAATCTGGGAACCGAAACCGGGATTGATATTGTTAGGGAAAAATTTCTTTGGGCTATTTTATAAACATTGGAAAAGAAAAGTTCGTGTTGTAAAATTTTAATTATCTATATAATTTTGCAAAATTCAGTAATTGTAAAATTTTGTAATATTATAACTCTAATGTAGTGCCCAATTAAGATATATTTTCTCAGTTTGAAAAGTTAAAATTGTACTGAAAATATTTCTGGAGATATAAATCCCAAGCAACCACAAACTGATAATTGCCACAAGCTTTGTTGCATATAAGTGCTATATAGGTAGTCTGTAACCTGATCTGTTAAAAATAAGTGTTTAACAGATGGCATATAAGTCACTTTTAAATTGGTTCCTAAAAGGTTCCATACGAGTGGATAACATTACATATGCCACTCAGCCGTACAGTGGCAGAGTTGCTTTGGTGGCCCTAGGCCCAAGTGTGGTTAGCATGTGGCTTTGCCACTTCCACGAATCCTCTCTTTTGATGCAGTCGCAAACTTTTCGGCTCCACAAAAATGAAGAAAAAACACGATAATTTTAAATTTCAGTGAACACAAAGTCCGCGAAAAACATAACAAAGAGATTATATTTACTTTTCGCGCAGTCGGAATCGTCGGAGCCGCTGCAAAACACTAAAAAACCAATAAAAAATAAAAAACAAATTGCAAACTAATGGGAATAAACCAAAAAAGAAACAAGCGCGTCTTCCCGCTCACACGAAAGCGAAACAGAAGAAGAAAGTGCAAAAATGTTACAAACACAAGAAAGTGCGAGAGCCGATCATCCGATATCGATGACGCTCTTTTTTCATCATCACACAATGCATCGCTCTCTAAGCACTAGGGAATTCAATCCCGGGATCCCAGTAAATTCGATGAAAATGTTGCATAATACAAGTTGTAGGTTAATTTTGCTTGCAGTTGCATGACAAAGCCTTTTTAATTAAAACGTTTTTTTTTATTTAGTAAAAAATTCTGATTTTTATTGAGCTTTTCATAATTTATGTATTAATTATGGGTTTTAGCTCATTTTCCAAAAAACTAATTTTGGAAAAGGGGAGTACAACAACTAAGCAAAAACTCAGTCTGGCAGAGTGTACAGCTGTTTCGCACGTATGCGTCATACCAATACTTACTTATAGCGTCGCTTGGATAAAATAGAATGCATAAAGAGTGCTGACGAGGATCCGTGGCTGGATCCGAAACAGCTGTACACTCTGCCAGACTGAGTTTTTGCTTAGTTGTTGTACTCCCCTTTTCCAAAATTAGTTTTTTTTTCGAAAATGAGCTAAAACCCATAATTAATACATAAATTATGAAAAGCTCAATAAAAATCTGAATTTTTTACTAAATAAACATATGGAGGGTACGCCAATTAAACCAAAAACAATTTTGTTGTTTTTGTATTTTCTGGCAAGTGAATTGTTGTGTGTGTATCAGAGCACACACAATGTAAAAATTCATTTGCCATGCAACTTGCTTGCTGGGACTTTGAGGAAATTCTTCAACCAGGCATAGTAGTAGGTTGCTATACAACAACAAGTAAAAATTCAGTTTGCTGCATTTTACCATTCGCTGCTTCAGTGAGTTGGCGTGTGATGCAAAGGAGAAATAATTCTCTTGTGCGTCATACCAATACTTACTTATAGCGTCGCTTGGATAAAATAGAATGCATAAAGAGTGCTGACGAGGATCCGTGGCTGGATCCGAAACAGCTGTACACTCTGCCAGACTGAGTTTTTGCTTAGTTGTTGTACTCCCCTTTTCCAAAATTAGTTTTTTGGAAAATGAGCTAAAACCCATAATTAATACGTTTTTTTTTATCAAAATAAAATTTTTTCAAAATCCCGATCCCGTCCCGGGATCCCGGTAAATTCAATGAAAATGTTGCATAATACAAGTTGTAGGTTAATTTGGCTTGCAGTTGCATGACAAAGCCTTTTTAATTAAAACGTTTTTTTTTTATCAAAATAAAATTTTTTTAAAATCCCGATCCCGTCCCGGGATACCGGGATTGACAAAAAAAATGAAATCCCGGGATTGACAAAACCCTCCGGGATTGAATTCCCTACTAAGCACTCAGTTTTGTTAGTGTTGCCAAGTACTCCCGTTCAACAGCCTATGCACGGATCTCTCACGCCTGTACTTCTCTCATGGAGTAAAGAATGTGCTACTCTCAACACACACCCTGGTAACTCTGTTTCGCTTTTGTTCTCGAAATTCCATTTCAGCACAATATGCAAATTCCCCTTTGCGTTACTCCCGCTCAAAATATAAATGAGTGAAAAATCGATAAATTTAAAACAACAAAGCGCAGACAGGCATTTACGCCTACTTGAAACGAAGAGGTTCTCCTCCTGGAAATACGAAATCCTCCAAAATGCAAAAGACTAATCCCAAAAAGTCTATTGAGCTAGGGCCAAACCGATTGCCATTCTTGCCGAAACAACGAGTTCCGATTCCGCGAAAAAAACTCAAATCCTCTAATAACAAAACTTTCTCAAATTATTGGTGATCACACATTTCCTGTAATCCCTATTTTCAAGGGAAGAATTCATGAGACAAAAATTCAAATCTATAACGAGGCAAATTATAGAAAAATTATCCAATCCCTCGATAAATCCAAAAAGAACTATTACACATATCAGCTCAAAAGCTCCGAAGGACTCTCCGTTGTTCTGAAAGGCATTGACTCGTTTGTTGAATGCAATGAAATAAAAAGCGCTTTAAACGAATTGAAATTCCAAGTAAAATAAGTTTTCATCATACAAAATCGAAATAATATTCCCCAACCACTATTCCGAGTGGTTGGCGAGCAAAATTACAGTAGATGAACCTCATAAGCCCCGAGGACCAATTAAGTGCCAAAATTGCCAAGAATACGGCCACACAAAATCGTATTGCACACTTCCCAGCGTGTGCGTAATATGTGGCGATCTCCACCCCACAAACTTGTGCAAAAAACTAAACAGGCTGCAAATGTTACAAAATGTTAAACCATACAGCAAACTATAGAGGCTGTCCCATCTACAAATCTTTCAAAAGCAAGTCTATTCCCAAAGCTGATGCTTTCCCCCCAAAACAGGATTTAAGAAAAATCCCAACAAATCCCTCTCAATCCATTGTACCTACTTATGTAAATCCCAATATAAATCAAGAAGTTTCCTACGCCAGCGCTTTAAAAGGACAAAACTCAGTCCCCGTGTACACATAACCTGCTCCCCCTAGCAGTTCTCTTGAACAAACTCTGCAAGTGTTCATACAAAATATGTCTCAATTTATGTCTAGTATGCAAAATATGATGCAAGAAATGATAAAAAAATCAAAGTCTTTTACTACAACATCTCTTGTCTAAACCATGAATGGTTTAAAAATATCATTCTGGGATGCAAACGGCCTGTGTCTTCACAAACTAGAACTTCTCGAGTTCTTGAAAGAGTCCTGCATAGACGCTATGCTAATTTCTGAAACTCAGTTCACTGAAAAACACTTTTTCAATCTACCTATATAGACTCTATGACACAAAGCTATATAGACTCTATGACACAAAGCATCCAAGCGGAAACGCTAGAGGTGGTTCCGCTATTCTCATAAAAAGCAGGATAAAACATTATGCTCTTCAGAATTATTGCACAGAACATATTCAAGCGACAAGTATTTTTCTCGATGAATACTCAAAAGGCCTAACATTAACAGCTATATAATGCCCGCCCAGACACAAAATAACTGAGCAACAATTCCAGACTTTTTTCCATTCTCTTGGACCAAAGTTTCTTGTTGCCGGCGATTTCAACGCCAAACATACATATTGGGGCTCTCGCCTAATATTACCAAAGGGCAGGCTCCCGTTGAACACTGTCAACAGACTCGGCCTTGACGTAGTCTGCTCTGGCACGCCAACTTATTGGCCAACTGAAAAACTCGCGACTTCATTGGCTTTTGCAGTATTTAAAACTGTAAAAAGGATCCAATTGACTATAGAATCTTCTCTAGATCTCTCATCAGACCATACGCCTACCATTATCGCAATAAAGTACGCGCCAAGTTCTGAGGTCAATTCACCAGATAAACTGACCAGTAAACTCACAAATTGACTGAAATATCGGCAGTATATAAGCACCCACATTAACCCAAATGTGTCACTAAAAACGAAAGATGAAATAAACACAGCTGTTAGTAATTTCACACTCTTGCTTTCCGAAGCATCTACAGCGGCCACTCCCACCCAAATCCCATATAGCGCAACTCGCAGCTATGCAAAATGTACCCCAAAGGACATTTTCCTTTTAATAAATAAAAGGAAAATACGTCGCGAATGGCAAAATCACAGATCGCCCACTTTGAAAAAACAGTTAAAAGATATCACCCCAAACGCGACCACTGGTGATATCCCATTACCAACATTAATCCACATTAAAACACTGTAAGTGTTTTAAAAAACACGCATGCGTGTTAATAAAACATGCCAAAATCTTGAATGTGTGTTTTTTTTATTTATCTAAATAAATATACACTTAAAAATGTGTGTTGTTTGTAAAATTACACACCAAAAGATAGGTTCACTTTGCAGTGTGTGTTATCGAAACTCTTCGAAAAACTTCTAATAAAATTGATTTTACCCAAAATTACAGAAAGAAATGTGATTCCCGATCACCAATTTGGCTTTCGAGAAAAGCATGGTACTATAGAGCAAGTGCACCGCATTGTAGTCTCAATAAAAAGCACTTTCGAAAACAAACAGTACTGCTCCGCTGTTTTTCTCGATATCACCCAGGCCTTCGATAAAGTCTGGCACGAAGGACTTATTTACAAATTACAGCATATTCTTCCCGCTAATATGCACTGCCTTCTTAAAAACTATCTCACGAATAGAAAATTTGTGGTTAAATATAAAAGCTTTGTCTCCCGAAAATACGATATACTAGCCGGATTACCACAAGGCAGTGTCCTCGCGCCCCTGCTTCTATATACTGCAGATATGCTCAAAAGCGATAGAACTCTTATATCGACACTGCTATCCTGTGCTCTCACTCAAACCCAGACATGGCAACTCTTTACGTGCAGAAACACTTGGACACTCTAAGTAATTGGCTATCACGATGGAAAATCAAAGTCAACGAATCCAAAAGCTGCCACTTAACCTTCACCCTAAGAAGGGGCACGTGTCCTGCTCTGAAGATAAACGGCAAGTTGTCCCTGAAAGCTCCGAAACAAAGTATCTTGGAATGCATCTCGATCGACGACTCACATGGCATAAGCACATCCAATCTAAAATCACTCAGATTAAGTTAAAACAATTGGAGCTAAACTGGCTAATCTCACGGGCATCTAAGCTAAATCTCACATACAAAGTCCAAACATACAAAAGTATAATAAAACCCATATGGACATATGGAATTTAACTCTGGGGCACTGCCTCTCCTTCGAACGTGGAAAAACTCCAGAGAGTCCAATCTAAAATCCTGAGACAAATTGCCAGAGCCCCCTGGTATATAAGAAATGCAAACATTCACAATGATTTGAACATCCCTACAGTAAAAGACGAAATTCCGAAACTTACCTCGAAGTACAAGCAGAAGCTCATGTTTCATCCAAACATTCTAGCTAAAAATTTACTGAGACCTCTGAACCCCTCACGTCTCAAACGAAGCTTGAATGGTTTTTTTAAAGTGGAGCGAAAAAAATTGTTTTTCGGTAATAAAAACTTACAATTGTGGCGCAAAAATAAAACAAATGTAAGTTTTAAAAAGAAAAAAAAAGAAATGTTGAGAAGTCTAAGAGCTAATGAAACAGCAAATGAAAGTAATGAAAATCTTGTGGAAGTCGCTGCCGAGCCCACTTCATTTGTTGAATTGGAAGATGTCAGTGAAATTTAAAATTGGCTTAGAAGCCAATTGGCAGCGACGAAATGACAGCGATGAGACGCAGCCGCATCCTACCATTGAAGACACGGCTGAGCATTAATATATTTTCGGTTTGTACTTATTGTTAAGGTAATATTTTGTTTTAAAATTTAATAAATAATTTGTGTACAACACTCAAATAAGAAGATCGTTGATAAATTGATCGATTTCATGTTTGAAATTCATTATTTTAAAAGCCGTCAGCAATGAGGTTTCTGGCGGCTAGTCGCAACGGCGTAACATTCCTTCTGTACACTGCCACATATTTCAATCACATTTCTAATAAAAGTACAGGTCTCCTTATTTAAACGAGTTAGTGTACATTCAAATTTATATTAATGAAAAAAATACGATGAAGAGATTTTGTAGAGAATATGAAAAGTTCTAATTTAAAACTGTTTTGGAGAAGTGACATACTTTTTACGAAGTGTCAATATTTTGATGAAAAACATCTTTTTCTATAATTTTCATAGAAATTCTAAAAAAGTTTAAGATATAAAAAAATTAATTTACTGAAAAAATGCCTTATTTGGCAATTTTCATCTTGTTTTACTTAATAGGGTAAAAATTTTCATAATCTTACTTTTTTTTTAATTCCCAAAAGTTCTCAATGTAACAAAGGCAATTATGAGAGGGTTACCTGTACCCGGCCGGCGGCCATATTTTTGTAGAATATTAACGCGAAAATTGAGGTTATGATATTTACAATTGTCTTTTGCATAAAAATCGCTGAAAATGTAAATTTACGTCCAATTGAATATTCATTATGCTTCTGGAGATAAACTCCAATTTTTCTGGAAACCGCCTACAACCAAATGAGACTAATTTGTGAAAATTCAAGAATTAAATTCTATAAAAAAAATTGTAAATATACATTTTTTAAGCTGAGCATCATAATTATGGGGCTTTTTTACAAGCATGGTATGTTTTACAATAAATCTGGTTGCGTTTGCAGAATTCGAATACGTGTTTGGATAATATTTCCTTTGATTGTCCTAGTTTTCATAATATCGTTTTCCTTTTTGCATTATTTATATTTGTGTTGAAATAAGTTTGGAGTGCGAAAAAACAACTCAATAATTATTTTAGTTTTCTATACCGGCGTGTCCGGTATAGAAAACTATATATATTCTTGATCAGCGTCACCTCCTGAGTGGATTTAGCCGTATCCGTCTGTCACGATTGCAGGAGCTAGATTTTAAAACGGAGATAAATGGATTTTTAAATTGCAATATCTTTCAAAAATGTTTAAAAATAGTTTCCTGTTTCACAATACATAACTTCTGGCATTTTTGTTTTTGAAATGGAATTTTCTTTCAAATATTATTAAGAAAAATAGTTAATGTTGCTTTTTAAAAAAAATGTTGTGGGTTGGACCACTTTTGCACTGTGCAATTTCCTATTAGATCAAACAAACATGTGAGTTAGACCATCAAAAATTTTTTTTGTTTTTTAAAAATAGGAAAGACAAAAGTCGCTTTAACGCGAAAAAAAGAAGAAAACCGAAAAAAATATGGTGAACTGATCAATCTGAAAATTACAAATTTAAAATGGATTAGCATTAGAATTAAATAAAACAATAACGTCATTACCTCATCTCCAAAAATTCCGTAGTCTACAACGAAGGCCGAAGATTAAGTTCTAGATAAAATCCATGACAAAGAGGTGGTATACATAGCAACAAGTCATTTAAATCTTTAATTTTCAGCTCATCAATTGGCCGACTATTAGGAAGAAGCTTAAGTAATAATTCATTTAAGGGTATTCCTTTTTCATTATATTTCGAAATGAAGAAGATTTTAGCAAGAAAATGTAATTTAAAATCTTGTTAGCAATATTATACTACCAGGTAAATAGGTAGGTAACAAAGAAAAATTTTAAACAAAAATAAAAATTAGTGATTTGAAAACTGTAACTAATGAATAAAAATATATTACTATAATGAAAGAAAAACCAAACAAAATATAAGAACAAAAGAAGCAATCGATCTCCGAAAATAATGTGCTAATATTTGGCATACAAGTTTTTTAATGTGGGTTGGACCACTTTTGCACTGAAAAATTTGCTTAAATTGTCCGTGCAAAAATGAAACTTTTATTTATCATAAATTAGGGAATGCAGGAATCTGGAAGGGGTTTTTTTTAAAAGTAGAAGCATAAAATCGCATAAAATCGAATAAAATCCAATTTGCTTCCAAACGCCTCATATAATGTAATGCAAAATCGACAATGTCAAATCAAAATTAAAGAGTCAGCTAAACAAATTAATAAATTTGCAGTTGGTAATGGAATAGGTAATGGAATTCACCTTTCCAGCAAGCTTTAAACGAGCAAAATCAGGTACCAAATAAGGAAGTAGTAATGATTTTATTACAACAAACTGAATATCCATTGTTTTAATTAATTAATTTGTTTAGCAATAATTTTGGTCGATTTTGTTACATTTAAGACAATTTCCCATAATCGGATCAAGCGAAAAATTGATTGAATGATTAAAAAACAGAAAAAGGAGCAAATTTAGAATTCAATCGGCAATATCACGCTAATCTCTTACTTATATAAAATTCTTTGTGAGTAGGTTTGTAGGTTAGTAGGTTTGTATGTATGTTTGTTCCCTTATAACTCAAGAAATACTTGACCGATTTTAATGAAACACATACCAAAATGTAGGTAATATTATTGATCTCATCATAGGCTATATGCCATTTCATTTAATTTGGGCGTTCGAAGTGGGCGTGGCAAATATTATTCTAAAATGCTATAATTTATGCAGTGTTTAATCGATTTCGCTGAAATTTTATATGTGGTTTTGGGTAATGAATTGGTAATATGTTGATTCTGAAAATTTGCAGTCCGCCCACTGCCACGCACTGAAATTTTTAAAGCTCTGTTACTCGGGTCCTATTCAAGGGATTTCGCTGAAATTTTGGATTTGGCGATGGGAGGTGAATGGGCAGAGGGATGACTATTGAAATTTAAGATCCGCCCACTGCCACGCACTAAAATTTTTAAAGCTCTGTAACTCGAGTCGTATTCAAGCGATTTCGGTGAAATTTTGGATTTGGTGCTGGGAGGTGAATGGGCAGAGGGATGACTATTGAAATTTAAGATCCGCCCACTGCCACACCCTAAAATTTTTAAAGTTCTGTAACTCGAGTCCTATTCAAGGGATTTCGGTGAAATTTTGGATTTGGTGCTGGGAGGTGAATGGGCAGAGGGATGACTATTGAAATTTAAGATCCGCCCACTGCCACGCCCTAAAATTTGTAAAGCTCTGTAACTCGGCTCCTATTCAAGGGATTTCGGTGAAATTTTGGATTTTGTGCTGGGAGGTGAATGGGCAGAGGGATGATTTTGCAAAATCTATTTTTATTTCAGTTGCTTAAATAATACATATAACATTTCTACGTTAACATGAAATTACAAAATTATTGCTAGCGAAGCTGTGGGTATAAGCTAGTAATTCTATATTTTTCAATATTCAAACATGAAAAAACGTTATTTTCATGCAAAAAACGTCAAAAAGTTTTGAAAAACGTCACGAAGGTTTGGCTTAATAAACGTTTGCTTTCCTAAGTAGGTGTAAGCTCTGATAATGCTAACAGCTTCCAATGTTTTGAATTTGTGGGCTCATCAAATACTTTCCTGGTGAGTCAGAGAACTATTTTATGTGAGTGTTCAAACTGCACGAACGTAATGTTTGTATTGGACTGAATCGTCCTTTGACCTCGATGCGCAATTGTCAAACGTTGACCCATTTCAAAAAGTATTGCAAAAACGTGCAACAATTTTTGTTCTGAAAGTTGAGGGACGCGAAACGAAGAAGAAGTGTCTTAAAATCTACAAACCGTCAAAAACGATTATAAAATAAGAACAAGCTATTGCATGAAATATTTCATCGCCGTTCAAATTTTGGAAAGGATGAAACGCAGTTGTGAAGTAGAAGGAAAGCACACTCAAATAGACGTGCAAATTTTGCATAGATCGAGCGAAACTGGACGAAGTTTAAGACAGCAGCGAGTCACGTAAACACAGTAGAGGAGAAGATGAGCGAAGGCTGAGCAACACATAGCGGCAACGAGGGGAAAGCAGAACACCTGCAAGTAAGACGACAAACAACGAGACGGCAACAGCAGTAATAAGTCATGAAGTAGCGAAGTAGTAAAGAAGTTCACGAAGGGGAAAAAGGATTTGCTTGTTATGAAGAATAGTTTGTTTAATAATTAAATTTAATAAAGTATTGTGGGAAAGTTACAGATAATAAAGATGTGGGTTTTGAAGAACCATTAAAGATGAAAAGAAGTAAAGAAGAAATTAAAATGTTTTAAAGAAGTAAAGAAGTTAAGAAGAAAGAAGTTTGTCATTCGCCTTGAATATTTGAGATTTTGTGATTTGAAATTTAAAGCTTTATCTTTAATTTCAATTTATACAAATTGTAAGAAGTTCATTGGTTTCTTAAAGAGACAATGTGTTTAAGACGAGAAGAGAAATTGTTGCTAAGAAGAAAAAGTTTCCAATTGAGAAATTTGTATTGTCAACAAAGAGATAAGTTGAAAGAAGTTGTATTTTTGTATATAGTCATTGGTGTTGTTGTTTTAAAAACAGTTTTGTTTTCAATTTCCATATCAGTAGTCGACTAAACTTTTTCTTAAAAATACAAGAAAAACTTTTATAAAAACCCGGTGCAGACGAAAATAAATTTCCGCTTCCATATAAAAAAATCGAAGTGAAAACCAAATGGAATTTAAATTTCGGCTGGCATATGCAGAAAATCGAAAAAATATGTATTTTTAAAAAACATTGTTTCGATACCTTAAAGCACAATCATTGTTTAAGCATTAAACATGTATTGCTGCTTATCGTGCTGCGTTGGTCTCTTTAGAAAGACCATAAAATTTACAACTGCAGTGTATCATGTCACACATAATTATTTACCCACACTGACAATTGTGTCGATCCTTGAACGCACTCAAATTACTTTACAATCTTGCTGTTACAAGTAATAAATAGTTTATAGCCATTGCGGGGATCGTGTCCATGCTGATAATGTCCTACACCACAACAATACAGTCCACTTATATCTATTTATACTTTTATTACTTTATGTCTGTAGCAACAATTTCTGTTCAAAGATTATGACTAGTTTTAAGATATCTTTGTATCTATATATTAAAGTGTTTGTTAAAAAAAAAGTCAGTACTTATCGAGTATGCCTTTTCGAAATTGAGCTTTCGACATTTTAGGATTACTGAAAAGAAACATCATCGAATAGGATATTGAGCTTTTTGGAAATTTGACCGGAAGTTGTATGAAATACGAAAGTTATTTGTCCACAGTAGGATTTTTTCATGTGCACAAATACGCCAGGCCTAAAAAGGATAAATCCAAAATTTGGGATCCCTAGCTTTCTTCTAGCTCCTGCAATCGTGTTTACAAGAAAATACGACTAGTTTATTATACCCCCACACACTACAGTGGCATGGTATTTTAACTTTGAAACAACGTTTGTAACGCCCATAAGAATTCGTGTCCGGTATCGAAAAGTATATATATTCTTGATCAGCATCGAAAACTGATTTAGTCATAAATCAGTTTTCGATGCTGTCCGCACTATTGCGGTAACATTTTTGTTACCGCAATCAAAAGATCAAATTTTCCAAATCTTTTTAAAATTTCTTTATTGCCGTATTCGAAGTATTTGGGCAAGATAGTCCGCGAAGATAGTTCACTCAGTTGTTTGTAAGTAGAATTATTGCATGTTATTTACCATTATTTTGATGCCATGGGTTGTCATGATTGGACACATAACTATATATTTAAAATATAAAAAGCTTCGCTATTGAGCACTAAAGATATCCAATTTAAAACAACAATCTTTGTAATAAAGGTAAAAAAAGAGAGTGGACTATATTCGGCTATGCCGAAGCTGAAATACCCCCACACAGTAGGAAGAAGTACCTCGAACATAAAATGAGGTGGTCTCAAGACCCCATTTCGATACACCTATAAATAGTTTTGGAGCCCGGACCATGTCCAAAATCCGTTTCTAAAAATTTCCAATCAAATCGACCAAAAAAAATTGGTCTCAAGACCCCATTTTGACCCTTATATATGTGGTTTCGGAACCTCGGACCATGTCAAAAATACGTTTCTAAACATTTCCAATCGAATGCAGCAATAAAAAAGACTCGAAAAATGTTGACCTTTTTTTCGGTGTATGGGAGCCACGCCCACTTTTTATCCGATTTGGCTGATTCTCGAACTTGATCTCAGTATTCACGAGAAAAATATCTACCAAAAGTTTCAAGTCGTTATCTCCAAAACTGCGACCGCTATCGTGCGGACGGACGGACGGACGGACAGACAGACGGACATGGCTAAATTGACTCCGGCGGTGATGCTGATCAAGAATATATATACTTTTCCATACCGGACACGCCCCCTTATGGGCGTTACAAACGTTGTGTCAAAGTTATTATACCCTGCCACAGTGAGTGTGGGGGTATAATAACTGCGAAAAACTGTAAAGCTGTGCGTGGTACTAAAGATTATATTCGGATTCAGCGTAAAAAAAGAGTAAAAACAAGTTTTTTAAAATATAACCCTTTAACCGACTAAAAAGCCGAAAATTAATTTCAGCAATTTCGATTTAAAATTAAGGCTTTTGGGTACTTTCCTCCGAATATCATTGCAGATTTTAAAGTCGCCAAAAACCCCTTAATTTAAAATCGGAATTGCTGAAATTAATTTAAAGGAAATTTATTTTCTGCTTTTTAGTCGGTTAAAGGGTTATATTTTAAAAAACGTGTTTTTTACTCTTTTTTTATTTTCCTCGTTTTTTTTTTTTTTAATTTTTTTTCTTTTCCCTTTTTCTCCCTTTTTTCCCCCTTTTTTACTCTATTTCGCGAACCTAAGTAAAAAATTTCAGCCTTGTAGCTTACGAAATACGAAAGTAAGATCTTTAAATTGGCTCCATCCCGCTCCCCTTTGCCCCCACACCCCCCTTTCCAAAGGGTACAAAATTTCATTTTGTCAATTAGAACTCACCTACCAAATTTCATCATTGTAGCTTGAAGGAATTGGAAGTTATGCCATGTTTCACAAAAAGGGGTTTGAGTCCCCCCACGGACCCCTACGTCTCTGATGGACCCCAGAATGCATTGTCACCGGAGTTCTATCAGTGTTCCAAATTTCAGCTCTCTAGCTCATGTGGAAGTGCATGAAAAAGCTCGCCGCAGATTTGAGGATATATATAAGTTAATACGATCTCCCACCAACAAAGTAGTTGCTAAAGTAAACCGGCATAGCAGGTATCGATACTGCGCACCATCAGCAGTCATTGCGTATACCACACATAAATACCACTCATTGTGAACCATCTGCAAGTATTGCGGAGACCACACCAGCAATCAATACTTCGCGTTGACAATAATGTTGACGTCACTGGCGCGATCCACGACACATGTGCAACGTGGGGGATCTGCAGTTTGACACCACGTTCGATGCGGGAGAGCAGCAGTTTTAGGGCACATGGCTAGGTTTAGTTTTAAGTAATTTTGTCCTTAGTAGTTAGTTGATTTTAGGATATTAAACAGCTCGGTCCTCGAGCAAGGAACGGACCTTTGTTTTTTATTTTGTGCAACATGGCACTTCTTAATTGGCGCCCAACGGAGTAATCGTTACCTTCGTTTTCCGAAAAAATCTAACTCAAAAAAGAGAAATACCAACTGAAGCAGCTCGTCAACACCGACGCAGCGACAGAATAAAATAAAGAGTACAAAAACTGAAGCAGCGCGTCAACACCGACGGCAGCGACAGAATAAAATAAAGAGTACAAAAACTGAAGCAGCGCGTCAACACCGACGGCAGCGACGGGATAAAATAAAAAATCCAACAACTAAAGCAGCGCGTCAACAACGACTGAAGCGAAGGAATAAAAAACAAAAAGGACAATAACTGAAGCAGCGGCGAACGTCAACACCGACGGCAGCAGCATATGTTTATGTCTATTAAATATATAGTATTCAATAAGAACATGTAAGTGGAACGCTCATTGTCATATAATTTTAAAAATATTTTTGGTGAAAAAATTTTGATACAAAAATTAAATTTTCAATCTTTGTGTGCTGACCAAAATTTAATAAGCACGAGTCAATAAAACATCTTATATGAGTGATAGCAAAATAGAAGATTTGCTAGAAAAATTCAAGAAAGTTAGGTGTGACAGTTCAGACTACAAAGAGAATATAATTATGGCAATGACCCCAGAACAATTAAAGGCAGTAGTAGAAGCCGCTGTTACTAGCGCGCTTGCCTTTCAGGAAAGAAATTTTGATAGAAAATTACAGACTATTAACAGTCGTTTCGATAATTTTAATGTCAGTACTCCCGAGGTAGAGACTTACGTAGACGCAGGGATTCGAACAGAGGTCGCGTGCAATGAAACATTAGACATTGTGACATCCTTGCCAGACTTTGAGGGAAAACACGAGACATACGTCTCGTGGAGGAAAGCGGCACACACCGCTTATAAAATTTATGAAAAATATGACGGCAGCTCCAAACATTATCAGGCTTTAGGTTTAATGAGAAATAAAATTAAGGGGCCAGCTGGCATGGTACTTTCATCATTAAGTACCCCATTAAATTTCAAGGCCATAATAAACAGGCTTGACTTTACATACGCAGACAAACGCCCAATATACTTAATAGAACAAGAAATGTCGACGCTAAGACAGGGAAATATGACACTACTGCAGTACTACGACGAAGTAGAGAAAAAACTGACCTTGCTTACGAACAAAACAATCATGACCTACGACAATATCGTGGCTGCGTCTCTTAATGAAAAATACAGAATGGACGCATTACGTGTATTCATTTCTGGAACAAGGAAGTCATTGAGTGACGTTCTTTTTTCAGCAAGACCAAAAGATCTTCCTTCCGCTTTGGCCTTAGCCCAAGAAGTGGAATCCAACCACGAACGTTACACGTTTGCCAGCAATTTAGCTAGGAGTGTAGAGGAAAGGGCTCAGAAGAACGAACATAGGCAACAAGTCAGAGGAAAAAGTACGACATGGGACAATGGCTACAACCAACAGGGAAAGAATCCTTATTTTAATAGACAACAGGGACCCTCTAGCGGAGCCCCACCTAAACAAGAACCGGTGCAAAAGATGGACGTAGACCAATCATCACGTTTTAGACAGCCCACACAATACCAACAAAACCAAAGTGGCCCATCCCAAAGTAAAAATTTTCGTAATCGATGGTCAATGCAACAACAAGTCGGCCAAGGTTACACATATAATAATCATTTAGCTCAAAACGAACCTTCACTTAATCAAGAAGGTCTTGAATACCAAATTGAGGCAGACCAAGAGGTAGATGACATTGATGACCTTATAGAATACGAGCAGGTTAATTTTTTAATCATAGAAGATATAGTAGTACCCCAAGCTCAAATAGGAAAATTTCCAGAAATTATGAAAAACCAAATGGCTGTCTCTACGGAACCCAACGAAGCACTTCCCTACAACACTAATATCATTAGTACTACCACAACTGAAAACAAAGAACCCATATATTCAAAATTATACCCTTATCCAATGGGTGTATCTGAATTTGTAAACTCTGAAACACGAGATTTGTTGAAAGATGGCATAATCAGACCATCTAGGTCACCTTATAAAAACCCCGTCTGGGTGGTTGGCAACAAGGGCGCCGACGAGCAAAGAAATATAAAAAAATGTTTGGTTATAGATTTCAGTAAAATAAATTTTAAAAAGCGAAGAAAGAAAGGTAACAACAGGATAGTAAAACTATTTTCCCCCAGAGCTCAACGCAGAAATAAACTCACACCTTTGTACATTGAGCAAACGGTAGATGCCGACTTGGGAACAACGGTTTTAATGAAAGGGGGGTGGTCCATAAAGACGATACGGAACTTTGCTTTCAAGAGATAGGATACTAATTTCAGAACTCGAGGCTTTGATGTTATCGGTCACGCTCACAAAGATTGGAATAATTAACCCCGCCATTTTAGACTCTAACGATTTGAAAAACATTATCAATGAGAGCTCCACGAACATAACTATTACTGACTTGATGGAAGTAGCCCATATCAAAGTTTTATTAAATAATAATTTTTTACATTTTCTTAGTTAATATCCTAAGCCAAGTTTAGTATGTAAGAAAATAATTTTGTTTCCCGTTCAGCATCGTACCATTCTTAATTTGGCCGACGAAAATAACTTAGCCGAATGTGCTAATAAAGTGGTGCCAATTGGAAATTGCAGCACCACGTTTTCAACAAAATTCTGCAAGAAATTGCCTGATACAACGTGCGCACAACAACTTCATTCTGGTGGCACTGCACATTGCACTATTCGTCCTAGCCATCTTGAACCTCTAGCAGTCATCGACGTTATCATTATCAATGATGAAACCGCTAAGATCAAAATTAATAATAACAACGAGCAGATTGTGACTGGCACGTTTCTTCTCACCTTTGACGACGAGGTCCGAATCAATGACTCCTTATACCAAAACCTGAGGAGCTACGTAAAAAAATCTCCAGTCGCCGCAGTGTCAACTCTCCTCAACATAACAGGTCATCAAGAAATACTGAGCCTACCGTACTTACAAAGGCTGAATATGGAAAAATTGCGATACATTAATGAAATTGACAAAGGGCAAATAAAACGGCCATTAATATCTGCATTGGTCGCGACTATCTTTTTGATCTTTTGCTACACTTCGGTCAAGCTTTACCAAAAACATCAGAGGGTTCGCGATCAACACAACATTCAAGCTTTCGTTGATAACCTAAAGAAGTCCGAGGACGTCCTTCACTTAAGCGAGGGAGGAGTTAATACGATCACCCACCAACAAAGTAGTTGCTAAAGTAAACCGGCATAGCAGGTATCGATACTGCGCACCATCAGCAGTCATTGCGTATACCACACATAAATACCACTCATTGTGAACCATCTGCAAGTATTGCGGAGACCACACCAGCAATCAATACTTCGCGTTGACAATAATGTTGACGTCACTGGCGCGATCCACGACACATGTGCAACGTGGGGGATCTGCAGTTTGACACCACGTTCGATGCGGGAGAGCAGCAGTTTTAGGGCACATGGCTAGGTTTAGTTTTAAGTAATTTTGTCCTTAGTAGTTAGTTGATTTTAGGATATTAAACAGCTCGGTCCTCGAGCAAGGAACGGACCTTTGTTTTTTATTTTGTGCAACATGGCACTTCTTAATTTATATATATGTTTCGCTTACTATACGAGTTGCTCGTATACTAAGTTCTACTTATTATTTATTTATTTATTTATTTAAGCCAATGATTCAACTTAGGATCTACAGGCTAGATTTACAAAAAATAGTACTTATATATTAAAATTTAAAAATATATGTACATAAAACTAATGGTAATTATTATTTACACGCTCTTTAAACATGAGTTTTCGCAAAGAAAAATCTATTTCAATACTTAAAGCTACTTCATTAAATTCAATAAGCGACCTCATAAGCGGTTGATTCGCAGCATAATTTGTTTTATAACACTTAATAGCAAAAATCTTATTCTGACGAGTAGTTCTGATTGGACTTAGGAAAAAAATTTATTAGACTTAGCAACATTGAGCAATCGATATTGCCACAAATGATATCGTAGACAAACATCAAAGAATTGATAATGCGTCTACTCTCTAACGATTTCAGATTAATGAATAAACAACGCGACTTATAAGAAGGAATCGGTTCTTGAAAATTTAATGAAAAAAGTGCAAATTTTAAAAATTTCTTCTGTTTCAAGGCGATTTATATGAAACGAAGCTTATACGTGTAAGGGTCCCGAAATTCGGAACTATTACGACGTACAAATGCTAACATTGCATATGCTTTCGGTATTATGTAATTCAGATGATTAACAAATGTTAACTTAGAGTAAAGCAAAACACCCAGATCCAACATTTCATTTAAAAACTTTAAACGAGAAGTCCCAATAAAAAACGACGATATAATATTGCTGTTTAATTTAGAGAAAGTGACGTGAAAACACTTTTTAACATTTAGAGCTAAACAATTTGTAAGGCACCACGCATTTAACCTATTTAAATCATCTTGTATTAAAAAAGCATCGGTTACGCAGTTAGCTTTTAAAAATATTTTGAGATCATCCGCATATAAAAGATAATTACATTTATGAAAGCATGAACCAATATCATTAATAAAAAGAAGGAAAAATAGCGGCCCAAGAATACTTCCTTGGGGAACACCCGAAGAGGCAACAAAAGATTTAGATTTAGTACCCTCCACAAGAACATGGCAAAGCCTATCGCGCAAGTATGATTCTATCCATTTCAAAAAAGCAGAGTGAAATCCTAGTTTTTTCAATTTTAACACCAGAATTTTATGCGACACTTTATCAAAAGCTTTTGAAAAGTCAGTGTAAACAGTGTCAACTTGGCACCGCTCTTCAAAGGCTGAAAAGCAATACGATGTGAAAGCCATCAAATTTGTAACAGTCGATCGCCCAGCAACAAATCCATGCTGCTGGGGAGAAATAATTCTAGCAAGAGGAAAAACCAGACTTTCCTTCACAATAACTTCAAACAGTTTCGATATAGTTGAAAGTTTTGAAATGGGGCGATAATTCGAAATAACATTTTTACTACCACTTTTGAATACAGGGGTAATGTGCCCAATCTTCCATCTATCTATAAAGACACCAGCAGACAAAGACAGATTAAAAACATGGCACAATGGATTACAAATTGAAGAAGCACAATTTTTTAAAAACAGCGGATAGAAACCATCACAATCAGCCTTAGCAGACATTTTTAGATTTTGTATGCCTCTCATTACGTCACTTTCACTAATGTTCAAAGAGCCAAAATCAATAGAAGAACAAATATTATCAAATATAGAGCTATCAATTAAAACGGTATCAGATTCAAAGTTTACATAAAAAAATTTGCAAAAAGGTTTGAAATACCAACAGCAGAATTAGAGGTATTTCCATTGAAAGTCATCATGGATGGAATATCTGAACGTGATTTTTTCGATTTGTCAAACTGCCAAAACAATTTTGGATTACTTCTAATGCTATTCTCAAAATTCAAGATGTAGTTCTCCTTCATATAATACAAATATTTGATTTTATCGTTTATATCATATGTGGCCTTATACTTATTGAAAAATTTGTTCCTTAAGTTTTTTAGCCTTTTAAGGCCTTTAGTATACCAAGGTAGCTTGTATACCTTTTGTTGAACCACTGGAACATATTTAATGCAAATGTCGTTAATTTCAGTACAAAACAAATCAAAACAACCAGCAGTATCACAGTTAGAAAATTTACAACTCCAATCAGTACTATCGATAATAGCGTTTACATTTTCAAAATTACATAAATTAAAATTAAAATTTAGTTTATCATAAATTTTAGGCAGACTTAAAAACTCATAAAACTCAACATGGAGAACGAGTGGAATGTGATGCATGTCCGAAGGAGAGATCGGAAACATACACTCCTCCAATTTATATTTGATAGTATCGCTAATGAAAATTAGATCCAAAATACGATCCAATTTATTAACAAAATGGTTAATTTGGACAAGATCGCAGCAGAAAAAACTATCAAGCACATACATTTCATTTGCGGCATTAACATTAGTTGGAGTAAGATTAGACTCATTTGCAATATACGACCAAGAGAGTTTATTGAGATTGAAATCACCTAAGACACAAAAATAGGCGTTGGTTTTATCTATATCCGATAAATTCAAAATATTATCTGGATGAGCAAAATACAAAAAATTATTATATCGAGCACGGTGTTACACAATGTCGATTGTTGATTTCTTGAAGTACGGTGTTGCACGGTACTTCAAGACTGAAATTAAAACGTCGAATTACAACAATGACTGCTTGGTTTCAATTATCTGTCGAATTAAAACCATGACTGCTTGGTTTCAAATATCTGATTTAACTCGCCGTTCTTTATTTAATTGGTTGCTTATATAGAACAGTATTGCTGATAACAACATTATAATATTTGCAATGACAATTGCTATGCAAAAAACATTATGCAGCTTGGATTGGCACGCGTGACCCAAATACAGCATATATGCTGAGTCAGGCGTCTGGTCGTTGACTTCTGCTGGCATAGCAATTGTGAGTCAAGCTTAATTCTTACAACATTTGACAATTTCTTTCCAAGTTAGTGCAGGGACTCAACATTCTGTTGAGGACGTCTTGGTGTTGGTTGAAATGTATGTCTTCTTCTGATACATTTGAGTCCTAAATAAACAATGACTGATAGTATAAGGCCCATGCTTGTATAGCCAACGATGACGATATGTGTGTTGGATGGTTGGAGATCTTGTAATTGCGTTTGATGCGATTTGATGTCTCGTATCTCATTGGTCACATTCTCCAGTTGCTCTTCGTGATTGATGATGCGAAGGTGAGTGAATACAGTTGCCTCGTGGTGTATCAATTCACTTCCGAATGTAAGGTTGATTTTTGGATGAAATGATTGACTTAACACCTCGGAGTGTACAGGCCTTCCAGATTATATAATGACATCATCATTCTTCATTTCGCATCCAGCTGCCAAGGTTACAAGTCCGATGCCATTTAAGTGAGTGGGAACAGCAGTGTTGTTGCAAATGAAGGTGATGAGTTGCTGCTTGTATAATGAAAACAACCACTGATTTGGCGTTTGTAACTGTATCCATGAATTGTGTGCTGGCATACTGTTTACCATGCATGTTGTCGGAGCTGGGTGCTGGAGGAATAGCTCAATTTCACAGGTGGTTGACTGCGGATTTTTAATCTTAATTGGATGTTGTTCTTCACAAAAGTAGTGCTCATCGTTAACTTGATCGCAATAACTGAATTCGAGTGAGGTCATTAAGTAAAATTGATCTCGGTATACGTTCGTAAGTAACAATTCGAACTGAGTGGTAATGGCAATAACGGAAGTTTTAACTATTGATGGTAGTGGAACCAGCTTATATATGTCAAAGTCCGTTGACTGCAATAGCGGTAGCGTTATTCCGAATATAATGAAATTGTTCACCACTCGATAATGGATTTTCATTAATCTGTAAATGAGTGTTATTTCAATGAGTCCGTTGTTTGTAGGAAGTACCGTGTTGCGTACCGTACCTTGGAGGAAGATGTTCCTTTATATACGCTGATTCACTCTGAAGCAGGGAGGGAACGATGACGAGAGTGTTGGCACGGTTATGATGAGAATCCGTGATTATATCTTGAATAGCTCCTTGAGTAAATTTACATTCTTGTATTAGTGACGCTGCTAAAATTGACAGTGTATGAAAATTTTGGATTTATTTTTGTTGCCTTGATTCCATGCTCAAGTTTCGTAGTTTCTCATACACAATGTCTAACTCCTTGTTGATTTCCTCTTTCTGCTTCAGTTTTTCGTAAAATGTTTGTCGTTGTTTCGAGCACCGATGTCTGGTTTTTGATCAGTCCGTACATATGATCTTCATTGTTTTTTATCTTCTGGATTATCTCGGTCATCTGAGTTTCGTACTCACTGTCCAGAGTTCCAAACAATGATCTGGCGATGTTGCCTACGATGTCCAAGGGTGCTCGTTTGCTGCGTCTTGGAAGTGACCTTGTGGAGTTCCTTATTACTAGACTATTACGTAACTCGCTCGATTGGTGATAATACTGCTCGATGATTTCCAATAAATTGCCTTTGTAGTTAATACCCGTTGATAATTTCCTGAGGTGCCGTAAGATGCTGTCAATTGTATCCAATGTAGCCCAGTAACCTCTAAGATCGTGATAGATGAGAAGATTCCAATGGTTCGATGAGATGCTTGCTCCTCCAAGTGCTTCGAAATTTACACCCAGATCATGATTGAATTGTTGGATGTTAACTGAAGTCGATGGACTGGTTGTCGCATGCGAGATGACTGGTAGCAACAACATTGTCAGCAACATCATCTTGAACGGGTTTTTCGATGACGTTGGGCACTTTCTTTTGCGCTCCTCATGCCCCTCTCCTTGGTTGACATCGGGTTCTAATGTCGATATGTCCTCCCGAACATCTTCAGGTCCAGATTCTTCTTCTCCAGGCAATGGTGCTAATTGATGTACTGCCCTTCGTGTGATTCCAGTTTTTGTCTTAACATCCGCAACTCTGACCTTGCCGTCCGGTCCGATGATTGGTTCGATAACTCTCCCCATGGCCTGATTCAGCGGTGGTAGATTGTCGTCTTTAATTGTGACGAGTGTACCTGCCTTGATGTTTGGAAATGACTTAGTCCATTTAGCTCGTGCTTGCAGTTTCCCCAGATATTCGTCATGCCACCGTTTCCAGAACTCATTTTTTAGATGACTCACCAGTGCCCATCTTGACAGTAATGACATCTTAGTATCAGTGTTATGTGTGTTGACAGATGCTGTCATTGGCTCTCCAATCAAAAAATTACCTGGAGCTCTTAAATCATTAGGATCTGACGACATTGGTGTAAGTGGCCTGGAGTTCAGGACAGCCTCAGCTTCGGCAGTGAGAGTGCATAATTCTTCATAAGTTGGTGAGGCTGATGCTAGAGTTTGACGCAGAAGAGTCTTGGTTGATTTCACTGCTGCCTCCCACAGACCACCGAAATGTGATACTCTTGGCGGAATAAAATGAAATCGAATCCGATTGTTAGAGCAAAGACTTGATATTTTCTCCTTTGATTTGCAAGTCGTCATGATTTTCTCTATTTCCTCCAGTTGGTTGCGAGTGCCGACGAAGTTAGTAGCATTGTCTGAATAAATATTTTCACACATGCCTCGTCGCGCTATGAATCGTTTTAGATCTTTGGTAGCGAAGCAACAAAATACGGAAATATAAGTCTTTTGTGGCCGTTTTCCCCTTATTTTGAAGTGAGTGTATAATGGACCGCAGAAATTTACGCCACAATTGCTGAAAGCAAGTGCTCTTCGGACTCTGTCTGTGGGTAGGTTGCCCATCTGTTGTTGGCAGAAACGTGGACGAATTTTGGCACAGATAACGCAGTTTACCACAACCGATCTGGCGTTGTTCCGGCCTTGGAGAATCCAGTACTGTTGCCTTGAAATTGCATGTAGCGCCTGAGGTCCTACATGTAAATGTCTATTATGTACACCCAGAGAAAAAATCGTGTTAAATTAACCAATTTTTAACCAATTTTGTGGTTAATATTTTTCAAACCGATTTTTCAGGTTGTTTTAACAAGATGCTATTGTTAAAAATGACACTCTCCTATATGTGTACGTGTACGTGTGAAGAGGTTTGTGATTAAACTGGGAAAACTTGTAAATATGCGTTCATTCAAATCATTGCCGGTAGCTCAGGGGTTAGGCAGTCGGCCTCATAAACGGAAGTACGGGGATCGAGTCCCCGTTCCGGAAAAAGTTTTTTTAATTAAATTTTTTTTTATAAAATTGTAAACCACAGTTCCTCCTTATTTACCATTCTTTAACTTATTTTCAAATTAACATTACCATTTCGAATAGATACCTTTTCACACTGAACTGGATTTGAACGCTGGACCTTCGGATCTTGAGTTTATCACTTTACCCTCTGTGCTACTGCGCTTCATAAATTCATGTCGTCCAAAGACCAATCTGAATTTGAAATCTAAAAAATTCTATTCAAAAAAACTTTTTTCAACTCAGGCGAGATTCGAACACTGGACCTAATGTTTATAAGTTCCGCATCTACACGCTGTGCCACTGAGCTTCTTTCGTTCAGGTCGACAAAAACAAATTTGTTTTGAAATTCAAAAATTTCTTCTTTTTATTTTCAAATTTTCCATTTGACAGAATAGTCGAATATATTTTTATTTTCGAAAAAAAAATTTCTCATTTGTGTAAATGTGTGCGTTTTGCTTCGGAAATTTTTTCTCATTTCTGTGAATGTGTGCGTTTTGCTTCGATTTTGTTCAATGTAGTTGTAGTTTTTTGGAATTGTTTTTGTTTTGCGTACAAATGTTTTTCATGTAAATATAACATGAATTGTGTTAATTAAAATACATGAAGATTTCTCTGGGTGTATGTCGATCATAATCAGCTTTGCCACAAGACTGTTTGCTGGCAGTAATGATGGGTGTTTTAAATTGTACCCGATATCGGCTGCTTGTAATCTCCCACCGACTCTGAGAAGACCTTGGTCATCGATGAATGGAGCTAAAGTGGCTAATTTACTTGAGTTGGAAATTTGTCCTGACCCTCGAAGCTGTTTTATGTAATCGCTGAAGCTTACTCGTTGCACCTCCTTGCTGATTTCGTTGGTAGCTTCTTCTAACTCTCTTGGTGATAACCATTCTTCGCTGCTATGGCTCTTGTTTTTGAGATGGTTGATGAATCTATGAACGTATGCCATTACCTGTTGCAACTTTTGAAATGAATTACCATGATTGATGCAGTATAATGGATGTCGGTTTTCAGAGTTCGTCACTGATAGTATGCATTTTAGTTGTTTTTCCTCAACTTCCAGTCGCACCGTGTGTTCTGGATTTTGTGGCCAGCCTGATCTTGAATGTTTTAGGAAGCTGGGCCCTTCAAAACATAGTTGTGAAGCTATTAAATGTTCTGGATACAGTCCTCGTGAAACAAGATCTGCTAGATTTTGTGTTGTACTAACATAGCGCCATGAACCCCTTGTAGTTAGTTCTTGTATATTTGCAATTCTATTCGCGACGAACGTTTTTAGTAGCGCCGAATCTCCTTGAATCCATGAAATGACGATTTGAGAGTCAGTCCAATAGAATATTTCGTCGAGCTCAACGGTTAGGATGTCCTTAATGCGATTGACAGTCTGAGCCGCCAGTGCAGCAGCGCAGAGTTCCAATCTCGGAATCGTTGTTGGCCTAACAGGAGCTACACGAGATTTAGCACATAGCAGTCTCATAGCGACAGCACCAGAGCGATCTGTTGAACGTAGGTATAACGTGCATCCATACGCCCTTTCGCTGGCATCTGCGAATGCATGAAGTTGAATGTTAGTTGTATTGGAATTGCTGAACATGTATCTCGTAATTTTGATTTCGCTTAATTTGTCGAATTCCTTTCGAAACCTTAGCCATGATGACTGTAGTTCGACGGGCAACTCGTCATCCCAGTCAAATTTTTGTTTCCACAGTTGTTGCACTCATGACGACTACCGGATTTACTAGTCCTAATGGATCGAATATCTGAAAGGCTTCTGCAAGAATTGTTCGTTTTGTGTTCTTGAAGGTCCGCACTGTTGAAAAATTGTTGATTCGAGATGTAATTGTTATGATGTTAACGCTCGGATCTATTTTGACTTCAGTATTTCCGACATTAATAGATTTCGAGAAGTCTGTATATGGCAGTCTTAATCTCCTGCGAAGTCGATCCGTGATTAAATTCATCTGGGCGCCCGAATCGAGAAGAATCCTGCATGGAATCTGTTTTCCATCTTTGTCAAGTATATGGACGGCCGCTGTTGCTAAACATACGTAACCAGATTCTTGGTCAACATGTTCTGCTCTCAGATTTGTTACTGATATAATAGCACCGGATTTTGGTGCCTTGTTTGCTGACTCGGATGTGGTGCTTGTCGACCCGAATGCTGAGCTCGGGTGACGTCTTGATGATTGATGATTCCTTGTTTGCTGACTCGGATGTGGTGCTTGTCGACCCGAATGCTGAGCTAGATGCCGACTCGGGTGACGTCTTGATGATTGATGATTCATGTTTTAGTTTGCAATTCCTCCATCATTCCTTCCTTTTGTCCTGTTAGAATGCACGGATTTGCTGCATGATACTTAATTGACTGTTCATATAGCATTGTAGGTGCGTGTTGAATTGTCGGGGTCACCAAATGTTTCGCTTACTATACGAGTTGCTCGTTAGTTGATTAAACCTACATATATATATATATGTAGGTTTAATCAACTGTCTTTATTTATAATTGTGGTTTATTGCTCTTATTTCTAACAATTTAACTGAACTTAAATATATTTATAATTAAGTGTTGCCCTATTTGTCGTAGGTCAGTGTTGTTAAATGTCTTTAGTAGTCTGTCTTGTCCTAACCCCACATTCAGCCCTCCTGACGCGTCATTCGACCCGAATGCTGGGTCCCATTTTTTCATGATTTCGGCCACAGTATTCGTATTTCGTGGACCTTCTGAATCGCTCACTTTCTTAACAGAGTATCGCTCGTGGTTTAGTTTCTTTATTACCTAATAAGATCCGAGGTATTTTGGTTTTAGCTTCAGACCTACACCGAATTGTGTGCGCTTAATGGCGACGAGTTCACCTGGTGAGTATACAGTTGCTTCTACCCTTTTGCTGTTGTACGTTTTACGGTTCTCTTCTTGGATTTTGGCTATGTTGTCTCTTGCTTTATCACGTACTAGATCTCGTTCCTCTTGCAGTTCTTCTATGGCTGCTTCGTCTAACAATTTGATTGTTCTCTGGACTCGTTCAATGTTTTTATACCAGTGTTGAGGACCACCCACACATAACTTCGCCAGCATTGGAACTACGATTTTGTGAATCCGCTCCACCTGTCCGTTGCCTCTTGGTACTCCTGTTGCGATCCGTAAATGTTGAATTTTCTCGTCCTCACAGTATTTCTCGAATGCATTAGATGTAAACGCTGTACCTCTGTCTGAAATTATCCTCTCTGGATTTCCAAATACTGCTGCTTGCTTTCGCAATCGGTCCATTACTTCTTCGGTTCCTGTGCTCCTCGTAGGATAAAGCCAAACGAATTTCGAGAAAGCATCATCTACTACAAGTATATGATTATACCACTTATAGGTGCTCTCCATTGGTCCGACATGGTCTATGTGATATGTACTAATCGGCTTATCGGCTTTGTAAATCGGATTCAAAAATCCTTCTTTCCTTCCTGACTTAGCCTCAATTACAATACACTCCATACAACTTTTGACGATACTGGGAATTTTCGTGTTAAGATTCGGGATGTAAAATTTTGTTAAAATTAACCAACTCTTATCTGAAACTAGTTGGCACATGAACTTTGAAGATGTTGACGACTGTGTATCAATTTTCAATTGTACGCTCAGCAAAATCTTCGAGATATGTGTTCCAAAGAACATTAAAAAGAATTCGAATGAACTTGGTGCTGTATGGTTTACAAAAGAATTGAGGAAACTTAAAACTTCGAAAACTCGGGCATTTAAAACATATAAAAGAACTTTAAACCTTCAAGATTATTCTAAATATTCGCTTCTGAGACATAAATATCAAGTACTTAATAAAAAATGCTATGATGAATAATTGAACGATTTGAAATCCAAAATGAAATACGATTCTAAAACTTTTTATAACTTTGTAAATTCAGAAAGGAAAAACACTGGTTTTCCAACTACAATGAAATGGAATGATCGGTAGTCCAACAATCCTACTGAGATTTCAAATATGTTTGCTGACTTCTTCAAAACGACATATTCTGATAATACTTATGGCAACACATCATATCCATATAACATCCCCACTTATAATTCCATTCTCAATCCTGTTATAGAATCTGAAGATGTCTTACAACACCTAAAATCGTTGAAATATTCATATAGTACTGGTCCAGATAATATTCCTAGCTGTATTTTGAAAGTTTGTGCAGAAAATTTATACATTCCACTTTCAAATATATTTAATGCCTCTATTGAAAGAGGTTATTTTCCGAATTCATGGAAAGAGTCATACATTATTCCTCTTTATAAAAGTGAAACCAAATCATTCGTATCTAACTATAGAGGTATTGCTAAACTTAGCACAATACCAAAGTTATTTGAACAAGTTGTCACAAAGCAATTGGTTCACTCGGTCACAACATTAATATCTCCTTCACAGCATGGTTTTCTGAGAGGTAGATCAACATCTACAAATTTATTGGAATTTTCTACATTCTTTGAAAATCCCTTTATTGTTAATTGACGTTTCTATCCTATGACATCTTAGATCAACATAAGTTGTTACAATCAGATCTGACCAGCTATCTGGTGTGATAATAACTTAATGGAACTAAACCTGAAAAAATGTAAATTTATGACATTTGCTAGAAGACACCAACTTTCATCGCTGTAACATATAAATAATTGTAATCTAGAAAAGGTTTTTACTTTTGTGAACCTGGGTGTTACTATGGATCCAAAACTTCGCTTTCATCTACATATTGACTTATGTGTGAATCAGGCGAGTGGTGTTCTAGGTTTCATTAAAAGATGGTCAAAAGAATTTAATGACCCATTCGTTACCAAAAGTCTTTACATATCACTTGTAAGACCAATTTTGGAATATGCATCAGTCTTGTGGAATCCACAATACAACTGCCACTCTGATAGAATTGAATCGGTTCAAAAACAATTTTTATTATTTGCTTTAAGAAACCTTCGCTGGAATCCGAATCAGAACCTACCTCCATACGAAAATCGTTTAAAACTCTTGGATAGAAGAACTCTAAAAAATAGAAGAACGATGCATAATGTAACATTTTTGATTAAATTGATAAATGGCTCTCTGAATTCTACATTTTTGCTTCCAGAAATTGATTTTAATATCCCAACCCGTCGTTCCAGATCTTTCATTCCGTTGATATTAAGTATGTGCCGTTCTAATTACGCGCAGAATGAACCTTTTCGTTGTATTTGTAGCGATTTTAATAGCCTGTATTCTGTCTTTGACCTGTCCGATTCACCTTATAAAACTAAAACTTTTATTTTAAATGCACTTGATCACACTTAAGCCTTTGTTGCTCTTTGAGTTTTTGGACCGCTTAGGGTCTAACGAAATGACAGGGTTGCCAAACTCCACAAAAATCGGCATTGTCGATTTTTTGAAAGTGTTGTATTTTTGTTGTATTTTATATTTATATTTCAGCAGAATTTTGTTTTTTACTGTATATTGTATACAAATAAAACAAAATTTTTAGCTGAATTCACATTTGTTCCGTTACTGTTTACTTAACTGTTTGTATTTGATTTTTTATATTTTTTATAAAAAAATAAAATACTAAAATTAATATTTGTAATCTTTGTCGCGTAAATTAACTGTTTGGATTGTTCTGTCTTTGTATTTGTGTTAAGTCTAATATCGTAAAGTAGACAAAAATTATATTTGATCAAATTCATATTCGTCGCATGAATTCTGATGCTTCATAATATTTTCTTTTAATTCTATTGTTTATCTTATATTATGTTATGTTTGGAAGAATTCTCTCTTGCATTCATAAACTATTTCGCGTTTTATTAATATGCGTTTTATCAGCTGATGATTTTAATCTTTAGCTGAAACGAATTTCCAAATATGTTTACCCGCGATCGGTTACACAGCGTAATCCGGATTACGGCTGTTCGGTCACCAAATCCGTGCGTCATGCGGATGTGCCCCTCGGTCGGTTGGGCGGGTAAGTGGGACCGTTGGGATTCGTCGTTAAAAAAAAAAAAATGTCTTCTCAATTAAATCTTGGGTCTTCTTTGATGAAAAGTGGCCTTGGTTGTGTGCGATCTTGATGATTTCTTTTTCCATTTCAGATGGTACTACGATTAGCTCCTTAATGGGATCTTTATATAGTATATCGTACTTCACAAAGTAATCGTCGTAACTCTCGTTCTCCAATACCTTCTTGACGGCTCTTATCCACTCGTCTATCATTTGTGCCTCTTTGATGCGATGTTGAAGAGTATCCTCCATCATTAAACAATGTACTCGGCTCAGAGCATCAACATGTTGCATCTTGGTGCCTGCGCGGTGTTCAATCTCATAGTTGTAATCTTGAAGACACATCGCCCATTTTTCGACTCGTAATGGAACATTTTCCTTTTTCATCGTCAATGCGAATGCTTTTTACCCAAAACGTAAATCCCCCACTTTTTTAAAGCCTCTACGATAGCTAGTACTTCAAGCTCGTACGACGAATATTTTTCTTCTATTGATGTCGTCTCATATACTCATATACTGGACTGGATCCATTTGTTGGTCATCAGGATCTTTCTGCAGTAGAACTGCACCATACCCAAACTTACTCGCATCAGTGTGAATATCAGTTAATGCTGTGCGATTATACAATTTTAGAGTAGGCGAGTTGACTAATGCTGCTTTCAGCTGTTCAAATGCTACTACCTCTTTGTCTCCGATTCTGAATCTTACGTCGTCTCTAAGTAGATCCGAAAGTGGTTTCGCTGTGGATGCATATCCCGGAACAAAGCGTCGAAAATAGGATGTCAGCACCAGAAAACGCTGTAGTGATTTCTTGTCTGTCGGCAATGGAAACATGTTAACCGCTCTCGTCTTTTCAGCAGATGGTTTTATTGTCGAATTTTCAATAATATAACCCAAATATGTTACTTTTTTTTGTAAAATTTACCATTTCTGCCATTTTATTTGAAGTCCATACTCTCTTCCTATGTCCAAAACTTTTCTCAATTTTACGATCCCTTCTTCTTCATCTTTCGCCGGTATAATAATATCGTCCATGTATATCACAATTGATTCATCTTCAATCATACCTCTGAATATTGCCATAATGTATCGGCAAAATGCTGCTGGTGATGTGCAAATTCCGAACGGAACGTAGTTGAACTCGTACTGTCCGTTATGCGTTGCAAACGCTGTGTACTTACGCGAATCTGCTTGTAATGGGACATGAAAGAATCCGTTACGCAAATCCAAAGTGATAAAAAGTCGTTGTAATACGTCCTCCATATGAGTCATCGGAAATTGATCGCGTTCTATTTTCTCGTTAAGTCTGCGATAATCACAGCAAAGGCGTTTGGTACCATCTTTCTTACCAACGAGCACTACCGGTGCTGCGTATGCTGAAAAACTCTGCCGAATAATGCCTTCGTCCAACCACTCCTTCACTTGCTCCTGTACGATGCACTGCTCAGTATACGGCAAACGTCTCGGATGACTATAAATTGAATGTTTATCTTTTACTACGATAGTCATCTCAATCGGCGATGGTCTTGATTTTATTGGTTTGTAATCTTCTATCAATTCCTCGATTATTGCTCTGTTCTTCATGTCTACATATGAAATGACGCATTCTGGTTGGTAACTCACGTTGTCAACAATACTCGAAACACAAATTCTCTGGAACTCTCCGGCCAACTCTGAAATTTGTGATAGACTTACAGGGTTATCACTGTTGTCCACCCCAATCTCTTCTTTGTCTCGTGCTCTTTCGACATTCTGCTTTTTTCCCACAAACGTAGCACCTTCCGAATTTATTCTCAAATCGACGAATTGTAAAATATCATTACCAATGACTGCAGAATAGACAAGGTCGCTTTCTCTCATTACGTGGAAAGTGATATTCAACGCTACTCCGTCTATGTCAATGTTAATATCGAAGCTTCCCATCGTTGTTATTTCTTTTTGACCCACTCCTAGAAAACTGGTCTTTACTGGTATCCACTTGATGTCCCCTAGCATCATCAGAGTATCATATCGAATTACACATACGTCGCTGCCTGTATCGATCAATGCAGAAAACTTAAAACCTGATATTTCGATATCTTTGAAAATTCTGTTGCTTTGTTGAACAAGTAATCTCGGATATTTCTCCGTTTTCGGTTTCCTAGTTAGCATATTGATATTTGTCTCGTTAGATTTGATGTTGAACGATGACCTGGCTTATTGCATTTAAAACAGGTGTAAGTCTTAGCTTTGCACTCCTTTGCAAAATGTCCTTTACCTCATTGCTCTTATTTCTAACAATTTAACTGAACTTAAATATATTTATAATATACTGCGCTTTTCGGTTGCGACTTATGGTTCGTACGTTCTTGGCTCAACTGTCGTGTTATGGGTTTTTTTTATTTGGGGCACTTCGTACCCCAAACATTTCAACATTTAAAAAAAATCAGTCTTCATGACAAAACAAATAATTTACATGCTATATGCAGTTGGCGGATTCTGCTCCATCTTGCGGATCAGGAGCTGAATTTTCTCCTTGTTGGATATAACTAATTTCCTGCAAAGAATAATCACATAATTATTGAAAAACGCGTCTTTTTATTTTGTTAAATATTTTTTTTTACTTTGTTGGAGCTATTTTCTTGTTTTCGCCGGCAACTACACAACACCAATGTAGCTAACTTCAAATTTTGACAGATCAGTCAGACAATCAGACACAACTGTTGTAGATCATAATAAGTATACAGAATACACAACAGAGTTGCATGACAACAGTGGAATCAGTGGAATCTGTCGACATGTATGCTTTCGCCGATACATACATGAGTGCCGAAAAAAGGAGTATTTTCATTTGGTGGGTACGGGGGTTTATATGTAAATTTGCCAAACACACTCTAGAAAAATCTGAGAAGATCTTTCACATATAAGTGTGGGCAAAGCCCCGACTGCGAATACTGGCTTCTGCGTAGGTCGCGCTCATGTGTGGGGGGGGGGGGCGCCATATATGCGATCATATAGACAAGATTCTTCTAGTTCTTTTTAGGCAGGGAAAAGAGTGCGAACAGATTTAGTGGACTGGCGTTTTCTTTTTTTTATTTAAATTTAAATTTGGAGTAGTGTTTAAAAAAAGGATTGTGGTTTTAATTTTTAAATTTGATTTTTAAATTGTGTTTTGGTGGTTGCTGAGGACCTCGTCGGAGCGTGGAGCTGAGGCAGGAGATATTTATGAAGGGAGTATTTTTCCGCGCTGGTGTTATTTCCACCAGCGGGCGGCAATAGTGTTTTTATACGTGGCGGTCGGCCATTTAGTTTATTCGAAGGGAATAAAAGGAAGGAAAAAATGTTAATAGAGTTTGCCAAGTTGTGGCAAGTCGGTTGTGGCAAGGCGGCCATTGGTGTTACGAGATTTTTATAGTGGAATTGGTCTCCGTCGGTTTTGTGGTCCTGGTTTCCCCTTTCCCTTCCAATTTTTGTTGTGGCGTCCCGCGCCTGAGCCAAGTCCAGCTGGTGAATTGATTCTGTAAAGAATCGTGCGATGGATTTCAGGCAGGTCGGTCTGGTCCTTTTTTTTAAAATGCTCTCGTTTGACAAATTTCCGTTTTGTGTGTCAGTGAGTGGTCCCGTGAACCAGGTGCACATAAGAACTTGATTTTTGTCATTAGTATTTTTTTTCTAAAATACTCTTGTTTGACAGATTCCCGTTTTGTGTGTCAGTGGGTTTTCGTTTCCATTTCACGTTCGGTTATTTGCGGTTTCCATATACGTGTATATTTCAGAGTAGGATTTGAAAAGTTTAGTTATCGGGTTTTCGCGTATACGTGTGTTTCGTTCGGTCGGGGATACCATTCCGCGAGGGTCGGCTTTAATCCAACGCGTCGCGATTGAGCTAGCGGGCAATTAGGGATTTTAGTTATCGCGTAGGAATTTTTTTGATTTTAGTTTTTTAAGGTTTAGTTAAAAATAGCGCTAGAGATGGGCACACTGCATTATATATTAAGTGCATTACAAATTGCTGTAATCAGTAACCTTTTACTGATACTTAAATTTAGTTTGCAGTACCAGTAATTTTACTGATTACTGAAAAAAAATGCAGTAAAAATGAAGTTTTACTGCTTACTGAAAAAAAAACTGTAATCAGTCATTTTTACTGGTAATGCAAATAAAATTTTCATTACCAGTAAACATTTACTGGTTACTGAAAAAATTGCAGTAGAAATACATGATTACTGAAAAAATTGCAGTAAAAAAAAATTATTCTTTTATTTTGTTAAGCTGTTAGCTTTTCTCAAAACAAGCATTTCAAAATGTACATCACTGAGTTTTTGTCTTCTGGAACGATGCACAATCCCAGCTAACGAAAACAGCCGTTCTACAGGTGCAGATGAGGGTAATGGGGTATTGTATTTTAGAAACACGTTTTTAATAGCTAGATGATTTTTTAGACAATTTGTCGTTGTGTCTCGTTCGACCAGGTATAAAATTGTTTCCTCCAGATAATTTCCCGAGTCAGTGGAAACAGACTGTATGCTAACATCTGTTTAATCGGATATAGAAATACATATATTAATGCAAATATTTAATGGAAAACTAAGAGTAAAACTTTACCAATATTTTCTTCCCCGAAATCAAAAAATGATTTTTGCGGTGTTTGAGGCAGAACACGAGTGTCGGCATCGGCTATTTTGCCATACTTTACCACTTAAGTGTTGAACATTTTCTTCACTTGTTCTTCTGTTTGCGTTGTTGCCGTTTCTGACAGAGCTTTTAAAAATCGTAATTTTATATCAGGAATAGATATAGCCGCAATAACAGCAACCCAAGCGTCAGTCTGCATCAGGAAATATTTCTCAAATCTTTTAAGTAAAGCTTCTTGCATTTTTTTCGCTTACTTCGACTAAATACTTAAAGCTCGCTGGCTCCAAACAACGCATTTTAATTCTTAAAGACACTATACTGGGGACAAAGTAGCCAAAATACATGGTCTTTTCGACAAATTGTCTAAAAAATCATCTAGCTATTAAAAACGTGTTTCTAAAATACAATACCAGATTACCCTCATCTGCACCTGTAGAACAGCTGTTTTCGTTCACTCAGTGATGTACATTTTGAAATGCTTGTTTTAAGAAAAGCTAGCAGCGTAACAAAATAAAAGAATAATTTATTTTTACTGCAATTTTTTCAGTAATCATGTATTACTGAATTACTGATTTTTACTGAAATTTTACTGGTACTGCAAAGTGCCCATCTATGATCATTATAATTGAAACAACATCTACATTTGATTTTCATGTATTTATCTATTAACATCTGTTAAAAAGCGTAAAAGTGTTTCTCTTGATGAAAATTAATTTTAATGTAAATGACACTCATGAGCTGCAGCAGCTTGAATTCATGACAGCGAAAGTAATGTATGCACCAAAAAGACCCCGTTATCCTTTAACAATTTGTCGGAAATTACTTGCAATTGATACGCAGGCAGAAAATACGACTATAAACTAAAATTCAATCAAATCGGTCCCATTAATTAGACGATAATTACAAAAAACTCTCTCCTGCACAATTTGCTTTTTGGCACTTACATGCATTTCGCGATAAGGGGTCGATTTTTTGGTACTTAGACCCAATAGACTTACAACCCTTCAATTGTTTGAACAAAAAAAAAAAATGCTTGTGAGAATGTAAGTATAATTTTTTTTTTGTATAATGAAATAATTTAAAAATGCGGTTGACTGTGAATTTATTTTGACTCTCAGGATTTTGATTTTAATATACCAGCATTCGCTTCCGTTAAGTCTAAATTAAAAAAAAAAAAAAAATATGGATTTAGTTGAGGGAATTGGTTTGGCCGAAATTGAAAAAATTCGAGCGAACGAAGAATATTTTGAAAAAATGTTCATTGAATCACAGTCGTTGGCAGAGAGCTGTAAGAATTACAATAATTCCGAAACATGACGGCATGCCAATAGAAAAATATTTCCGGGTGAAATTATTTAACGAATTTTTAGATTTTTACAAAATGGAGCTGAAGGAAAGATTCACAAACCATAAAAAATTACTGACTGGATTTCACACATTTTTTAACGATGGTGCTTCAGAAAACCATTTGAAATCCATCTTTGAGTTTTATCAGAAGTTTCTTGACTCCGTAATCATCGGCAGTTACTGAAGTGGGACTATATAACAATATATTAGCCGCAAGGCCGCGTTACCAAATAATACCATTGAAGTGTGTCCCAAGGAAGTTTTTCCTAATGTGAATACATTCCTGCAAATTTTAGCAACCTTACCAGTGCCAACAAGTATGGCTGAGAGCACTTTTTGGTGTATGAACGACATACTTAAGAAGTTTACCAGGACAGGTATAGTTTTGAGTTCGAATTTGTTTTATGAACGGTTGTACGAAATTTGCCATTTTTTTAGCGTAATTTTCTTTAGATGACAAACATTGATAATTGAATACGTTGCTTTTGATTACGCCGGATCCAGTTAGTGTTAATTGTGTCAACTTTGTGCCACAAACTGCGGATATTTCCAAGTCTAATGTTATTTCTTGTATTTGTGTCAGGACGTCGCAGGTGGCATTTTGCTACTCCGATTGAAAATGTTCTCATTCCCTCCCAAAATGGATCCAAATTGTAGTAGACTATCATTTTTAATTCTGCTGTCACGATTTTTGCTGTCCTTGAAAGTAATGGGATTCCTTGAAAGTATATTCTAGGATCTGCACCAAATTTCTCAACCAGAACTGTACTACCGAGTACTGCCGCTAGTAGCAGTAAGGAGACAAGGACTGTTAAGAGAAATGGATGGTTTGTGGATTTGTGTCGTTTGTTGGGGATATCATCTGCGCTTTCATTGTTTGAAGGTCTTGGGTGTTGTTCATTCTGCGACTCTTGTTCTATATTTTGGTCCATGGCTGTACTTTCATCTGGATTGGATTCCGTTATTGGGAGTGGTGCAAGTCTATGAATTGGACGCTTACAGATTCCGCTTTCAGTTTTTATGTCCGCTACTCTAACAGCATTGTCATGCCCCTGGTGGGTTTTGACTATCCTTCCCAGTGGCCATTTAAGGGGGGGTAAATTGTGTTCTTTGATTACCACCACCATGCCCGGTTTAACGTTGTTGATTTGCTCCTTCCATTTATGTCGGTATTTAAGTTCATTTAGGTAATCTCGCGAACACTGCTTCCAAAATTCGTGCTTTAGTTGCGCTACTAATTTCCATCTTGTGAGCAACGACCCCTTGGTGGATGTTGCAGTTGTATCAATTTGTGCCGTTAGCGGTTCACCAATCAGAAAGTGTCCGGGTGTCAAGGCGTTTAAATCATTCGGATTGGCTGACAGTGGTGTCAATGGTCGTGAGTTTAAGATTGCTTCTATCTCCACCATCACTGTCTCCAACTCTTCGTAAGTCAATGAGGCGTTTGAAACACTTCTGACAAATTGATTCTTGGTAGATTTTACAGCTGTTTCCCATAAGCCGCCAAAATGAGGAGCTCTTGGAGGGATGAAATGGAATTGAATGCCTTTGTCGCTGCAGGTCCTCATAATGACTTATTGTGCTTTCTCCGTGTGAAGCGTGTTCTTTAGGTTGATCAGCCGGTTTCTGGCGCCAACAAAATTTGTCGTGTTGTCACAATATATGAACGCTTCTGTCGTGAGATCACTGACGATTTCTAAATGAACCGCCTTGGTGACAAAACAACAAAATACCGCTACATATGCTATGTGTGGCCGTTTTCCGAGCTTTGAAATGAATCCAGAAAGGACCATAGAAGTCTACTCCGGCATTGAATTCTTCTACTAGTTGGCTGAATTCGTGTCGCTGGCAATCCTCCCATTATTTGTTGACATAATTTTGGCTTCGCCTTGGAGCATCGAACACAGTGTTGTACGACCGATCGAGACATAGATTTCCCTTTGATGGGCCGAAATCTTTGTCGAATGTGAGCCAAAAGGGTTTCTGGTCCACAGTGAAGGTGCTTTTCATGAAACCATTTCAACAACAGTTTGGACAATGGGTCGTTGTATGGAATAACCATTGGATGTTTGGCATCGTATGTCACGTTGGCCGCCTCCACCCTTCCGTCAACACGAATAATTCCGTTGTCATCGAGAAAAGGGTTGAATCCACTGAATTGGCTTGTTTTACTTACGCATTTGTGTTTGCTGAGAGACTGTATTTCGTCTTTAAAGTCTGACAGCTGCGTGGCCCTATTTATGACATTAAGGGCAGCTTTAAGTTCATCAGTTGTGATTTAAATATGTTGTCTGCTCCCTTTTTGGCATGCTCTATGAAGCTAAGCATGTATGTCAAGATATGTAGTAATGTTCTGAATGAGTTTCTGTGGTTTATTTGGTAAATTAAAGCTTCTAAATCGTTCTTGATGGCTATATTTGCATGGACTACTTTTAGCTTTCTCTCCGTGGTGTTTCGACACTGTACTCTTTGCTTAACTGTTGTAAGCACTTTATAGCCAAGTATGGTGCTGAGCGCGTCCCATATGTCACTGTGTTTAATTGATAGTACTGCAAGTCTTCCTTTTCGTCCGTACGCCATACGATGAGCTGGTACTTTCGGTCTTCTCTGCTAATTAGGATTTGGCGGTACATTTTTTGTATGTCGGAAGTAAAAACAAATATTGGGCAGCGAAACCGAAGAAGTTTTGAAAATAATTCGCTTTAAATGGTTGGACCTGTATACATGAGGTCATTGAGTGCTAAACGACGATTTCGATGCTGCATCAAATACTACTCTTAGTTTTGTAGTACTGCTTACAGGTCTGGTCACGCAATGGTTGGATCACATAGTATGGCTGATATCAACCTTTATCATGTGGCCTAATGATTCGTCTTTAATGCATATTCCGCATGTAGCCCAATTTGAATTTGCTTCGCTTATCTTTCCGGCTAAAATCCACCCAAATACTGTGTTTTGTAGAGTTGGGAGTCCTTCATCCAGGTGGATTTTTCCAGTGGACAACAGAATTTGGTAAAACTCAGCACCGATGAGTATATCGATCTTTCCAGGACAATTGAAGTATGGGTCTGCTAAGGTGACATTTTTTGGTATTGCCCAAGAAGATGTGTCCAACTCCACCAATGGTTGTTGTGATACAATATGAGGAAGAATGTACGCTTCCAGTCGCGTTGAGTATTTGTTGATTCTTGATTGGAGCTCGACATTTACGCGACTGCGGGCTTCACTTTTCACCTATGCCTTCAATTCGCATTACAGTGGGTTTCAATGACAGTCCGAGCCTTTTGGCCATTCTTTCAGTCATTAAATTGACCTGAGATCCTGAGTCCAAAATTGCTCTACAATCTACCGCTTGACCATTGTTAGCGGTAAGCCTTACAAATGCGGTGCTGATAACGACGTATCGATTTTGATGAGAATCTTTTGAGGCTGCCAAGGTTGTGGATTGCTTAGCTGTATCATCTTCAGACCTTTTTCCAGTGTTTTCCTGAGCTGGTGCAAGATTTTTGAAGTTTTCTAAATGTACCAGAGTGCTATGTTTCCGTCCACACTTGGAACATTTTTCTGAAGAACAATCCCTTGCGAAGTGGCCTGGTCTCATGCAGTTTATGCATAATCTGTTTGCTTGACGGAATTGTATCCGCTGATTAACTGACAGCTTCTGAAACCATTGACATTGGTTAGTGCTTTGGTAGAGGAAGGTTAGTTCGTTTGCCCGACCGCCTCCAGCGCTTAAAATGTTGTTTCCAGAAACTTCAAAAAATGTTGAAGAGACTTCAGCTCTCTAAGATTGGCCAAGGATTGTTCATAAAGTATATGAAAAAAATTGACAGGTGTAGTTTTTTGACCAAGATATGTAGTATTATTATATCACATGATGTTGTGTCCACGCCCAAGTTTTCCAATGCCCTTAGAGTTTCATTCGTGGTGTCATGAAGACCTTTCAAAGCTGACACTGATGGATTATCTGCTGGGTGCTTTGCTTGTCCTATTAACTTATCCATCAGAGCTGCAGTAACTACTCGCTTATTGTTATAGCGACCCTGCAGAATGGTTCAGACTGTGCTATAGTTTTCTGTCGTTGCTGTTAAGTCTCCAATCAGTTTTTCCGCTTCTCCGACCAGGTTTCTTTTTAGGTACAACATTTTCGTCACTACCGGAAGTGTGGACTTGTGGATCATCTCGTTAAATACATCGTAGAACTGACGCCACTTCAGGTAGTCACCATCGAATTTTGGCAGATCCACCTTCGGCTGAGCATGTTTGGATCGTCCCATTCTGCTAAAAAAGACAATATTATTCCTTTTATAACCATTCAGAGTAAATAAAAGTCTAAAAGCAGCCAATCGTTGCTTTTTAGCCAATTTTTTTGTAACACTGCTATTATTTTGCTCTGCACTTTTCGCTGACCCGAAAATAAATGATCCAGTAACTTGAAAATCTTAATGCTTGCCAGGCCCGTGCGCAGGAAATTCCCGTGGGTGGGGGTATATACAAAATTAATTTTAAAAAGTTCAGCCAATTCGGACAAACATGTACAACAAAAAAAGTTATGATTTTTAAAATTTTGTATTGCTCTATTAGATTGAAAATGTCAAGAAATGGATACATATAATGGGTCAAAATTGGGACCAAATGTTTTTTTTGTGGATTCGATTGGAAATTTTTAGAAACGGATTTTGGATTTAGGTATTGGCTCCAAAATAACCTATAATGTTTTTTTTTGTGGATTCGATTGGAAATTTTTAGAAACGGATTTTGGATTTAGGTTTTGGCTCCAAAATAACCTATAAATGGCTCAAAATGTTAGTTAGATAGTTCACTCTCTATATTATTTTAAGTCATTTAAGTCATACAAGACATTTTCGTTACGCCACTTTTAGACAAAAAGTCAAATAATAGAAATTTAATTACATAACACTACCCCACCAAATTTGAACATTTGGAATTTGAATTTTATAACGCTGAACAAGATGGCGATCTTGGAATTTTTCTGTCACGTTTTTGAGAAATGTAGGATCAAGAAGTTAAAAAATGGTCGAATAGGCAAAACCAGGGATGATATTTAGGTTGTTCCGTTTTGTACAAAAAAGTAGTACCAAATCTGTCGAAAAAGTACCAACACATCAATGTCCCGGATAAAGCATTCTGCTATCCAGAATTATTGCACAGAATATATTCAAGCAACAAGTATTTCTCTCGATGAATTCTTAAAAGGCCTAACATTAACAGCTATATACTGCCCGCCCAGACACAAAATAACTGAGCAACAATTCCAGACTTTTTTCCAGACTTTGCATTGCGCTTTTGCTTTTGGACATTGCCGCTGTTCTTCAAGTTTGTCAACTTTTCTAAAGAAATTGGAAACAATTCCAAATTTCTGAAGAGGGCACAGAGTGACGGTGTCGGATTTCTGTAAAAAAAAGTTTCAAAAAATTGTACCGAAGTGTATACAAGTTAAAGAAAATTTACGTAAGAAAATTTGCTAATCAATTTCTTAGCTTTTTTTAAATTAGGTTCGACAAAAATATTTGAGAAATAAAATTGGAAAATAAGTTGATTCAATTAATTTTTTATTAATCTGATATCTTCGCATATATTGTACCAAAAATGTCAATGTAGTACAAATGTACTTTTGTCTTTGAAATTGTACCAAAAAAGTACAATTGTACCAAAAAAATCATCCCTGGGCAAAACCCAATAATTTATCAAAACAAAACGAATCTCTGAAAGCTGTTTACGTCATCGTTTAGTGCTAATACTTTTTGTTTTGAATATATGAACGATTGAGTTTAGAGCCATTCATTTGTTCGGTAAAAATAACCAAACTTTGTATTTAAATAAAAAAAAAACTAGCTCAATTCAACATATAAACATACATATTTTTGTTCGAGATATTCATAATACTAAGAAAAATCTTTTGTATGAAATTGTTTGTAAGTTCAGACCAATTAGTAAATATTATATACATATAGTAACGGCCAGTTAATTAGGTACAGCATACTTTAATAACTTATATTGGCTTCCGAAATTTTAAAAATTTTAACTTGGGTACTACTGAAAACACCGTTTGAATGATTACCGTTCGAATAGGCACCTTAAGCGAGAAAATCAGATTTAAAAATGTTACTACTTTTCGATTTTTTTCCTGGAGGATAACCATTTTTGATGCAAAAATTTGCGCTATTCCATAACAAACCATTTTGCAAAAATAATTTTTGTTATAAAAATGCTTATAAATTTTTAGAATTAAAAAAAAAAAATTGGAGATGTGACAATAAGATTAAACCGATTTTTTCGGTTTTCAAACCGCCAATCAACATTTCTATTACGGTTTCAGAAGAAAACGGCTCTAGCCGAAATTTCACAATGGCAGAACAAAATTGAGATTTCAAGTGAAAAAATCTAGCTTCTCTTGTTGTTATGTATTACAACATCTTCAGTTACTACAAAATACATTTTTATCGAGATAAGAATACATTTTAGGAAAAATCAGAGTATGTTTGAATTTATTTTGTAAAAATCTGTTACATTTATAAGAAATCTGTGGTTTTTGGGAGAAAATCTTAAAATCTGACAGAGATCAAATAATCTGTAAAAAAAAAGATAAATCTGTAAATATGGTAAGACTGATTCCATAAAACCTTGTAAAATCGATTAAATTTCAGTATCGTTTCAATAATTTTGTACTGAAAAATAACCCTCTGGGGGGGGTTTTCCATACTGGACACGCCCCCTTATGGGCGTTACAAACGTTGTCTCAAAGTTAGTATACCCTGCCAAAGTGAGTGTAGGGGTATAATAAACTAATGTTAATGCGGTGATATTGGTAGAAAAAAAATTATTTAAGTCAAACTTAGTTTTTAAAAGAGAGAAAATTACATTTTGAAACACAATAGTGGCTTTGATATAACAAATGTGAATTAGAGTTATACACTGTTATAAAGGAAATGAGCCCAATAGTGTATTTCTATCTTATATGTGTGGGATTTACCACTTCGATGGGGTAATCGGAGATCAATCAAGAATTGAGTTTACTCTATTGAATATTTATTTAGGTATAAAAATTAATGTTTGTTTAATTATAAAAACCAAATGTTTGAGAATAATGAAAGTACAAGATTTATGGCACCGTAGCACATCGTTCGTCTTTGGCTCGTTAATCGCAACTCCAGAAATCAAGGACGGGTTGGCATGGTACCGTTCCCACAAAAACTTGAAAACAAAAATTTTGATCATTATAAAAGATGTTTGATTTTTAAAATGAAGTGGGTGGCGAATTCGCCATAATTGCACATTAGACCGTATAACCTTATAGGGGGGAAAAAAAAGTCAACCGCACACCATCTAATTTAAAGCAAATTTGGAAGGAGATTCCGAAAAAAATGTTTTGCCCCGATCGTAGAGGTAGCGTAGTATTGAGGCATTATTATAGGTAGTATGCGGCATTATTATAGGTCTCCTCGAGACTTTGATATATTATACTTTAAAATTGGATGATAAATGGTGACAATATGAAGAAATATGTCAATGCGCTACCCCCTTTCAAATATGCTTCAAATTAGATGGTGTGAGGACAACTTTATTTTTTCAATGTCTAGTGCACATAACATTTTTTTCACATTTTTGGGTTCCCAATCGATATCTACCTTTGGGACCGTCTCGACTGTTACACCCTATATGAATCCCTGAAGAAGACAATAAATCTCCGCAAGTTGATTCCTCTGATCAAGAAGCGCAAATGACCTTGTTAGGAGTTATAGGGTGATTTGTGCGAAAAAAAAGTAAAAAAAGTGTTTGTTCTGTTTGTTTTCTTAATTCTGAATT
Source organism: Heteromyza rotundicornis (assembly GCA_951394025.1). Taxonomy (NCBI): domain Eukaryota; kingdom Metazoa; phylum Arthropoda; class Insecta; order Diptera; family Heleomyzidae; genus Heteromyza; species Heteromyza rotundicornis. Next base: position 40,220,104 of record OX596011.1, read on the forward strand.
ACTGAGACCACATTTTTTTACGTTCGAGGTACTTCTTCCTACTGTGTGGGGGTATTTCAGCTTCGGTATAGCCGATAAAGTCACTCTCTAGTTTTAATTTATTCCCACAAATTACCCTATAACTTGTGAGGACAAAAATCGGTGGCTCATTTTTGCCCACATCTGTTAATTATCTTTTTCATTTTTGCAAGAGAATATACATTTCATTCATATATTTAATTTCATAACAATAAGAGAAATCATTTGAATTGTATTAATTATGTACGGGAAATGTATTGAAAGAGTAGTATTAAGAAATTCCGATATGGTAACGCCATTGCGAAACGTAACTGCGCAACCCTACCTACGCTGTACCAGATCAGCTGACTTTCAACCAAAGGCGTTGAAGAAAACGATCAGCGCAGAAAACAAAATTATTTTATTTTCAACGTGCGGACGCGTAAAATTCCGTTCCGTGGTGTCTTTGCGATTAAAACTGAATAAATCCAATCAAAAGGTCATACTAGTCGAAACCAGTGCGTGATTGTCAGGCGCAGTGTTTGCGACATTACTGCTACAGTTGTTAAAAGATTTAAAATACAATTTGAACATGTTTGGTGGTCGCTCTCCCGTCCGGCGGACGGATGGTGTGACGTACTCATGCTCTCTCCCGCCAATCGATTGCTCTATAGGAGTAATCAATACCAACGCACAGCAACAAATGCCGACATGTCGTTCTAACGAATTTGCGATTCACAGTTTGCCAGGCAAACACCTCTCCGAGCTCATTATTCAGCCAGCTCACTTACAGCATCATCTATTCACTCTCTACCGACTACCTCGCAGCCTAACAGCACCGATCAACTCTCTTGGTCCTCTCAGTGCCCCACTCCTACTATGTATCTAACTCCAAATTCAACTGGTAATGAAAATCCAACAACTAACTTTGTTATGTCAAATACTCTCAATAGCACCTCAGACTCAAAAGTTGCTAACATTTGCAACATCTTCTAACTCCAATGCTGCTGCTAAGTCCTCATACGAATGTTTGATGGCAGCACTATCGTCAGCAGCAATGCCAATAGCACCACCAGCTACGTTAACATTATTCCCTGCAACAAATGTTAATGTAACTCCAGTTCAACAAAATCACACAAATTCAATGAAAAACAAATGAGTAAGTTTCAGTCGGGCAAGCCGACTTATATACCTTACACCTACTGGGCCATATTGGATCCGCCATCTTGAATTTTGAAAATGCGACATCAAATTTGAAATCAGCGACCCCAAAAACCCCCCTGTACAAAATTTCATACTGTTTTGATGAAATCTTAAAATTTCGGCCGCCATATTGGTTCCGCCATCTTGAATTTTTAAATTCCGACATCAAATTCGAAATCAGCAACCCTGAAAACTCCACTATACAAAATTTCATACTGTTTTGATAAAATCTTAAAATTTCGGTAAAAACACGATTTTCACTTATATTGGAGGTAGGCGTGGCAGTCGACCGATTTCGCCCATTTGCAATACCAACTCCTTCTAGTGCCTAAAGGATAAATCCAAAATTTGGGATCCCTAGCAATCGTGTTAACAAGAAAAGAGGACGGACAGACAGGGAGGTAGGCGACCGATTCCGCCCATTTTCAATACCAACTCCTTCTAGGGCCTAAGAAGAATAAATACAAAATTTAAAAAAAAGTTGTAATTGGTCCATTCATATTTTTCTCAGGAGCGTCATCTACCCTCGTCTCCAAAACCGCAGGATCAGGAGAATCAAATGTAACTGGTGAAGCAAACATATCGGAAAAGGATGGAGTTGTTGGAGTTGAAATTGGCTTTGGGGCAGGTAGTAAAAGCCCAACAGAAGTATTTTGTTTAGGAGATGTTTCATCCAAACATTTATACTTCTGAAAGTTTATTTCATACTCCTTCAGTTTAGACTGGGCAGCTGCTAAGTCCTTTGATACTTCATTATATCCCTTTCGGGCTTGACGTACCAATTTACAATTGTCCAGCTCTGTATCGCGGCAATCTTCGCAGGACCAACGAAGTCCTTTTTTACCCGTGATGTGATAAAAACCATCGCATAACCAACAAGAGACCATGCGTTCGTTATCGACTTTAATGGCACACTTACGGAAAGAGCAAATCGTCGCTGGGCTTTCAAAAAGAGTTATGTATTTTTCATCCACTTTTCAGGAGAGCAAAAAACTTATTCTTTGTCTCCTTACTAGGGCTTTCGATCCCGAAGGCTTTTCGCAATCCCGGGATTTTCGGGACTTAAAATTGCAATCCCGGGATCCCGGGATTTTTCGGGATTTAATACATTTACTAGCAAAATGCATTTTAAAAAAAAAAGAAAAAAGTTTTTATGTGTTATATTGGAAAACTGATAGTTTTAGCGTAAATAAATAAACATAAACATTAATTTCAATTTATTAAATGAATTTTTTTTTAATTTTTAGTATTTGAGTTTTTGTTTCTTTAGGAAAGACACAATTCAATTCAAAATATGCTTAAGTAAGGTTTCTGAAATTACTTTTGTATCAGTTTTCAGTTTTACTTAAATATTTTTATTAAGTAATTCATTTTTGTGAGTTCGCTAAGACTGAAAATACCAATTTTCTTCTGAAATAAATATAAATTTATTTTTTCTTAAAGAAAAAATTTCAAGCACAAACAATTTTATTTGTAACCTTTTTTTTAATAAATTACAAATTTTTAAGTTTTTAGTTTACTATTTTTTTAATTTTGGGTTTGTCCAAATGTTGTCAAAAACTATTTTTCTGCTTAGACAATTTTTTTTGTATTTTATGAGCGATGAAAAGTTGTATTTTTCTTGTATTAAACTTTTTTTATGGACTAATTTATTTAAAATGTAGTCCCAAAAATCCCGGGATTTAGGAAAAAATATCCCGGGATTTTCGGGACTGAAAATGGACCGGGATCCCGGGATCAAAATCCCTATTCCTTACGCATTATTTTAAAATTGTCATATTTTAAAAAAATTCCATTAACTACTAAAAGATGCGTTATGAAAAAAAATATTCAGTTATTCTACCGATTCTGACGTGCAACACTTTAGGGCCTTAAATCATCACATAACTCTTTTTGATAAAGAATTTTAATTTGATTTCAGCACAACGGAATTGCATGAAATTTAGACCCAAGATATATGTATGGCCTAGCCACAATATGAGAAGATGTGGGCTTAATTAGTTCACTGGGCGTGGCTCATCCCATTAATGGAATTTCGCGGAGACGTTTTCTTGGGCTTATCAGATATATAATGAGCAAATTGGGTCTTGGGCATACTTACATTAGCACTAAAAATCATATAATTGAAGTGGAACGATCGGTTATATTGGTCAACGTGTTAAGTTGACCAAATGGACTTTATTTTATTCAGAACTATTTATGGATACATTTTGATCGGGAATATATTGTATTACATATTAAATTGGTTTGAATGTCGCTTTTTATACCCTACACCTCATGAGGTAGGGTATATTCACTTTGGTCTGAAGTTTCCATACCTATCATTCCACCAAGAAGGAGGAGTGATAGGTATGGAAAACTATATATTCTTAACCAGCGCCACCTCCTTAGTTGATTTAGAACTATACGTCTGTCCATCTGTCCGTCTGTCTGTCCGTCCATGTAAACACGATTGCAGGGGCTAGAAGAAATCTACAGGGCCCAACCTTTATATATATCCTTTTTTTGGCATTCGAAGGAGTATGTAATAGGTCAACTCCTACCCTACCTTCCATATAAGTGAAAATCGTGTTTTCTAAAATATGTAACCTAATTCCGCTGAAATAGTTCCAAACTTGCTACATTGGGGTTTTTAAGGTCGCTGATTTCCAATTTGGTGTTGAAATGTCCAAATTCAAGATGGCGGATCCAATATTGCCCAGTAGGTTAGGGGTAAGTCGGCTTTGACTGACTGAAACTTACTCACTTGTTTTACTGAGCGTAATGACCGTTTTCGGGAGGTCATAATGCTCATTTAATTTGGGGCCTTACGATGCTGGCCAGAAGTCATACCTTAAAATACGACCTTGAGTTCATTCAAAACTTCCATGATTAGAATAAAATTCAAAAATGTATTATGAGTAGAGACCGACCGAAATCGCTTTTTTTAATTTCGGCTGAAACCGAAATGGCCGAAATTTTTTATTTTTTTTTTCGGCCGAAACCGAAAAAATAAAAGAAACAATTGTGAGATTTAATGTAATAAAGTGGGACATAATTAAGATTATCAGTAGGCTGAAATCGATCGCATATTCATAGTCAAATTTAGTAGCTGCTAGACTTTAGAACCAGCTTAGTAGCTGCCAGTTCAGTGTATTATCTGTCAACTTAGTAGATTACTAAAAATAAGTTGGAACTATGAATATGGGCCGATCATTTTAAGTTCAGATCATGAATTAGATGAATTTAGAAGCAAACTATCAAATGCGTGGAAATCAAGAGTAGTAGAAATTACTGTCGGGGTAGTAGATTTCAAGAGAGGGGAGTAGATATGGGTTTATGCGTAGAGTACTAGAAATTCTACGAGTTGTAGAAATTTCTGTCGGGGAAGCAGATTTGTAGAAAGAATAGTACTTTTGCATTGTATGAAACTCACATAATATTTTGAGGAGTAGATTTCTTACCATAGTAGTAGGAAATATCTTGAGGGAATTAGAAAAATCTGCTACCGTAGTAGAGGAGTAGAAATTTATAAATCATTGCGAGAGTATTAGATCTACTCCGATAGGACATGTCTTCTTTGTCGCTTCTGATTCTTCGAAACTATTGTAGTGTATACATACAAGTCTACATTACCTACCCCTGCATTTCATTAGTACAAGTGCACTGACAATGTATCGACATGCTAACGCTGCACTTTTGAGTACGCTGACCCAATATACACAAATGGTTCTGGACGTTGTCAACAATTGAGTGTATATTGAAATGCACTCAATTTCGGTGACCGTCCTTCGACACCATTCGTCAAGACTAAATTAGCGTACTCAGGGCAACCGGTGCAAATGAAATGCAGAACATAAGTATAACTATATTATTGTAGTGTAAGTAAGTAGGATAGATTAAGAACTAATGTATAACAGTTATAAGTAAAGATATAAAAGAGCCGCGTTGGCCACTAATAAAACCAGATTGAATTGGAACTCTGTTCTTCTACCTTCTCATCTAATTGTGGTGCCTAGCGCCAATCCCTTGTATGCTTGAAGAAGCTTAAAATCTTCAAATACACAAAACACTTTACTCTACATGGCGATCTTGCCACTCCAACCTTGGAGTTTTACTGAGACGATCCAGCGTAGCGAGTCCATTGTAATGGGCAACATGGACTATTATTTTACTGAACACGAACCAAGCAAAATGAAAATTTTCGAGTTTAATGATGAACAAGATGCGGCAATGGCAAAGGCCACCATGTCCGTAGCAGAGGACGAAAAGCCGAAAAACCGAAACCGAAACCGAATTTCGGTCGGTCTCTAATTATGAGACAAAGGATATAATAAATGTATCCTATTACCTTTGTAAATGGTAAAAATTCTATTGGATCTTCAAATCAAATAAAAGCAAACACTATATTACTTATTTCAATTTTATTTTTGGCAATTACATCAATGCTCGCGTTCTAGTTTCGGCTTTGATCAAAAACAATTATGTGAAAGTGTGACGGTCGCCTGCACATGCAAGTAGAAAAATAGAAAAAAAGGAAAGTTATTAGTAAGTGTTAGAATTGGAACGATGCATCCCTCGACCGATTATATCAAACAGTGTTGCCAAACTACAAAAAAAAAGAAAAAAAATCAAAATGGCCACCTTGACTAAACGAAAAAGACATGACATGCAGATTTTGACAAAGAAGGAAGAAAATCTAACCTGGAGACAAAAAGAAGGAAGAACCAAGAACAATTAGCAAATCCCCACAAAAATTAATTACAAAATTAAACAAAATACAAAGTCTACCCAGAGGAACAGACAAACAAACTGGTAAGAAGGAAAACGGAAAAGAATTAAAACTAAGAGAACCTGAAAAAAAATATGGAAAAAAGGTTAACAAAACCCAAAAAATTTTCATAGAATACAGCACCACCCAAGAACCACCAGCACCAGGAAAACACAGCAACGAAACAACAGAAATTTTTGCCGGAGCACCCCGAAAAGTCCGCGAATGGTGGATCACCCTTTTGTTGGCGAGCCTTGGACGGGGTGACACAAATCCAACGGTGGCAGCGGTTTACAAGCGGTAAATGGTAGCCAAAATGTATGTTCTCGTATAATTAGGTAAAAAAATAAGGTGAAACCTTACATAATAAAAAAAAAAGAAAAAAACAACAAAGAACGGTGATGGATTATATTTTCCTTTAAAGAAAAAAAAAGATATTTCGCGATCGTTCCTTTATATATACAGAGTTTTGAAATCGGCGTAGTTAGGAGCGTTAGGTGTTAGATAGAGAACATGTTGGTCAGAGGAATTCCTTAGGTAAAACCCTTTTATTGAGAAAGCGCTGTATTTGGGCTGAAACGAAATGCCGGATACAGAGCCGAGTTTCAAGATTTTCTGAAAAGAAAGGAAAAACTGCGGAAATTTTGATCATAAAAAAAATAAAAGGAAATATAACTCACCTGAAAAAAAAAAGAGAAAGCAATTTGCTAAAAATAAAAAAAAAAAACAAAAAGAAAAAAAAAATTACACTCCATTCTGAATATTTATACCTTTGTAAAATACTTACACCTGAAAAAAAATTAGTAAAAATGTTAAGAAAATTATATTAAAAAAAAAAATAGAAATGAATACTTACCTGCAGGAACTTACCTGTTCTTTTTTAACCAGTTATACCTTATTGGAAATGAAATAAAAGAAAGAAAAGAAAAGTGAATACAAAAACATGATAAATTAAATAAAAAATCGAAAATACTTACCGCTAAGAAGAAATACCTAGAAAAATTTAATTAAATTAAAACGAATGAATCCAAAAAAATATGAAATTGCTTTTTGTTTAAAACCAAAACTACTTATACTTACCATATATCTTACCAATTGTCCTCATATGTAAACATCTGTAAAGAAAAAAACAAATGTCAATTAATTTAAAATTAAATGAAATACCTACCTTAACAATTACTTACCTTTATAGATACTTACCTTTATAAATACTTTCCTTTAAAAATGAAAATACCCAATATACCTATGTTGAATGTTGTAAATCCCTAAGTCAATTATATGGTGTTAAGGAATATTATAAATAAAATGTGTAAATCAATTAAGTGGAAATTCTTTTGAAAGTTTTTATCTGAAAGAATGTCGGAGTAGGAGAAAATATAATCGGTTGAGGATGCAGTAGGGAAGGACGACAGGCGAATCAAGGGGCATTCCATGTAAATGCAAGGCGGAGTGAATGCCACAGGATGGTCATTTGGCGACCATAAGGGGTGGGCCTGCCGAAGGTGTTAAAGATCGACGCACCACCAGACTTGGGAAAATGTTGCTCGGTGCAAAACTATTCGTTCCCTTTTGTGTCTTTTGTTTAATTTCTTTTTATCTTGTTCAGTTCAGTGTTGCCTGTTTTATTGGCACGTAGATTTTTTTGTGTGGATGAGGGAGCACAGCAAGATTCCGCGACTCCGGCGAGTTCATGCCGAGGAAAAAGTACGTGCCACGCTACCGCTCCGGCCAACTAAAACTCATATCCATTACAAAATGGCGCCCAACGTACGAGCTTCTTTAACGAAAGCATCGTTTAAATTATGTTTGTGGGTTTTTGTGATTTTGTAAATGTATTGTTGCATCTTTCGTTTGTAGTAGTTTGTATCTTGAGCAAGATTGTGTGTAGTCGTGGGTTCGATGTTTTTGTAGGAAAAAATGTTCGCAACTTACTGCTGTACTGTTGCTAATAGCATACTGGCTCTAATTGAGAAATTAGAGCAAAGTCATGCAAATGTTAGTAACGTACCATCTTGTCCAAGTCTCTCTTGTTAGTTCGTAAATCGTCCAAAAGCTCAACCGTGCCAAGTTTAAAAAGAAAATAAAAATTAAATTCTTTTTTTTTTGTAAATCATTGCGTGTTTCAAAGGAAATTTAAAATTATAAAACAAAACTTAAAGCTAAAAATAAAATTACTAAATAAAAACAATTTTTTTAAAAAAAAATTTAAAGACTAGAGTTAAAACTAAATACAAACTAAAAACTTATTGCTAAAAATAAATATCTAAAATTACAATTAAAAACTAAAACCTAAAAAAGTCAAACTTTAAAATTTTTTGAAATTGCTAAAATTAAAATTCCAATTAAAACTTAAGAACTATGTTAAAATTTTTTTTAGATTTAAATTAACTTGATTAAAACTTAAAACTATGTTAAAATAGAAAAAATTATTTTTACAAATCCTTTAAAAACTTAACTTGAATACAAATTAAAAAAACTTAAACAGTTTTTTTGTGAAAATTTATTTTTTGGGAACTTTCAATTAAAACTGGAAGCGATACGGGAAGATCGAAACTGTCCGTGGTCAGAGCTTTTGAAGCACTTCCATCAACTTTTATCGAGGGAGACGTACGAGTGGTTTTGGTCGTTTAGACGGCAACACCCTCAGCCCGAATGGGAGGATTTGAAGTTGGCCATGCTTCGGAAATTCCGAAGACATGAGAGCGACTATGAGATTCAGCGGAAGATCATGGAGCGCAGACAGTATTCAAATGAAACGGTGGAAGAGTTCCACAGTGCTGTCATTACACTGAAAAAAAAAGATGGGATAGTGCAGCTAATTTTTCCGATGACTATACACACAATGGATCAGTTGTTGGAAGAATGTCGTCGAGCAGAGCGAAACATCGCCAAGCGACAGCCTAATCGCGAGCCCTATAGAAATCCCAGTTACAAACGCGTCAATGAGTTGGAAGAGGTTAATTCTCAATATAAATTTTTTGAAGTTGAAGCACTGAACAGGCACGACAGCCCTTAAAGTGCTGGAACTGTAGACAGGTGGGTCACAGTTTTTTGAATGTCCATCGTCCGTCCGTAATATTTTCTGCTTCAAGTGTGGTTGGGAGAACGTCATAACCCCCAAATGTCCTAAGTGTCAGGGAAACTCCCAGAGGAGCACTCAGAGCGCCGCGGCGGGGTGCTCAACTCAGACTCAAACCCCGTAAATATTAGTCATTCAGTCCCTTTAATTGTAGTCAATAGAAATTTAAGTAGTAGTATTAAGAAAGTCCGCGAAATTGTCCCGTATCATGTTAGGTTAGAAAATTATTTAATTAGACGTAAGCAAATTTTTGATGATGTCCCCTTGAGTGAGAAGGTCTTAGATATCCGAGCGCGATACACTGCCAGAAAGCGAGAACGCAAACATATCGCAGAGGCGAATATTCCATTTGAGACTGATTATCGGCCATATATGGACATATTTCTAAATGGCCACCGAATCAAAGGCTTGATGGATAGTGGAGCAACGGTTAGCTGTTTGGGAAAGGACTGTTTGGATCTTGTATCCAAACTGAAAATCCCAATACTCGACTACTGTTCCATTATAAAAACCGCCGATGGCCGAGGTCAGTCACTCGTTGCAAAAATTCGTGCCGAGATTAAATGTCGTGATCGAGTTGAGTGTATTACGTTGTATCTGGTTCCTTCTTTGTCCCAAGTGCTATACCTCGGTATAGATTTTTGGAATTCGTTCAATGTTTCCCCATGTTTTGTCAGCAGTTTAAGTATAGAATCTTTGTCTCGATCATGTGAGTCAGATAGTCCCAAAATGCATGTTTTATCAACAACTCAAAAGAAGATGTTAGAGTCAGCTAAAAATGAATTTAGGTGTTATACAAAATTTGGACTAGGGAAAACTAATTTAGAACAGCATTCTATTGACACCGGAGATGCCACCCCTAAAAAGGTGCGGTATTATCCGATATCTCCAGCTGTACAAAAATTGACCTACGAGGAGTTAGATAGAATGTTGAGTCTGAAGGTTATTGAGCCCGCACCTCACGCTAGCTGGAACAGCAGAACTACCCTTGTCATAAAACCAGGCAAAAATCGTTTATGCCTTGATGCAAGAGAGTTAAATAAAGTGACGGTTAAGGACGCTTATCCGTTGCCAAATATTGACCGTCTTTTGAGTCGACTCGGCGATACCTATTTTATATCTACTGTGGACTTAAAAGACGCGTTTTGGCAAATTCCACTAGCAGAATCGGATCGTTCTAAAACCGCTTCCACTGTTCAGGGTAGACCTCATTACCAGTTCACGTTAATGCCCTTCGGTCTCTGCAACGCTGCGCAGCGTCTATGCAGACTCATGGACAAAGTGATTCCGTCCGAACTACATGATCGGGTGTTTGTCTATCTGGACGAATTACTTGTTGTATCGTCCAACTTTGAAACTCACTGTGAGATTTTAAAAACTGTTGGTAAACGTCTGTCCGAAGCTAATCTTACTATTAACATGTCTAAGTCTAAATTTTGTTTTACAGAGCTTAAATATTTAGGTTATATTGTAGGAGATGGAAAATTAAAAACCGACCCAAGCAAAGTTGAAGCAATAAGCAAAATCAACATTCCGAAAACTGTGAAGCAAGTTCGACAATTTCTCGGTACCGCCGGATGGTATCGGCGATTTATAAAAGATTTTGCAACCCTAACAGCACCTATCACCGATACATTGAAAAAATCAGCGAAGTTGGTTTTCACGCCCGAGGCGATAAAATCATTTAATTTATTAAAAGAAGCGTTAGTGTCCAGTCCAGTACTTGTCAGTCCGAATTTTAAAAAGCCTTTCTATGTACAATGTGATGCGTCAAATGTGGGAATAGGAGCTGTTCTATTTCAAAAAGATGAGAATGAGGAAGAACACCCTATAGGATATTTTTCCCAAAAATTGAATGCGGCCCAGAAAAATTATTCGGTCACTGAAAAAGAGTGTCTGGCAGTGGTAACAGCTATCGCTAAGTTTAGGCCATATATTGAGATGATGCCATTTACTGTGATAACGGATCACTCAAGTTTAAAATGGCTCATGAAGCAAAATGACTTAAGTGGTAGGCTGGCGAGGTGGAGCTTAAAGCTGCAGGGCTACGCGTTCGATATCGAGCATCGAAAAGGGTCGAAAAATGTTGTACCCGATATGTTATCGCGTTTTGACATGGAAGAACTGAGTTTGGAGGAAAGCAACGATGTTGTAGATTTAGGGTCCGATGAGTTTAACAACGAAAAATATTTGAAATTAATCAAAACAGTAGAGGAAAATGTAGATAGGTTACCCGATGTGACAAAATTTTATAATGGTGAACCGAACGACGAAGACCATGTATGGAAGTTGTGGTTGCCTAATGAGCTGACCATCGAAGTGATTCGAAAATCACATAAATCACACGAAGGATTCACAAAAACGTTGAGTAGGGTACGTGAATATTTTTATTGGCCACGGATGTGTACTGAAGTGAGAGAATTTGTAAGAGGGTGTAGTGTCTGCAAAGAATGCAAGCATTCAACTCAGATACTTCGTCCTACTATTGGAGCCGAAGTCACTACCAGTAGGCCATTTCAAAAAATCTATATCGATTTTCTTGGCCCGTATACCAGATCAAAATCTGGAAACTCTTTTATTTTTATTGTTCTTGATCAACAGACTAAATTTGTGTTGCTAAAGGCATTGCGAAAAGCAACTGCAAAAGCAGTAAATAAATTCTTGACAGATGAGGTTTTCCACAAATGTGGAGTACCAGAAATTATCCACTCAGATAATGGGAAACAGTTTGTTGGAAAAGAGTTCAAAGAGTTAGTAGAAATGTTTGGTATTCGACACATGCGAACCGCCTCTCATGCACCACAATCCAATGCAAGTGAGAGAGTCAATCAATCCATTTTAACTTCTATCAGAGCTTTTCTCGAAAACGACCAAAGAGAATGGGACGAAAATCTTTCAAACATCGAATGCTCTCTGCGCTCATCAATACACGCGTCAATAGGAGTAACACCATATTTCGCTCTTTTCGGAAACAATATGATCACTCACGCGAGTGCGTATCCGATTGCCAAGAAACTCGATGTTTTAGAAGATGGCGAAATGCAAATAATAACAAAACACGACAAAATGCAAATAATACGATAGAAAATACGAAAGCGTCTTCATAATGCATATGAAAAAAATGTCAAAACGTATAATCGTCGAAGTCGAGAAATCAATTTTCACGTTGGACAAGAGGTCTTTAGGAAAAATTTTGTGCAAAGCGATTTTGCGAAAGGGATAAACGCGAAATTGTGTCGACCATGGCTAAAATGCAGAATTGTCAAACCAGTTGGTAAAAATCTTTACGAGGTAGAAAATTTACAAGGCAAATCTGTGGGCGTTATACACGCACAACATCTCAAACAATAAAAAAAAATAAAAAGGAAAAACAACAAATTGCAAAAATTTCCCCGTAACAGAAAAAAAAAAATAAATAGAAATAGTAATACCTTTTTTGTTATTAGAAAACTTATTCAAAATAAATATAAATTCTAAAATAAGAAACAAAATAGTTCAATTCACCGCATGAAGATCACCGCTGGGACATCCAGAGTCCAAGGATATACATGTTCCATGTTGTGTTTTTATCTTCGTCATCCTTAAATGTATGTAATTGTGTTGCCGGCAACAGATCTGCAAGAAAAATAAAAAAAACAACATGTTGGTAAAAAAAAAATACCACCTCAAACAAATACACATATACCTGGACAATAGAGCCCGACCGATTAATCGGCTTCGGCATCGGCTTCGGCCGTTATCGGCCGAAAATGCACAATCGGCTTTGGCTTCGGTTTTTCCAAAAAATGTCCGAAGTTTTGGCCGAAGCTTTTAAATTTTTTTTTCTTATTTTTACGACACCGAAAACTAAAACAAATTTTTTACGATACGATGCTCTGATGCTCTGATGTCTATGTTAAAAGGAGTCCTGGTAAACTGTATGAAATTTCAAATATAGGGGTAGGAGGCTCACGGAAGGATTCTACATTTAAAGATCAAAGCTTCACAGGTGGTTTTTACCATCAACTAGAAAATCCTATGCCCATCACCTGGCGGATTTGGGAAGTTCTTAAAAAATAGCTACTTAGATGGATTTATTCTTTGGAGAATTCTCTACCATTTCTACTAAATTCCCATTATTTTAAACTTTACTCCAAATTTTTAAAAATGATTTTAAAAAAACCAATTTTTCTTACTGTTAGTTTTGACCTAGGAGGCCCAAATTCGTTTGTGAATTCTCTTTTTACTTTTATTATTTATTTAAATAAATTTTTAGTTCCTAAAAAAACTAAATGTGAATTATATACTCGAATTTGAATGAAAATACACAAAAAAAACAGTTTTTAAAGGGTTTCTACTTAAGTATCGGCTTCGGCTTCGGTATTGGCCTTCGGCGTCGTCCGAAGTAATAGGCTGCCAATTGATCTTTGGCATCGGCTTCGGCTTCGGCCTGAAAATGCTTATCGGTCGGGCTCTACTGGACAAGACTGTTTTAGCAATCTGGAAAAACTCCCGTGATCCTTCATCTGTGATATTAGTATTTAGTTTTAGTTATTTATTCAATTATTTTTACCTTTATTTATACACTTACCTATTTATATATTAAATTATTTATTTAAATCCCATTTATTTATATCCTTATTCAGTTTCATTAAATCCTACTAGTTTTTTTTTTGTTTTTATCTATTTATTAGTCCTTATATTTAGTTATTAAATTATTTACATATTTGTTAATTTATATTATTATTTATTTAAATATCAAATTAGTAATGTAGATCATCTTACGTTGTTGGAAGTCTAAACGTGTGTTACCTTGTTCCCGGAAGTAGAGTAAGTGCAGTTGCCCGGAAGCTGTCATTGCAACCTATTGATGCTCCCAAGCCTGCATCCAATAGTTTGTGGTGTGACGGTCGCCTGCACATGCAAGTAGAAAAATAGAAAAAAAAGAAAGTTATTAGTAAGTGTTAGAATTGGAACGATGTATCCCTCGACCGATTATATCAAACAGTGTTGCTAAACTACAAAAAAATCAAAATGGCCACCCTGACTAAACGAAAAAGACATGACATGCAGATTTTGACAAAGAAGGAAGAAAATCTAACCTGGAGACAAAAAGAAGGAAGAACCAAGAACAATTAGCAAATCCCCACAAAAATTAATTACAAAATTAAGCAAAATACAAAGTCTACCCAGAGGAACACACAAACAAACTGGTAAGAAGGAAAACGGAAAAGAATTAAAACTAAGAGAACCTGAAAAAAAATATGAAAAAAAGGTTAACAAAACCAAAAAAATTTTCATAGAATACAGCACCACCCAAGAACCACCAGCACCAGGAAAACACAGCAACGAAACAACAAAAATTTTTGCCGGAGCACCCCGAAAAGTCCGCGAGTGGTGGATCACCCTTTTGTTGGCGAGCCTTGGACGGGGTGACACAAATCCAACGGTGGCAGCGGTTTACAAGCGGTAAATGGTAGCCAAAATGTATGTTCTCGTATAATTAGGTAAAAAAATAAGGTGAAACCTTACATAATAAAAAAAAAAGAAAAAAACAACAAAGAACGGTGATGGATTATATTTTCCTTTAAAGAAAAAAAAAGATATTTCGCGATCGTTCCTTTATATATACAGAGTTTTGAAATCGGCGTAGTTAGGAGCGTTAGGTGTTAGATAGAGAACATGTTGGTCAGAGGAATTCCTTAGGTAAAACCCTTTTATTGAGAAAGCGCTGTATTTGGGCTGAAACGAAATGCTGAAACGAAATGTTTTTTTTTAACCAGTTATACCTTATTGGAAATGAAATAAAAGAAAGAAAAGTGAATACAAAAACATGATAAATTAAATAAAAAATCGAAAATACTTACCGCTTAGAAGAAATACCTAGAAAAATTTAATTAAATTAAAACGAATGAATCCAAAAAAATATGAAATTGCTTTTTGTTTAAAACCAAAACTACTTATACTTACCATATATCTTACCAATTGTCCTCATATGTAAACATCTGTAAAGAAAAAAACAAATGTCAACTAATTTAAAATTAAATGAAATACCTACCTTAACAATTACTTACCTTTATAGATACTTACCTTTATAAATACTTTCCTTTAAAAATGAAAATACCCAATATACCTATGTTGAATGTTGTAAATCCCTAAGTCAATTATATGGTGTTAAGGAATATTATAAATATAATGTGTAAATCAATTAAGTGGAAATTCTTTTGAAAGTTTTTATCTGAAAGAATGTCGGAGTAGGAGAAAATATAATCGGTTGAGGATGCAGTAGGGAAGGACGACAGGCGAATCAAGGGGCATTCCATGTAAATGCAAGGCGGAGTGAATGCCACAGGATGGTCATTTGGCGACCATAAGGGGTGGGCCTGCCGAAGGTGTTAAAGATCGACGCACCACCAGACTTGGGAAAATGTTGCTCGGTGCAAAACTATTCGTTCCCTTTTGTGTCTTTTGTTTAATTTCTTTTTATCTTGTTCAGTTCAGTGTTGCCTGTTTTATTGGCACGTAGATTTTTTTGTGTGGATGAGGGAGCACAGCAAGATTCCGCGACTCCGGCGAGTTCATGCCGAGGAAAAAGTACGTGCCACGCTACCGCTCCGACCAACTCAAACTCATATCCATTACAAAAGTGAATACATAACTTCATTTTTAGAAACTTTTTAGTACTGAAAATACATAGCTGTATATTCGAAAAAATCACGTAACTCTTTTTGTAAGCCCAGCGACGAAATTATATTTAAATGCAACATTTATAAAAACTAGAGAGTGGACTATCTTCGGCTATACCGAAGTTGAAATACCCCCACACAGTAGGAAAAAGTACCTCGAACATACAAAAATGTGGTCTCCAGACCCTATTTTGAGCTAATTATAGGTGGTTTTGGAGCCCGGACCATGTCCAAAATTCATTTCTAAAAATTTCCAATTAAATCCACAAAAAAAAAAAAAATTGGTGTCAAGACCCCATTTAGACCCTTATATATGTGGCTTCGGAACCTCGGACCATGTCAAAAATACGTTTCTAAACATTTCCAATCGAATACAACAATAAAAAATTTTTACCTTTTTTTTCGGTGT
This sequence comes from Heteromyza rotundicornis, assembly GCA_951394025.1. NCBI lineage: Eukaryota > Metazoa > Arthropoda > Insecta > Diptera > Heleomyzidae > Heteromyza > Heteromyza rotundicornis. The sequence continues at coordinate 40,236,207 of OX596011.1, forward strand.
ATGGGAGCCACGCCCAGTTTTTGTCCGATTTGGCTGATTCTCGAACTTGATCTCAGTATTCACGAGAAAAACATGTACCCAAAGTTTCAAGTCGATATCTACAAAACTGCGACCGCTATCGTGCGGACGGACAGACGGACAGACGGACAGACGGACAGACGGACAGACAGACGGACATCGCGAAATCGACTCAGGAGGTGATACTGATCAAGAATATATATACTTTTCCATACCGGACACGCCTCCTTATGGGCGTAACAAACGTTGTGACAAAGTGAGTATACCCTGCCACAGTGAGTGTGGGGGTATAAAAATGTGTAAAAAAGTGTAGATTGTAACGAGACAAAATGTTGACCAGGAAAATTAAGGCACTTTCAAATTATATTAAAACAAGTCCCTGAAAGTATGCTCTGAAAATGTCCGAGAATGTGGAATCTAAAGCTGGTGTCACAAGAAATGTCTAAAGTAGGCATTATAAGCAAAAACAAAAAAATTTTTTTTAATTTTTCTTGTTATGATACTTAGCTGACAGGAATTCGAACAAAACTTTGTTATTTGCACAAAACTTATTGCACTTAGCCAGAATTTAATTTATTTAATTTATTTAAAAGATCTGTAAAATAATTAACACGGTATAACTATTTAAAAATATTTATTGGAATCGCAATAAAAATTGCAATTAGAAACAAGTTGAAGAGGGTTGCCAACTTGTCGAGGTAAGTTTCGGAATTTGTCCATTGAGTTGGGCATGATGTGTTTTCGTAGCTAATATTGGGGAATACATTTGTTTCGCTTAAGACGTGACGGATTCAACGGTCTTAGCAGTTTTCTAGCTAGAATGTTTGGGTGAAACATGAGCTTCTGCTTGAACTTCGTGCCAAATTTCGGGATTTCGTTTTTGACTTCCAGTATATTCAGGTCTCTGTGGATGTTAAAGTTATTTATATACCAAGGGGCAATTTGTCTCAGGATTTTAGATTGGACTCTCTGGAGTTTTTCCACATTCGAGGGAGAGGCAGTGCCCGGAGCTCAATTCCATATGTCCATATGGGTTTTATTATACTTTTGTATATTTGGACTTTGTATGTGAGATTTAGCTTAGATGCCTTTGAGATTACCCAATTCAGTTCCAATTGTTATACCCCCACACTCACTGTGGCAGGGTATACTAACTTTGTCACAACGTTTGTAACGCCCATAAGGAGGCGTGTCCGGTATGGAAAAGTATATATATTCTTGATCAGTATCACCTCCTGAGTCGATTTAGCGATGTCCGTCTGTCTGTCCGTCCGTCTGTCCGTCTGTCCGTCTGTCCGTCTGTCCGTCCGCACGATAGCGGTCGCAGTTTTGGAGATATCGACTTGAAACTTTTTTTACATGTTTTTCTCGTGAATACTGAGATCAAGTTCGAGAATCAGCCAAATCGGACAAAAACTGGGCGTGGCTCCCATACACCGAAAAAAAAGGTAAAAATTTTTTATTGTTGTATTCGATTGGAAATGTTTAGAAACGTATTTTTGACATGGTCCGAGGTTCCGCAGCCACATATATAAGGGTCTAAATGGGGTCTTGAGACCAATTTTTTTTTTTTTTTGTGTATTTAATTGGAAGTTTTTAGAAATGGATTTTGGACATGGTCCGGGCTCCAAAACCACCTATAATTGGCTCAAAATAGGGTCTTGAGACCACAATTTTTTATGTTCAAGGTACTTCTTCCTACTGTGTGGGGGTATTTCAGCTTCGGTATAGCCGAAGATAGTCCACTCTCTAGTTTTAGTTTAATCTGGGTGATTTTGGATTAAATGTGCTTATGCCATGCGAGTCGTCGATCGAGATGCATTCCAAGATACTTTGTTTCGGAGCTTTTAGGGAAAACTTGCCGTTTATCTTCAGAGCAGGACACGTGCCCCTTCTTAGGGTGAAGGTTAAGTGGCAGCTTTTGGATTCGTTGACTTTGATTTTCCATCGTGATAGCCAATTACTTAGAGTGTCCAAATGTTTTTGCATGTAAAGAGTTGCCATGTCTGGGTTTGAGTGAGAGCACAGGATAGCAGTGTCGTCAGCATAAGAGTTCTATCATTTTTGGGCATATCTGCAGTATAGAGAATATAAAGCAGGGGCGCGAGGACACTACCTTGTGGTACTCCGGCCAGTATTTTGTATTTTCGGGAGACAACCCTTTTATATTTTACTAAAAATTTTCTATTCGTGAGATAATTTTTAAGTAGACAGTGCGGGGAGAATATGCTGTAATTTGTAAATAAGTCCTTCGTGCCAGACTTTATCGAAAGCCTGGGTGATATCGAGGATAACATCGGAGCAGTACTGTTTCTTTTCAAAAGTGCTTTTGATTGAGTCTACAATACGGTGCACTTGTTCGATAGGGCCATGCTTTTTGCGGAAGCCAAACTGGTGATCGGGAATCACTTGTTTTTCTGTAATTTTGGGTGAAATCAATTGTATTAGTAGTTTTTCGAAGAGTTTCGATAACACAGAGAGCAAACTTATGGGGCGGTATGAGGTACCATTATTGGGATTTTTTCCAGGTTTGGGAATCATTGTAACTTGAGAAAGTATCCAATCATCTGGGTAGTGACATGTACTAAGGATTGCGTTAAATATGTGCAATAAATGGGTTATTGCAACGGATGGCAGTTCTTTTATCATTGTGGGCGTTATCAAATTTGGTCCTGGTGCTTTTTTTTGGAGCCAGGCATTTATTTATTGTCTCCATAAGTTCATTTTTTGTTATCGCGAATGTGTTGGTAATGGGATATCACCAGTTGTCTCGTTTGTGGTGAATACGGTTTTTAGGTGGTTGGCAAAAGCAGCACCTTTTTAAGCATCGCTTCTGGCCCAGTTTCCATTTGGCAGCCGTATGGAAGGTTCTACCAGTACTGGTTTTTTCATGTTTTTAGCAGCTCACCAGAGAGAGTAGTTTGTTGATTTTGTGGTGCGAGATGTTCAACAAATTGTTGGAAGTCTCTTTCGGATTAGCTGTTTGTAGAGTTCGAGTGATGGCATTGAGTTGTTTTTGCAGATTTGGGGATCTGTTGTTTTGCCATTCGCGACCTGTTTTACTTTTATTTTTTATTAACTGCTCTATGTCCTTTGGGGTACATTTAGCATAGCTGCTAGTTGAGCTGTTTGGGATTTGCGTGGGAGTGGCCGCTGTAGCTGCTTGCGAAAGCAAGAGTATGAAATTACTAACAGTTGTGTTTATTTCATCTTTCGTTTTTAGTGACACATTTGGGTTAATGTGGGAGCTTATATACTGCCGAAATTAGATCCAGTTTGTGAGTTTACAGGTCAATTTATCTGTTGAATTGGCCTCAGAACTTGGCGAGTACTTTATTGTGATAATAGTTGTGTTTATTTCATCTTTCGTTTTTAGTGACACATTTGGGTTAATGTGGGAGCTTATATACTGCCGATATTTGATCCAGGTTGTGAGTTTACTGGTCAATCTATCTGTTGAATTGGCCTCAGAACTTGGCGAGTACTTTATTGTGATAATAGTAGGTTTGTGGTCTGATGAGAGATCTAGAGAAGATTCTATAGTCAATTGGCTGCTTTTCCCAGTTTTAAATACTGCAAAGTCAATGACGTCGGGAGTTTTTCGACTGTCAGTTGGCCAATAAGTTGGCGTGCCGGAGGAGAATAAGTCAAAGCCAAGTCTGTTGATGGTGTTCGACAGGAGCCTGTCCTTTGAATATATTCTGTGCAATAATTCTGTAGAGCATAATGCTTTATGCGGCTTTTAATAAAAATGGCGGATCCACCTCTAGCGTTTCCGCTTGGATGCTTTGTGTCATAGATTCTGTACCCTGGTAAGTTAAAAAAGTGTTTTTTAGTGAAGAGAGTTTCAGAAATTAGCATAACGTCTATGCTAGACTCTTTCAAGAACTCCAGAATGATATTTTTAGACCATTCATGTCTTAGACATGAGATGTTGTAGTAAGAGACTTTTATTTTTAATCATTTCTTGCATCATATTTTGCATACCAGGCAACACACTAACAATGCTGAAGCACCCGCGAAAGCGTCGCAGTTAAAAGCCTCTGTATTCTCTGAGAATGCATCGCAACTCACTCTTGTGTTTCCTGCTAACAATGCTATTCTAGCTGAAAATACTATTTGAAGAGTCGCTCTGCAGAGGCGCGCCTTGGCGAGACAGGCATGCACCGCTACCTGCAAAAACCAGACCCTACAATGCAAAAACGTCAAGCGACCCCTCCAGAAAATACCAATACGCCTAAGATTTTTAAATCCAAATCGAATATCCAGCACGTAACTCTTGGCCAATATAGATATTCTTTACTTTATGAAGAAGAAAATTCAGACCCTAAACCCAAAACGTCGAAGCCGCCGCCAACTTATCTCAGAGAAAAAAACTCAAATTCTCTTGTCAATCTGATAACACAGCTTGCTGGTTCCAACAGATTTCATGTGATGCCCATTCTCAAGGGCGCTATCCATGAAACTAAAATTCAAATTTATAAAGAGGTAGATTTTTTAAAAGTTATTGATATTTTCGATAAGTGCATAAGGAGCTATTACACATACCAGCTAGGCATGTCAATCCCGGGACCCCGGAATCCCGGGAATCCGCTTCTTAGTCAGTGCGAATCCCGGGATTTTCGGGACAAGTTTTATGAGCAATTTTTTCAAAAATATGCCTTTTATATTTGTTTAGAAAAAATTTATAAATTCAGGAGCTTTTTCTATCATGAATAATTTCTTTCTGAATGGTTTAGTTTTAGCAAGGACCATAGTTTTTCATCCAAAAAATGTTGATAAGCATTCAGAAAAAAACTTCGAAAAGTCGGATATTTTTGGAAATTTAATGTGTTTCATTTGATTTTATTGGTTTGGAAAAATTATTTATTTTGTTTTAAAGAAAAAAATTAGTAAAATTGGCGAAAAGTTTATTGATATACTCGTACATAAACTATATGAGTTATACATATAAAAATATGCAATACGCATTGTAGAAACTTGTACCAATGCGTGAAGGCAATTTAGGCATATTTTCATTACGTCAACAAATTTAAGCAAAAAATAGTTCCAAACTGTTTGCAAATTAGTAGACTATAAAGCACTCAAATCCATTTTGTTTAAATGGAAATCGGATCAAAAAATACATCGAACAGCGTTCGGGACATGAAATACAAATTCCAATTTCGTATATTAAAATGTTCGACAAAATGTTCAGGTCAAGAGTTGTTCGAGAAATGTGGATCAAACGACACATTTTTAAAATGATCTAATTCTGACCGGAAACCCAAGATTCCAAAGACCAAATCTATTCCAATTAGTATTTTATTCTACATATTCTAAAGTTATTCAAACTTTTTTCTAATATTCCAAATCATAGGTGTAATAAATTCAATTTAAAAATACGAACGTTAGTCCATCTCGAACTTTAAAAAGGCTCCATCCCCCTCCTTTTCACCCCCACACCCCCCATCAAAGGATGTACAATTTTATTTTGTCAATAAGAACCCACCTACCAAATTTCATCATTGTAGGTCGAAGGAATCGGAAGTTATGCCATGTTTAAGAAAAAGGGGTTTGAATCCCCCCACGGCCCCCTACGCCTCTGATGGACCCCAAAACCTAAGTACAAAATTTTAGTCCTGTAGCTTAAAAAATACGAACGTTAGTCCATCCCGAACTTTAAAAAGGCTCCATCCCCCTCCCCTTTATCCCCACACCCCCCATCAAAGGATGTAAAATTTTATTTTGTAGGTCGAAGGAATCGAAAGTTATGCCATGTTTAAGAAAATGGGGTTTGAGTCCCCCACGGCCCCCTACGCCTCTGATTCTCCAAATTTCAGCTCTCTATCTCATGTGGAAGTGTATGAAAAAGATCGCCGCAGATTTGAAGAAATATATATATATATATATATATATAGTCAAGCCAAAGCAAGTTAATATAAGGGTTATAAAAAACAGAGATAAGTTACCCCAACCCCTCGTCCGCATTGAACTCGAATTTAACCCCAAGACTCTAAAAAAAGGCGAACCCCACCCCATATATAATCTGCGGTATTTATTACACCGTAAAGTCAGTGTTGAGGAGACGCGTAAAAGCCGTGGTTCAATACAATGCCAAAATTGCCAGGAATTTGGCCACACAAAAAAATATTGTACACTTCCCAGTGTTTGTGTTATTTGTGGTGACTTGTACCAGACCCAATTATGCCCGAAATCTAGGAACGATGCAGTCGTTAGACATTGTAGTAACTGTGGTAAAAATCACACTCAAATTATAAAGGATGTGTAGTCTATAAAACACTTAAAAATAAGGTTTCTTCCCAAACGAGGCCCTTCACGGCAACAACTGCGATGATGTCAAACCCTACTCCAGCCAATATTGCCCAGATGAAATCATACCCACCACTCCAAGGGAATGCAGCTATGACTTCACCACAACAACAACCATTTTCATATGCAAATGTACTCAAAGGCAATACCCAAGACCCACCAGTTATTCAACCCGCTCAACAGAACATTGGCCTTGAACAAACACTCCAGATGTTTATGCAAAACATGTCGCAGTTTATGAACGGCATGCGTACTATGATGCAAGAGATGTTGTAATGGTCGATTGCGCAAAATTACTAAAACTCTTATTTCAAATTTAATTTCATAAAATGATTTCGGTTACTCTTGTAAAAGCGATGACAGAGTTGATATAATTTACATTACTCATTTCATTACCTATGCGACAGTTCGGAGTAAAATACGAATTCCAGTGAACTGTAACATTTAGTCCAATTGTAGATACTTCCGTTCGTCTGAAACTTTTGATCTTCCTCTTTTATCAAACCACCGAGTAAAGCAGACACACGCTAACAAAGTCTTCGTTTTAAAAAATTTGAAGCCCATCCGAAGCGTGGCGTTGATATTTGATTTCACAGGAATTTTAAGTTGCCATTCGCAAACAAATCTAAGGTAACTTTTCAAGATTAGTTAATTTTCAATAGATTTTTATCAATCGAAACGCTGGAATCCAGAGGAATCTTTTTAACAAGAGATGGCGTACCGACACTCTTTTGGGTTTTTTCGTAAAGGTACCAGAAAATCTTTGGTGGAAATTGGATCTTCACAATTCCATTTATAAGCTTGACGATATAAGCTCCGACATTCAGAAGTTTGTAGTCAAGACCTGTTTCAATCCACCAATTGAGACACATTTCCAAGTTCCATTATTGGTAACGGGATTATCCCCACGAGAGCGATCATTTCGACACCACACTCATATCATCCACTGGAAATTCAGTACCGCGTTGCTTGCGTCCAACTCGACACGTTGAAAGCAGTAATACCCACGCTTTAAGAACAAAAATAAACAAGAATTTGCTTTAAAACTTAAAAAAAAAGAACAAAAATTACATAAGTGAATAGAAATAACGAGGAAAAGTAAAGAAAATTTTAAATAAAGAAAAAAAGGTTAACAAAACCAAAAAAATTTTCATAGAATACAGCACCACCCAAGAACCACCAGCACCAGGAAAACACAGCAACGAAACAACAAAAATTTTTGCCGGAGCACCCCGAAAAGTCCGCGAGTGGTGGATCACCCTTTTGTTGGCGAGCCTTGGACGGGGTGACACAAATCCAACGGTGGCAGCGGTTTACAAGCGGTAAATGGTAGCCAAAATGTATGTTCTCGTATAATTAGGTAAAAAAATAAGGTGAAACCTTACATAATAAAAAAAAAAGAAAAAAACAACAAAGAACGGTGATGGATTATATTTTCCTTTAAAGAAAAAAAAAGATATTTCGCGATCGTTCCTTTATATATACAGAGTTTTGAAATCGGCGTAGTTAGGAGCGTTAGGTGTTAGATAGAGAACATGTTGGTCAGAGGAATTCCTTAGGTAAAACCCTTTTATTGAGAAAGCGCTGTATTTGGGCTGAAACGAAATGCTGAAACGAAATGTTTTTTTTAACCAGTTATACCTTATTGGAAATGAAATAAAAGAAAGAAAAGTGAATACAAAAACATGATAAATTAAATAAAAAATCGAAAATACTTACCGCTTAGAAGAAATACCTAGAAAAATTTAATTAAATTAAAACGAATGAATCCAAAAAAATATGAAATTGCTTTTTGTTTAAAACCAAAACTACTTATACTTACCATATATCTTACCAATTGTCCTCATATGTAAACATCTGTAAAGAAAAAAACAAATGTCAATTAATTTAAAATTAAATGAAATACCTACCTTAACAATTACTTACCTTTATAGATACTTACCTTTATAAATACTTTCCTTTAAAAATGAAAATACCCAATATACCTATGTTGAATGTTGTAAATCCCTAAGTCAATTATATGGTGTTAAGGAATATTATAAATATAATGTGTAAATCAATTAAGTGGAAATTCTTTTGAAAGTTTTTATCTGAAAGAATGTCGGAGTAGGAGAAAATATAATCGGTTGAGGATGCAGTAGGGAAGGACGACAGGCGAATCAAGGGGCATTCCATGTAAATGCAAGGCGGAGTGAATGCCACAGGATGGTCATTTGGCGACCATAAGGGGTGGGCCTGCCGAAGGTGTTAAAGATCGACGCACCACCAGACTTGGGAAAATGTTGCTCGGTGCAAAACTATTCGTTCCCTTTTGTGTCTTTTGTTTAATTTCTTTTTATCTTGTTCAGTTCAGTGTTGCCTGTTTTATTGGCACGTAGATTTTTTTGTGTGGATGAGGGAGCACAGCAAGATTCCGCGACTCCGGCGAGTTCATGCCGAGGAAAAAGTACGTGCCACGCTACCGCTCCGACCAACTCAAACTCATATCCATTACAAAAGTGAATACATAACTTCATTTTTAGAAACTTTTTAGTACTGAAAATACATAGCTGTATATTCGAAAAAATCACGTAACTCTTTTTGTAAGCCCAGCGACGAAATTATATTTAAATGCAACATTTATAAAAACTAGAGAGTGGACTATCTTCGGCTATACCGAAGTTGAAATACCCCCACACAGTAGGAAAAAGTACCTCGAACATACAAAAATGTGGTCTCCAGACCCTATTTTGAGCTAATTATAGGTGGTTTTGGAGCCCGGACCATGTCCAAAATTCATTTCTAAAAATTTCCAATTAAATCCACAAAAAAAAAAAAAATTGGTGTCAAGACCCCATTTAGACCCTTATATATGTGGCTTCGGAACCTCGGACCATGTCAAAAATACGTTTCTAAACATTTCCAATCGAATACAACAATAAAAAATTTTTACCTTTTTTTTCGGTGTATGGGAGCCACGCCCAGTTTTTGTCCGATTTGGCTGATTCTCGAACTTGATCTCAGTATTCACGAGAAAAACATGTACCCAAAGTTTCAAGTCGATATCTACAAAACTGCGACCGCTATCGTGCGGACGGACAGACGGACAGACGGACAGACGGACAGACAGACGGACATCGCGAAATCGACTCAGGAGGTGATACTGATCAAGAATATATATACTTTTCCATACCGGACACGCCTCCTTATGGGCGTAACAAACGTTGTGACAAAGTGAGTATACCCTGCCACAGTGAGTGTGGGGGTATAAAAATGTGTAAAAAAGTGTAGATTGTAACGAGACAAAATGTTGACCAGGAAAATTAAGGCACTTTCAAATTATATTAAAACAAGTCCCTGAAAGTATGCTCTGAAAATGTCCGAGAATGTGGAATCTAAAGCTGGTGTCACAAGAAATGTCTAAAGTAGGCATTATAAGCAAAAACAAAAAAATTTTTTTTAATTTTTCTTGTTATGATACTTAGCTGACAGGAATTCGAACAAAACTTTGTTATTTGCACAAAACTTATTGCACTTAGCCAGAATTTAATTTATTTAATTTATTTAAAAGATCTGTAAAATAATTAACACGGTATAACTATTTAAAAATATTTATTGGAATCGCAATAAAAATTGCAATTAGAAACAAGTTGAAGAGGGTTGCCAACTTGTCGAGGTAAGTTTCGGAATTTGTCCATTGAGTTGGGCATGATGATAATATTGGGGAATACATTTGTTTCGCTTAAGACGTGACGGATTCAACGGTCTTAGCAGTTTTCTAGCTAGAATGTTTGGGTGAAACATGAGCTTCTGCTTGAACTTCGTGCCAAATTTCGGGATTTCGTTTTTGACTTCCAGTATATTCAGGTCTCTGTGGATGTTAAAGTTATTTATATACCAAGGGGCAATTTGTCTCAGGATTTTAGATTGGACTCTCTGGAGTTTTTCCACATTCGAGGGAGAGGCAGTGCCCGGAGCTCAATTCCATATGTCCATATGGGTTTTATTATACTTTTGTATATTTGGACTTTGTATGTGAGATTTAGCTTAGATGCCTTTGAGATTACCCAATTCAGTTCCAATTGTTATACCCCCACACTCACTGTGGCAGGGTATACTAACTTTGTCACAACGTTTGTAACGCCCATAAGGAGGCGTGTCCGGTATGGAAAAGTATATATATTCTTGATCAGTATCACCTCCTGAGTCGATTTAGCGATGTCCGTCTGTCTGTCCGTCCGTCTGTCCGTCTGTCCGTCTGTCCGTCTGTCCGTCTGTCCGTCCGCACGATAGCGGTCGCAGTTTTGGAGATATCGACTTGAAACTTTTTTTACATGTTTTTCTCGTGAATACTGAGATCAAGTTCGAGAATCAGCCAAATCGGACAAAAACTGGGCGTGGCTCCCATACACCGAAAAAAAAGGTAAAAATTTTTTATTGTTGTATTCGATTGGAAATGTTTAGAAACGTATTTTTGACATGGTCCGAGGTTCCGCAGCCACATATATAAGGGTCTAAATGGGGTCTTGAGACCAATTTTTTTTTTTTTTTGTGTATTTAATTGGAAGTTTTTAGAAATGGATTTTGGACATGGTCCGGGCTCCAAAACCACCTATAATTGGCTCAAAATAGGGTCTTGAGACCACAATTTTTTATGTTCAAGGTACTTCTTCCTACTGTGTGGGGGTATTTCAGCTTCGGTATAGCCGAAGATAGTCCACTCTCTAGTTTTAGTTTAATCTGGGTGATTTTGGATTAAATGTGCTTATGCCATGCGAGTCGTCGATCGAGATGCATTCCAAGATACTTTGTTTCGGAGCTTTTAGGGAAAACTTGCCGTTTATCTTCAGAGCAGGACACGTGCCCCTTCTTAGGGTGAAGGTTAAGTGGCAGCTTTTGGATTCGTTGACTTTGATTTTCCATCGTGATAGCCAATTACTTAGAGTGTCCAAATGTTTTTGCATGTAAAGAGTTGCCATGTCTGGGTTTGAGTGAGAGCACAGGATAGCAGTGTCGTCAGCATAAGAGTTCTATCATTTTTGGGCATATCTGCAGTATAGAGAATATAAAGCAGGGGCGCGAGGACACTACCTTGTGGTACTCCGGCCAGTATTTTGTATTTTCGGGAGACAACCCTTTTATATTTTACTAAAAATTTTCTATTCGTGAGATAATTTTTAAGTAGACAGTGCGGGGAGAATATGCTGTAATTTGTAAATAAGTCCTTCGTGCCAGACTTTATCGAAAGCCTGGGTGATATCGAGGATAACATCGGAGCAGTACTGTTTCTTTTCAAAAGTGCTTTTGATTGAGTCTACAATACGGTGCACTTGTTCGATAGGGCCATGCTTTTTGCGGAAGCCAAACTGGTGATCGGGAATCACTTGTTTTTCTGTAATTTTGGGTGAAATCAATTGTATTAGTAGTTTTTCGAAGAGTTTCGATAACACAGAGAGCAAACTTATGGGGCGGTATGAGGTACCATTATTGGGATTTTTTCCAGGTTTGGGAATCATTGTAACTTGAGAAAGTATCCAATCATCTGGGTAGTGACATGTACTAAGGATTGCGTTAAATATGTGCAATAAATGGGTTATTGCAACGGATGGCAGTTCTTTTATCATTGTGGGCGTTATCAAATTTGGTCCTGGTGCTTTTTTTTGGAGCCAGGCATTTATTTATTGTCTCCATAAGTTCATTTTTTGTTATCGCGAATGTGTTGGTAATGGGATATCACCAGTTGTCTCGTTTGTGGTGAATACGGTTTTTAGGTGGTTGGCAAAAGCAGCACCTTTTTAAGCATCGCTTCTGGCCCAGTTTCCATTTGGCAGCCGTATGGAAGGTTCTACCAGTACTGGTTTTTTCATGTTTTTAGCAGCTCACCAGAGAGAGTAGTTTGTTGATTTTGTGGTGCGAGATGTTCAACAAATTGTTGGAAGTCTCTTTCGGATTAGCTGTTTGTAGAGTTCGAGTGATGGCATTGAGTTGTTTTTGCAGATTTGGGGATCTGTTGTTTTGCCATTCGCGACCTATTTTACTTTTATTTTTTATTAACTGCTCTATGTCCTTTGGGGTACATTTAGCATAGCTGCTAGTTGAGCTGTTTGGGATTTGCGTGGGAGTGGCCGCTGTAGCTGCTTGCGAAAGCAAGAGTATGAAATTACTAACAGTTGTGTTTATTTCATCTTTCGTTTTTAGTGACACATTTGGGTTAATGTGGGAGCTTATATACTGCCGAAATTAGATCCAGTTTGTGAGTTTACAGGTCAATTTATCTGTTGAATTGGCCTCAGAACTTGGCGAGTACTTTATTGTGATAATAGTTGTGTTTATTTCATCTTTCGTTTTTAGTGACACATTTGGGTTAATGTGGGAGCTTATATACTGCCGATATTTGATCCAGGTTGTGAGTTTACTGGTCAATCTATCTGTTGAATTGGCCTCAGAACTTGGCGAGTACTTTATTGTGATAATAGTAGGTTTGTGGTCTGATGAGAGATCTAGAGAAGATTCTATAGTCAATTGGCTGCTTTTCCCAGTTTTAAATACTGCAAAGTCAATGACGTCGGGAGTTTTTCGACTGTCAGTTGGCCAATAAGTTGGCGTGCCGGAGGAGAATAAGTCAAAGCCAAGTCTGTTGATGGTGTTCGACAGGAGCCTGTCCTTTGAATATATTCTGTGCAATAATTCTGTAGAGCATAATGCTTTATGCGGCTTTTAATAAAAATGGCGGATCCACCTCTAGCGTTTCCGCTTGGATGCTTTGTGTCATAGATTCTGTACCCTGGTAAGTTAAAAAAGTGTTTTTTAGTGAAGAGAGTTTCAGAAATTAGCATAACGTCTATGCTAGACTCTTTCAAGAACTCCAGAATGATATTTTTAGACCATTCATGTCTTAGACATGAGATGTTGTAGTAAGAGACTTTTATTTTTAATCATTTCTTGCATCATATTTTGCATACCAGGCAACACACTAACAATGCTGAAGCACCCGCGAAAGCGTCGCAGTTAAAAGCCTCTGTATTCTCTGAGAATGCATCGCAACTCACTCTTGTGTTTCCTGCTAACAATGCTATTCTAGCTGAAAATACTATTTGAAGAGTCGCTCTGCAGAGGCGCGCCTTGGCGAGACAGGCATGCACCGCTACCTGCAAAAACCAGACCCTACAATGCAAAAACGTCAAGCGACCCCTCCAGAAAATACCAATACGCCTAAGATTTTTAAATCCAAATCGAATATCCAGCACGTAACTCTTGGCCAATATAGATATTCTTTACTTTATGAAGAAGAAAATTCAGACCCTAAACCCAAAACGTCGAAGCCGCCGCCAACTTATCTCAGAGAAAAAAACTCAAATTCTCTTGTCAATCTGATAACACAGCTTGCTGGTTCCAACAGATTTCATGTGATGCCCATTCTCAAGGGCGCTATCCATGAAACTAAAATTCAAATTTATAATGAGGTAGATTTTTTAAAAGTTATTGATATTTTCGATAAGTGCATAAGGAGCTATTACACATACCAGCTAGGCATGTCAATCCCGGGACCCCGGAATCCCGGGAATCCGCTTCTTAGTCAGTGCGAATCCCGGGATTTTCGGGACAAGTTTTATGAGCAATTTTTTCAAAAATATGCCTTTTATATTTGTTTAGAAAAAATTTATAAATTCAGGAGCTTTTTCTATCATGAATAATTTCTTTCTGAATGGTTTAGTTTTAGCAAGGACCATAGTTTTTCATCCAAAAAATGTTGATAAGCATTCAGAAAAAAACTTCGAAAAGTCGGATATTTTTGGAAATTTAATGTGTTTCATTTGATTTTATTGGTTTGGAAAAATTATTTATTTTGTTTTAAAGAAAAAAATTAGTAAAATTGGCGAAAAGTTTATTGATATACTCGTACATAAACTATATGAGTTATACATATAAAAATATGCAATACGCATTGTAGAAACTTGTACCAATGCGTGAAGGCAATTTAGGCATATTTTCATTACGTCAACAAATTTAAGCAAAAAATAGTTCCAAACTGTTTGCAAATTAGTAGACTATAAAGCACTCAAATCCATTTTGTTTAAATGGAAATCGGATCAAAAAATACATCGAACAGCGTTCGGGACATGAAATACAAATTCCAATTTCGTATATTAAAATGTTCGACAAAATGTTCAGGTCAAGAGTTGTTCGAGAAATGTGGATCAAACGACACATTTTTAAAATGATCTAATTCTGACCGGAAACCCAAGATTCCAAAGACCAAATCTATTCCAATTAGTATTTTATTCTACATATTCTAAAGTTATTCAAACTTTTTTCTAATATTCCAAATCATAGGTGTAATAAATTCAATTTAAAAATACGAACGTTAGTCCATCTCGAACTTTAAAAAGGCTCCATCCCCCTCCTTTTCACCCCCACACCCCCCATCAAAGGATGTACAATTTTATTTTGTCAATAAGAACCCACCTACCAAATTTCATCATTGTAGGTCGAAGGAATCGGAAGTTATGCCATGTTTAAGAAAAAGGGGTTTGAATCCCCCCACGGCCCCCTACGCCTCTGATGGACCCCAAAACCTAAGTACAAAATTTTAGTCCTGTAGCTTAAAAAATACGAACGTTAGTCCATCCCGAACTTTAAAAAGGCTCCATCCCCCTCCCCTTTATCCCCACACCCCCCATCAAAGGATGTAAAATTTTATTTTGTAGGTCGAAGGAATCGAAAGTTATGCCATGTTTAAGAAAATGGGGTTTGAGTCCCCCACGGCCCCCTACGCCTCTGATTCTCCAAATTTCAGCTCTCTATCTCATGTGGAAGTGTATGAAAAAGATCGCCGCAGATTTGAAGAAATATATATATATATATATATATATAGTCAAGCCAAAGCAAGTTAATATAAGGGTTATAAAAAACAGAGATAAGTTACCCCAACCCCTCGTCCGCATTGAACTCGAATTTAACCCCAAGACTCTAAAAAAAGGCGAACCCCACCCCATATATAATCTGCGGTATTTATTACACCGTAAAGTCAGTGTTGAGGAGACGCGTAAAAGCCGTGGTTCAATACAATGCCAAAATTGCCAGGAATTTGGCCACACAAAAAAATATTGTACACTTCCCAGTGTTTGTGTTATTTGTGGTGACTTGTACCAGACCCAATTATGCCCGAAATCTAGGAACGATGCAGTCGTTAGACATTGTAGTAACTGTGGTAAAAATCACACTCAAATTATAAAGGATGTGTAGTCTATAAAACACTTAAAAATAAGGTTTCTTCCCAAACGAGGCCCTTCACGGCAACAACTGCGATGATGTCAAACCCTACTCCAGCCAATATTGCCCAGATGAAATCATACCCACCACTCCAAGGGAATGCAGCTATGACTTCACCACAACAACAACCATTTTCATATGCAAATGTACTCAAAGGCAATACCCAAGACCCACCAGTTATTCAACCCGCTCAACAGAACATTGGCCTTGAACAAACACTCCAGATGTTTATGCAAAACATGTCGCAGTTTATAAACGGCATGCGTACTATGATGCAAGAGATGTTGTAATGGTCGATTGCGCAAAATTACTAAAACTCTTATTTCAAATTTAATTTCATAAAATGATTTCGGTTACTCTTGTAAAAGCGATGACAGAGTTGATATAATTTACATTACTCATTTCATTACCTATGCGACAGTTCGGAGTAAAATACGAATTCCAGTGAACTGTAACATTTAGTCCAATTGTAGATACTTCCGTTCGTCTGAAACTTTTGATCTTCCTCTTTTATCAAACCACCGAGTAAAGCAGACACACGCTAACAAAGTCTTCGTTTTAAAAAATTTGAAGCCCATCCGAAGCGTGGCGTTGATATTTGATTTCACAGGAATTTTAAGTTGCCATTCGCAAACAAATCTAAGGTAACTTTTCAAGATTAGTTAATTTTCAATAGATTTTTATCAATCGAAACGCTGGAATCCAGAGGAATCTTTTTAACAAGAGATGGCGTACCGACACTCTTTTGGGTTTTTTCGTAAAGGTACCAGAAAATCTTTGGTGGAAATTGGATCTTCACAATTCCATTTATAAGCTTGACGATATAAGCTCCGACATTCAGAAGTTTGTAGTCAAGACCTGTTTCAATCCACCAATTGAGACACATTTCCAAGTTCCATTATTGGTAACGGGATTATCCCCACGAGAGCGATCATTTCGACACCACACTCATATCATCCACTGGAAATTCAGTACCGCGTTGCTTGCGTCCAACTCGACACGTTGAAAGCAGTAATACCCACGCTTTAAGAACAAAAATAAACAAGAATTTGCTTTAAAACTTAAAAAAAAAGAACAAAAATTACATAAGTGAATAGAAATAACGAGGAAAAGTAAAGAAAATTTAGCCTAAAATGCAATAATTATATAGTTTATGAAAATCCACACTATTTCCCTTTAATTAAGAAAAAAAAAAAAGAAGAAAAAAAAAAAAAGGAAGAAAATAGAAAGGAAGAAAAAAAAAGACAAAAAGAATATTAAATGCCAAAAGTGCGTATGAGGAGAAAAAGAATTGTGTTAAAATAGTGAAAGAAATTGAATTAATTTTGGAAATCTGCCATAACCTAGAATTACACGAGGATTTTTTTTTAAATTCGGTGATTCAGTGGAAATTAAGTGAATGAGAAGACAGTTAAGCGAATCAAAAGAAAGGTATCGTAGGCATACATTTTATTTCAGTTCTACCTATACATCGATCCTCGTTGGAAGGCCTTTCACCGTCGTCAAATGTGTGGGTGAGTGATTTGCTCTTGTTTTTATCTTTTCCAGTTTGATTTGTGAGAGCGTTGCTACGATTCTAAGTTATTAATAACATAAATTAATAGCATGGAATTTTAGTAAGGTTTCAACAGTAACATATGCAAATGTATTCTCGCTGTTCTGCAGTGGAGACTTTCGGCGCTCTCCGTACAGATGGAGCATAAAGTTAGCTTTGGTAAATTTTGTTACGGTTTCTGCTTATGTGTCTGTGGAAGCGTGAAGTTGAGCTGCACTCTCTAATTTTTGACAGATCAGATGTTGTTTACCTTTATTCATTGATTTGCTTTATTCATTTTACTTAATTGGGTGTTGTTGCTTAACAAAAAGCATCTACAAAATTACCCGGAATTAAAGAAAAATTATATCCGTGTAACGATAAATTTATTCTCAATAATATCTACAATAAACTTTTTTTTCTCTTTTCTTCTCCTGTTCTTGTTTTTTTTTTTGTATCTTTTCTTTTATACTTTAAGAACCAAAGTTTAGCACTATACACAATAAGATAAACATATTCGCTTATGCATTATCATAAATTTTGATACCAATCAAAATGTAAAATTTAAATATAGATAAAAATTTATTTGAACTAAAATAAATCTAAGAAATATTATGATTAAAAATATCATTATGAATTTTTTTGAATAAATTATATGAGTAATATGAACAACTAAATTACACTTTTCCTTGTGGTAATGGGGTTAGTGGTGTAACACTTTAGGTATTTTTTTTTTGGGATTCTTTCCTAATTTTTGTGCATTAAAGAGTCATGGTAGGGAGGGTTAAGAAACGCACATATCTCAAACCATCAAAGGGATACTTTTGGTTTTCAGTAGACACAGCTTCCGTTGTTTTTATTAAATTATAATTTCTTTAAATTAATTTGATCATTGTTATTTTGGCTGTTTTCCGTTAGTTTCTTGGTATGGTCGAATATACTACTATACACATTTAGTTTATAATCGTGGCTTAACAGGGACTCTATAATAAAGTATTGTATATGGGTAGTGGTTGAAAAGAGTGGCCAAGAATCCCCCCAGCCGTCTGTTTGCTAGTTGATTAACGGGTCCCGCCCGGCTTCACTTTCACCATCAAAAATAGAAATGCAATAACATCTTGCAGCTTGTAGGTATGCATAGGCATGCACTAACAACTCCTGTAGTTTCTCACATTACAATAAATGGCGCCCAACGTGGGGCTAAGTTTATCCAAGGATTTTAGTTTCTATAATCTTTTGATGACCTTGCTCAACTGTAAATTAATTCATCCTTCTGATGGATTCGTTTACGAAAATTTTCCGATTGAGTAGAGCTCATATATGTTTGATAGGTTTGATTGATTTTTATTTTTACGACTGGATGGTGTAGAATAAGAAGTTGATCCTTGCTTGGACATTCGATTTTAGGCATTAGACCTAGAACCTCGACCGCTTGGCTATCAGCTATTCTTTTCGCAGTATTGAGGAGTACTTTAATTTGAGATACAATTTTTTTTTTCACAAATAAATTTACCGAGTAATTCAATAATCGAAAAGCGACTCTTACGAAGTTTGTGTGTCTGGATTTACAAGCAATTCGCTGAAAATCTATTAGATTCGTATTAGCATCTGTTTGTCGGCACATAATTATCGTTCGTTACGAGTATTAAACGTTAGCAGAGTCAAATTTAGTTACAAAGTTTTCTTTATTTTCCATAGCATAGTAATTTATTTCAATCTCTATTGAAAACCAAAAAAATAAATAAAAAAATAAAAAAAATAATTAAATAAAATTTTTTTTATGTTTAATAAAATTAAATACCACAACCAAGGTTTACATTATTATACCCCACACCAATTTTTTCTCTATACATTTATCTTTTTGATTTTGAGTTTTTGCAAAACAAATCAAAATGTCAGTTGTACATAGCAACGAAAATCTCCCTTTAGCTGCGGCAGACGCACGATGCATCTGTTCGCTTTGTTTACAAGAAATGTCTAATAATAAAGAGTGTGTAGTTACTGTCTGCGATCACGTGTTTCATAAATCTTGTCTTAACCATTGGTTAAAAGATTCACAAGAATGTCCCAGTTGTCGAAGGCGTTGTCAAATCCGTGAACTGCAATCCATGAGCATGGAAAAGCGTCAAGAGAACAGCACTTCCGCTATTGCAAATAAAAGAGGTCGTCGTCGTGGTGCTATATCCAAACAACACAACACACGAAATTATAACGTAAGTGTACCGAATTCCGGACACTGGTCGCCAGGCCAAATTAAATGCTCTGGAAGATCCATTTAAAACATTCAAAATCAGGAACGAATATTTTTATCACATAGTCTCGGGTATTAACTTTTATTAAATATAAGTGTTTTTTCCAAATGGTTGAGGTTTCTAATGAAAATAAATAATTTTAACTCTTGCGAGCGAAACAAAAAAAAATGCTCCCAATTCCGGCCACTTATTTCAGTTGTTCCGAATTCCGGCCACCTGCGCTCCTAATTCCGGCCAACCAGATTTTCAAAGACAAATTATGTTACAAAATGCTATTGATTTGCAAAATAATGTATTTTTTTAAAATCTAATATTAAAAATTATTAAATAAATAAAAAATAATTCATTATTTAACACTTGGTTTATCTATTTGGTTTTTAAAAATCATGCAGTAACTCGCAGAAGTATTTTGCATATTCTTTTCCATGTACAGTGGCTCTTAGTCAAAATTTATTGAATCTATATTGGTATCATTGGAAAGGTCATTGGAAACATTACAACAACAAAGCTGCAATAAGCACCGAAACATTACAACAAAGCTACAATAAGCATTGACATATTACAACAACAACAACAACATGTAACTGTAATTAAATAGTTGTGATATTGTTGTGATGTTTAAAAAGTATCAAAAAAAAATAGTGCCCAAAATTAGTGAAGACACCTTTTTAAAAAGTCACCAATTATACAGGAAAATGAAGAACAAATTAAACACTTTATATGAGAAAAATCGTTACTTTTAAACTTTATATCTCAGAAAGTAGATTTTTCCGAACAAATATATTTGCAGATTCGGTTTTAGGGCAAAAAGAAGGGCAAAAATCGAATGGGCCCTCAAGTACATTTAAGCCAAATCGGACACAGCTGCACCCTCCGCCACAATTGAGAGTTTTCTTGTTGTTGCGCCCACTATTTTTAAATTATTTTTGCAATCAATTAGATAAAACTAAGGCATTCAATCCCGGGATCCCGAATCCCGAAATCCTGGGATCCCGGAAGTTTTCTCAATCCCGGAAACCCGGGATTTTGAGTCCGGAATCCCGGGATTCAAAAATGCATTTTTTATGCATTGTTTAAGATATTTTTGACGTTTTTCCACAAAAACATTCCTTGCATTTACTTTCAATCTAATTGATAAATCAAAAAAACCCACTTTTGTAGATTTAGTGCTACAAACACACAAAAATTTACAACATTTTTGTCAAAAACGGTTAACAAACAATTTTTATCGATCTGAATAAAATTTTTTTAATTTAAACCATTTTTTTTTTACAAAAAAGATATATGTTAAAATTATTTTGATAACCGTATATTGAAAACTTTACGAATTGGATAAATGGTTTTGTGTGTGTTTTACTTTTGAATGGACATCAAATTCAATAGTTTTAAACAACAATTGGTGTATTTGTTCCCGCTATAATACTAAAACTACTGAAAGTAATGCGTGGTTTTCATTATGTCAAAATAATGGCAATTGTTGTCATATGTTGTGAGAACAGGTTGGCATTTCGTTGTCAATTTAACGAACTGATGTAAAATATCGAAAAATGAATATGAGGTGACGTCACTGTTTGTAATATACGTTGGTATTTGCCAACATGCTGGCAAATTTATTTGCATATGGCACGGGTCAGCAAATTCAGCACTTTGCTGAATCGTTGTCAGTTTGTGATGCCATTGTTTATGACATAATGAAAACCAGGCTTAAGTTTTTCGTTTTTAGCATGTAATGGAGCTGGCAAAAATAATTTGTTCGATCAATCTAATTTAAAAAGAATTACTTTTTGTTTGACTATATTAACTATTGAATTTAATTGGAAAATCCCGAAAATCCCGAACAAATTCCGGGATCCCGGGATTGTAATTTCAAATCCCGAAATCCCGGGATTTTCAAAAACACTTCGGGATTGAATGCCTTAGTTAAGACTAAGGCATTCAATCCCGGGATCCCGAATCCCGAAATCCCGGGATCCCGGAAGTTTTCTCAATCCCGGAATCCCGGGATTTTGAGTCCGGAATCCCGGGATTCAAAAATGCATTTTTTTATGCATTGTTTAAGATATTTTTGACGTTTTTCCACAAAAAATTTAGTGCTCAAACACACAAAAATTTACAAGTTTTTTTGTCAATAACGGTTAACAAACAATTTTTATCGATTTGAATAAAATGTTTTCAATTTAAACTATTTTTTTTTCAAAAAAGATATATGTTAAAATTATTTTGTTGACTGTATATTGTTGACCGTTTAGCATGAAATGGAGCTGGCAGAATTTTATAATTATATTCGGATTCAGAAAAAAAATAATTTGTTCGATCAATCTAATTTAAAAAGAATTACTTTTTGTTTGACTATATTTATTTAAATATAATTTGTTTTGTTTAATGTAATATTTATTAAATATGTTTTCTTTGTCGAATTAAACTTAAAATATTGTAGCAACAATTTTTTCTTTGATTTTATATTAACTATTGTATTTAATTGGAAAATCCCGAAAATCCCGAACAAATCCCGGGATCCCGGGATTGTAATTTCAAATCCCGAAATCCCGGGATTTTCAAAAACACTTCGGGATTGAATGCCTTAGTTAAGACCCATAAAAAAATAATGGACAAGAAATAGATGAAGTTATAAATTCGAAGTACCGGCCACTGGCCGGATTCCGGAGCACTTCATTTTCTGTATGAAATTCATAAAGAACTTAAATTTTGAAGCTTCTTCATGTAAAAGATCAATTAAAAACGACATTACAATTAAATGTTCACAGAGTCAAAACTGCCTTTTCTTAAGAAATTTACATAAGTATGTTAGAATTGAAAAACTGATTGCATAAAATCGGTAACAAATAGCCTATGACGGATTTAGGTCCTTGTGTAGATAAATGTGTAAACAATCAAATAAAAAAAGAAAAAAAATTCATATTGAGTAAAATATATTGTTTAGAAACATTAATGTGACAAGCTTGAAAACACCGAAGTTCCGGCCACTGGAAGGAATTCGGAACACTTCACTTTTTAGTGGTACCCAATTCCGGCCACTTTTATTTTGTTATTAATTTATTGTATTTTATGTTTACAACTTAAAGTATTGTATTTTTGTGAGCTCAATAATATAATACGTATGCACTACATAAAAAAAACTAACAGTTTCCTTTTTTTTTCTTGTGGAAAACTTCATTTTAAATTTTTCTACTTTTTAGCATTTTGCACATTGAAATCCACTCAAAACGATCGTTTCGTGAACAACGAAAATTCTTGTAATGAAATCAAAAACAAATCTGTCAATGTTTTTTTGCAGAATGATGTGCAAAGGCTTGATCTACCATAAGAAATAATTTGAAATTTAATTTTTGATGGATAAATTGTAAATATCGGCAAATAAGTAAAGTGGCCGGAATTAGGCACTATGACGGAATTCGGTACACTTACGTTAGTCGTAAATTATACGAGTCAAATTCTCAAGGTTCGTTACCTTGTCTTAATATTCGAAACAATGGGAACGGAAGCCTTCCAAATGTATCGCTGGCGTTACCTAACGTAAGCAATTCTCCAAATCAAGAGGGTGCTCATACGTCGCGTAGTACTCAGGTCCCTTATTCGACAGGGGATCGTAGCAACAACAATCAAAATGCAAATACCGCACACAATGTAGTAAATTATGATTTAATTTCGCAAATGATTACGGACGCAGTACAACGATCGCTGTCAAATTTAAATTTAAATCCTACCACTTCTCGAGCCAACGGTAGAAATAATAATGTTGGCGAAAATTCTCCAAACTTTCGAAATAGGGTAGATCACCATTCTGGTTTGAATTTAAGTCCAGAAAAAATTACAACAATGATTAATAACTGGAATGTGAAATTTGATGGGTCTTCGAAAGGACTCAATGTAGAAGAATTTATTTATCGTATTCGTTCTCTTACATTAGAATGCTTAAATAATGATTTTCAGTCAGTTTGTACAAATTTATCTGTATTGCTAGCAGGCAAAGCTCGCGATTGGTATTGGCGATACCATAAGCAGGTAGAATGTGTTTCATGGCCAGATTTTTGTAGTGCGATTCGTTATGAATTTAAAGACTATCGATCAAATTTTGATATCCGAGAGGAAATTAGAAATCGAAAGCAAAAGCCTTCGGAAAGTTTTGAATCATTTTACGAAGCTATTACCACTATTGTTGATAGACTTTCGCATCCTATCGAGGAAAGCGAGTTAATCGAGATAATTACTCGTAACCTTCGGACGGACGTGCGTCATGAATTATTATATGTGCCAATACATTCTGTAGCGCATTTACGCAAATTATGCCAATGCGAGAAAATCTTTTTAGTGAGGAATCGTACAAAAAGAATATGTCATCTCGTGCTGTGCAAAAAAATAATCCTTTTAGTCGTAATATTTCGGCTGTTGAAGAAATTTCTCCACAGTTAGGAAAAAATGATTTCGATCCTAGTGAATTTTCAGTCGATGAAGTTCGCGTTTTTAAATGTTGGAATTGCGAAGAAGAAGGACACCATTGGGAGGATTGCCTTAGTGAACGGAAAATATTTTGCTATGGCTGTGGTGCTCCTAAAGTATATAAGCCTCAGTGCGAAAAATGCCAACATAGAAAGTTGGAAAACTCCCGAAAGGTTGCTTTCAACAACAACCGAAGGCAACCGATTTAAATGCAAAGAAATCGGAAAAGTTAACTAATATACCGGCTAGTTCAGTTATTAATAATAATGAAAATTTCACTGAAGCTAAAAATAAAAATAAGATAATTTTAAAAAGAGATACTAGTTTAGGTACTAATACATCCATTAATCCCTTATCATATAAGACTTAAAAATTACAATGAGATTTCGTAAATTTTGGAAAGCTCTTAGAAAAACAAAAAAACATTTAGTTTCTGCAATTATCTGCAATAATCAGGATATGCGTTTTTACGCCGAAGTCAAGTTTCTAGATTATTCGGAATCAGGTTTGCTAGATACTGGAGCCAATATCAGTTGCGTGGGTTCATCGCTGGCAGAAAGTGATTTTACAAAATGGCCACAGTTCAGAAAAATTCAATCGAGTGTAAATACTGCAGATGGAAAAGTTCATTCAGTTTTAGGTTCTATAATAGTTGATATGTCATACCACGAAACGAAATCAAACCAATTAAATTATACATTATTCCTGCGATTTCGCAAAGAATAATTTTGGGAATTGATTTTTGGAAGATTTTCCAAATCGCTCCTGGAATTATCTCGTCCATGTCCACCTGCCCTGAGAATGATGAACCAAAGTCACAATTCAATAATAAAATGTATCCATTAACATCATTACAAATTAATCAATTAAATACAGTAAAAGCTTTATTTCCTAATTTTGACAATCATAGTCTTGGTCGCACTAGCTTAATAGAACACGATATTGACGTGGGTGAAGCAAAACCCGTGAAACAGAGATATTATCCTGTGTCACCGGCGGTCGAAAAGCTCATGTTTAAGGAAATTGATCGTATGTTGGAGTTAGGAGTAATAAACCTTCTAGTAGCGCTTGGAGTTCACCTATGAGACTTGTTGTTAAACCGGGTAAAGTAAGACTATGCTTAGATGCAAGAAAAGTGAATGACATCACTATAAAGGATGCTTATCCTATTCAAAATATCGACGGTATTTTTGCTCGCCTTCCAAAGGCTAATATTATTTCGAAAATCGATCTGAAAGATGCGTACTGGCAAATAGGTCTCACTCAGAAATCTAAACATCTTACAGCCTTTACAGTGCCAGGAAGGCCATTATATCAATTTAAGGTAATGCCTTTTGGGCTCTGTAATGCGCCTCAAACCATGTGTCGTTTGATGGACGAATTAATTCCTGCGGATTTGAGACATTGTGTTTTTGGTTATTTGTATGATCTTTGCGTAGTATCGACAGATTTTGGAACACACCTAGCCATTCTAGTTCGAATTGCAAACCAATTTAAGCAAGCAAATTTAACGCTAAACGTGAGTAAAAGTCACTTCTGTGTAACGGAAGTGAAATATTTAGGTTTTGTGATAGGTCACGGAGGTATTGCTACGGATCCTGAAAAAATCGACTCTATATTGTCTTGGCCCGTACCGAAAAATATTAAACAAGTACGAGGATTCCTTGGTCTTGCCGGATGGTATAGAAGATTTATTGAAAACTTTTCAAACGTAACTTTTCCCATTACTGAAGTTTTATCCACTAAAAGAAAGTTTCTATGGACTGAAGATGCTCAGGTTGCATTCGATAAAATTAAGTTACTTTTGACTGCAGCGCCTGTACTAGTGAATCCAGATTTTTCCAAAAAGTTTTTTGTTCATTGCGATGCAAGCGATTATGGCATAGGTGCAGTTTTAGTACAATTATCTGATGATGGTGCGGAGAAGCCAATCGCCTTTATGTCGAAAAAGCTAAATTCTGCACAACGAAATTATAGCGTCACGGAACGTGAATGTTTAGCTGCGATTGTTGCCATTGAAAAATTTCGTTGTTATATTGAGATGCAAGGATTCGAAATATAAACAGATCATTCTAGTTTAGTGTGGTTAATGCGTCAGCCGAACTTGAGTGGCAGACTTGCTCGCTGGACATTAAGATTACAAGCTTACAAGTTTACGATCAGTCACCGAAAAGGAAAGGACAATGTTGTGCCCGATGCCTTATCACGAATCCCTGTTAAGGAAATAGGCGCTATCGAAGAAGTAGGTCCAGAAATCGGTTTAGATTCACCTCATTTTAATGACCCCGAGTATAACGCAATTAAAGATAAAATTACACGAGAGCAAAACAAATTGCCTGACTTGCAGGTTGTAGTACCAATATGTTTATATTCGAAAAGAACACGCCTCAGGAGAGGCTGAACAAGAAAATCTTTCGTGGAAGTTATGGATTCCCAAGCAACTACAAGCAACCGTCATGGAAAGAGCGCATGATTCCATTGTAGCTTCACATGGAGGCATACACAAGACATTAAATTTAATCCATCGAAACTTTTATTGGCCTGGCATGGTTAAAGATGTTCGAAGATACGTGAATAATTGCGAAGTTTGCAAGAGAACAAAGGCTCCGAATGCAATCCTTAGACCACTGATGGGAAATCAAGCCGTATCTTGTCGTCCTTTCCAGCGCTTATATATCGATATTTTAGGTCCATATCCTCGTAGCAAGAAAGGACACATCGGGTTATTAATCGTCGTAGACCATATGTCAAAATTTCACTGGCTCTGCCCCATGAAAAAATTTACATCTGTTGTCATTCAAGAATATTTGTTGAAGAACATTTTTCACTGTTATGGTGTGCCCGAAACGATCGTTAGCGATAATGGTTCGCAGTTCAAGGCTAATGACTTTAATTCATTTTTGACAAAATTGGGTATTCAGCATAGTTATACGGCTTTATATTCTCCCCAGTCAAATGCTTCCGAAAGGGTCAATAGATCAATTATTGCGGCAATTCGAGCGTATTTAAAAAAAGATCAAACGCAATGGGATGGGAATTTAACTAGTATAAGTTGTTCGTTAAGAAATTCAGTACATCAATCAATTGGTTGTTCTCCTTTTCATGCTCTTTATGGTTTAGATATGGTAACTCACGGTTCGACATATAAATTGCTTAAAAATTTGAAAAGTTTAGAAGAGTCAACCTGTCATTTAACTCGAGATGATCAGTTAGCATTGTTAAGAGAAGATTTGCAGGAAAATATTACGAAAGCATACGAAAGAAACGTAGCACAATACAATTTGCGCGCGCGTCCTGTAAGCTTTAAAATAGATCAAGAAGTTTTTAGAAGAAATTTTGCTCAAAGCAGTTTTGAAAAACGCTTTAATGCAAAATAAGGTCCGTTATTTATCAAGGCTAGAGTGCGTGAGAAAGTTGGAAACAATTATTACATTCTCGAAGATTTACAAGGTCGTCTAGTAGGCACCTTCAGCGCGAAAGACATACGTCCGTAATCTCTCTTGTTCCTGCTACCTCTCTGGTTAAAAACCTTCTAGCTATCTGGTTTTGTAATGGTCGATTGCGCAAAATTACTAAAACTCTTATTTCAAATTTAAAAAAAAAATTTAATTTCATAAAAAGATTTCGGTTACTCTTGTAAAAGCGATGACAGAGTTGATATAATTTACATTACTCATTTCATTACCTATGCGACAGTTCGGAGTAAAATACGAATTCCAGTGAATTGTAACATTTAGTCCAATTGTAGATACTTCCGTTCGTCTGAAACTTTTGATCTTCCTCTTTTATCAAACCACCGAGTAAAGCAGACGCACGCTAAAAAAGTCTTCGTTTTAAAAAATTTGAAGCCCATCCGAAGCTTGGCGTTGATATTTGATTTCACAGGAATTTTCAGTTGCCATTCGCAAACAAATCTAAGGTAACTTTTCAAGATTCGTAAGAAATTTTACTAGTGAAACATTTAGTTAATTTTCAATAGATTTTTATCAATCGAAACGCTGGAATCCAGAGGAATCTTTTTAACAAGAGATGGCGTACCGACACTCTTTTGGGTTTTTTCCTAAAGGTACCAGAAAATCTTTGGTGGAAATTGGATCTTCACAATTCCATTTATAAGCTTGACGATATAAGCTCCGACATTCAGAAGTTTGTAGTCAAGACCTGTTTCAATCCACCAATTGAGACACATTTCCAAGTTCCATTATTGGTAACGGGATTATCCCCACGAGAGCGATCATTTCGACACCACACTCATATCATCCACTGGAAATTCAGTACCGCGTTGCTTGCGTCCAACTCGACACGTTGAAAGCAGTAATACCCACGCTTTAAGAACAAAAATAAACAAGAATTTGCTTTAAAACTTCAAAAAAAAGAACAAAAATTACATAAGTGAATAGAAATAACGAGGAAAAATAAAGAAAATTTAGCCTAAAATGCAATAATTATATAGTTTATGAAAATCCACACTATTTCCCTTTAATTAAGAAAAAAAAAAGAAGAAAAAAAAAAGGAAGAAAATAGAAAGGAAGAAAAAAAAAGACAAAAAGAATATTAAATGCCAAAAGTGCGTATGAGGAGAAAAAGAATTGTGTTAAAATAGTGAAAGAAATTGAATTAATTTTGGAAATCTGCCATAACCTAGAATTACACGAGGATTTTTTTTTAAATTCGGTGATTCAGTGGAAATTAAGTGAATGAGAAGACAGTTAAGCGAATCAAAAGAGAGGTATCGTAGGCATACATTTTATTTCAGTTCTACCTATACATCGATCCTCGTTGGAAGGCCTTTCACCGTCGTCAAATGTGTGGGTGAGTGATTTGCTCTTGTTTTTATCTTTTCCAGTTTGATTTGTGAGAGCGTTGCTACGATTCTAAGTTATTAATAACATAAATTAATAGCATGGAATTTTAGTAAGGTTTCAACAGTAACATATGCAAATGTATTCTCGCTGTTCTGCAGTGGAGACTTTTGGCGCTCTCCGTACAGATGGAGCATAAAGTTAGCTTTGGTAAATTTTGTTACGGTTTCTGCTTCTGTGTCTGTGGAAGCGTGAAGTTGAGCTGCACTCTCTAATTTTTGACAGATCAGATGTTGTTTACCTTTATTCATTGATTTGCTTTATTCATTTTACTTAATTGGGTGTTGTTGCTTAACAAAAAGCATCTACAAAATTACCCGGAATTAAAGAAAAATTATATCCGTGTAACGATAAATTTATTCTCAATAATATCTACAATACACTTTTTTTTCTCTTTTCTTCTCCTGTTCTTGTTTTTTTTTTGTATCTTTTCTTTTATACTTTAAGAACCAAAGTTTAGCACTATACACAATAAGATAAACATATTCGCTTATGCATTATCATAAATTTTGATACCAATCAAAATGTAAAATTTAAATATAGATAAAAATTTATTTGAACTAAAATAAATCTAAGAAATATTATGATAAAAAATATCATTATGAATTTTTTTGAATAATTATATGAGTAATATGAACAACTAAATTACACTTTTCCTTGTGGTAATGGGGTTAGTGGTGTAACACTTTAGGTATTTTTTTTTTTGGGATTCTTCCCTAATTTTTGTGCATTAAAGAGTCATGGTAGGGAGGGTTAAGAAACGCACATATCTCAAACCATCAAAGGGATACTTTTGGTTTTCAGTAGACACAGCTTCCGTTGTTTTTATTAAATTATAATTTCTTTAAATTAATTTGATCATTGTTATTTTGGCTGTTTTCCGTTAGTTTCTGGTCGAATATACTACTATGCACATTTAGTTTAAAATCGTGGCTTAACAGGGACTCTATAATAAAGTATTGTATATGGGTAGTGGTTGAAAAGAGTGGCCTAAGGAAAGATACTTGCCCCACCCTTAAAATAAATGGTAGTGTAATACCACAGTGTCGTGAAACCAAATACCTTGGTATGCATCTCGATCGCAGGCTCACTTGGAAAAGGCACATCGAAGCTAAAAATACACAAATCAAATTAAAAAAAATCGATCTAAATTGGCTCCTTTCGAAACAATAAAAACTCAACACTTAGTACAAAATACTTTTATATAAAAGCGTAATTTAACCCATATGGACATATGGGATTGAGCTCTGGGGAACAGTCAACTATAATGTGAAATTTTTATTTAATGTGAAATTTGTACCGTTAAAAATTATTGTTAGTTTTAAATTTTAGAAGATCCAATAAATAAAAATTAATTTACAAAAAAAAAAGGAGCAGTTTGGACAGGAACAGAGTCACCGCTTTTAAAGGCGCTATCGTAGGAAACACTTTGTTTTCTAATGGTGCTTACAAGAGATTTACCATCGGGTTGTGGGAGAACATTTGGGGTTTTCCTTGCTTCGTCCTTTTGAGTCGGGTTTTGAGTCTTATTTAAAAAACTTTTATAAACTGCGAAGCCTCTATAGTTTGCAGGGTGATTGCCACCACAATTACTAAATTTTTTAATATTCGAATCTTCCTTTATTTTTGTATGCATTCCTGTTTTGTGAAGGTCGCCACAAATTACGCACACGCTGGAAAGTGAGCAGTATGACTTTGTGTGGCAGTTATGACACTGAATCGGTCCACGGCGCTTGTGGGGTTCTTCAATTGCAATTCTGCGGTGTAAGAGATATCGCAGACAGTATATTGGGTGGGGTTAACCTTCTTTAAGAGTTTTTGAGTCGAACTCGAGCTCCACACGGAATAGGGGTTGTGGGACTTTATTTCGATTTTGTATATTTAATACTGACCTCAAAACTTTCATGGGTTAGAGTATTTTTGATTTCGTCACATTCTACTAAAGATTCAATACCTTTCATTACGACTGAGAGTCCTTTGGAGCCTTTGAGCTGGTAAATGTTTTTTTGAGTTTATCAAAGAGATTGATAATTTCCCTAAAGTTTGGCTCACTATAAATCTGTATTTTCGTTGTAACAGTGTTTGTTCTTGTAATTGTTGTTGTTGTAGCTGATTCTGCATATTGGAATCGTTTATAACTACGTTTGAATTACTGTCATTAAGAGTAGGTGAGTGATTCACCACCATGGATTTGGCTCACTGGGTTACGATCGAGCTTGGTTTGTGACTTTGATTTTAGGGCGAAAACGAGATAAGTATGCCACGCTGGTGCTAGATAAGATATCTACATTATGTCAAGCCATATGTATTATCAATTTCTGTGGGACTTAGGCCCGGTAACTTATCTCAATATAATCACTGATTATAGTCTACAAAAGTTATTTTTCTATAAACGTGCAAACGATATCCGATAATACTTTAAAGGTATTGGACATTGTTGCAAGATGGCCAGGTTCGACTCACGATTCCACAATATTTAATAACTCAACGGTAAAATTGTTTCTTGAAAGTGAGCAATTCAAAAATTATCACATCATTGGTGACAAAAACATATTGTCTTACTCCACTTGGTAGTCCGTCCACAGAGGGTGAAATACTTTATAATGAAAGTATCATAAGAACAAGGAATATTGTTGAGCGGCAATACGGAGTTCTAAAGAGAAGATTTCCAATTTTGGCTACTGGTAGTAGTTTGAACTTAGATACAATACAAAGCGTTATAGTCGCTTGTGCCGTCCTGCACAACATTGCTATTTATGCAAATGAAGCTATACCTGCAGTACCTCTACAGGTTAGAGAAATAGTAGAGAACGACATTTTATTAAATAGAACATTTGATATAGAATACCACTATGTCCAAAATTTAGGAGAGCATTTGCGAAGCGAGTCGCAGAAGGCAAAATATTATCGCCAAACTCTCATTGCAAATTATTTTTCAAACTTATAAATGTATTCAATAAATAGTAAAGCAAATGTGAAAAGAGTATTTTCCATTATCTTTATTAGGATTGTTTTCATTTTCAGCTTTTTTAACTTGCAGTGCAGATAATTTAATTTGATTATCACATAATTTTATTTGTTTTTTTATTAATTTTAGCTTCAAGCGCAGCTAAAATTCCTTCACCTTCACCTTCACTTAGTGTACTACAAACCAATTTCCGGCTTACTGCAATTTCCCACATTTGAGCGGTCCGCAGACAGAACTCTAACATTTGTTTGTATTTACAAATATTTTTTTTATGTGATATCATTTTTTTTTAGGTTTAATTTATTTTTTAGGAGGGGAATATATGTACAAATATATGTAAACAAAAATAAATGCGAATAGATTAATAATACATTATAAAAAAACTTTTTTGAGCGAATTTTTCAATTTATCCTCATTCTTCAACACTCCGTTTCAAAAAGCCAAAAATGTCCCTATCTGAATTAAAAACCAAAGCATATGGGACCTTCTTTATTTAGTGTACTACAAACCAATTCGCGGCTTTTCTCCCAAGTTTCAGCCGTCCACAGACAAAACCGCGTTAAAAATCTTTTTGTAATTTGCCGCAGTAATGAAATTTAATTTTTGTGTTGTAATATTGTTTTTTTTTTAGGTTTAATTTATGTTGTATTTGGGGAATAAATGTACAAATATAAAAAAAAATAAATGCAAAGAGTAAAATAATACATTAAAAAATTCGTTTTATGAGCGAATTTTTCAATTTATCCTCATTATTCCCCACTCCTTTTCAAAACTCAGAAAAACACCATGCCCAAATTAAAAACGAAATACTGCAGGACCTTCTTTTTTTAATGAACTCCAAAGTAAATTCAGGGTTTTAGCTAATTCTCAATTTTGAGCAGTTTGGTTCTTTCCCGATGTTGCTCATTTTCAGAGGCCACGAAAACCCCCTAAATAAAATTTCATGTTGTTTCGATGAAATCTTGAAATTTCGACAGCCATATTGGATCCGCCATCTTGAATTCGAAGAAAATTACAGATTTGGCCACTTTTCGCCGTCTCCTGGCCCATTGTGCAGTGGTTCGTTATCTGACAGTGAAAGCGATGGCTCACGTGATATTGTCAACGAAGCCATCATTGACTGGCCTCCACCATTGTCTGGCCCTGCAGTGGTAACGATAACGAACAGGCCACAGGCAACGAGGATGGCCCCACAGGAACCACTGTCAAAAACAACAAAGGTCAGGCCGATTCAACTGATGAAGAGTCCCAGCTACCCGAGAGGTCGCCGCGAATGCATAACTCGGTCTTGCAAATCCAGGGTGTGCTCCGGTCAAGGTCAGTATTGATGTCAGGCACAATAATAGACCTGGTGAGCGACGACGATACGAGCAATTGTCATATGCAGTCAAGTCCATCTGCAACGCCACCGCATCCACCGCTGTGGTGCCGTAGGGACCTCCATCATCACCCGGGACACCACCACAGTGCCAAACAGAAACGCCGCTATTTACGTCACGGCTTTCCGGCGAACCACAATATGAACTAACCACACACGTCAGGACTCCGACCGCCCTAAGTACATCGCGTCAGGTAGAGCCGCCTGGAATAGTACTCCCGGCGCATCTCGATGGATACGATGATAGAACCAGGAGGAGTCTAGTTAGCATCATACGCCGTTGTATAAAGGAAGGGGGCAATCGTCGTTACGCAATTTCCATCCGGGGATTTGGAGCCCATAGATTCCGGATCCGCCTCAAGGAGATCAGCTCCACTCAGTGACCGTGATCAACCGCAATCAAACCTGAATTGCTCCACTACTGCCGGCTACCCCGGAAATAGCAGGGCAATGTGATGATAAAATTCACTGTCTCATTTTTGCCCACATCTGTTAATTATCTTTTTAATTTTTGCATTTCATTTATAAATTTAGTTTCATAACAATAAGAGAAATCATTTGAATTGTATTAATTAAGTACGGAAAATGTATTGAAAGAGTAGTATTAAGAAATTTCGATATGGCAACGCCATTTGCTGACTTTCAACCAACAGCGTTGAAGAAAACGATCAGCGCAGAAAACAACAGAATTTCGGTGCCATCGGCTATAAAAGGCGCGAATATTTTTCACGGTGTAGTTAACCAGGTGAGGCAAGTAGCATTTTCCCCCGCCAGACGTCAGATTTTCTCCCCCGCCGTACGTCATTGAAAGAGGAATTGAAATGAATTGAAATGATTCAGGGCTACCGTTTTCGGCATATTTGTTTGAAAATGTTCTGAAAAATTAGTAATATGCTGACTAAGGCAACGCTGATCACTGATTTTTGAATTGGGAAGAACGTCATTGAAAACAAAGGCAAAGAAAATCACAGAGATGACAGAAATTGAAGTGAGAGCATTCCTACTTGCCTCACCTGGTTTACTCCACCGTGATATTTTTGGAATTTCTTTCAGTTCTCCCGGAGTCGCGTGCGAGTAAGTCGTGTAGTGAGTAGTACAAGTAGGCATATCGTGACGTTAGGACCGAACGATTAGACGAATTAGTGGTAGAATATTTCGATTTTCGGCATTGGTACTTCGGGCCTGTATGCGAAATCCATAATTGTGTTGATTCGGTTTCAGCATTGGTACTTCGTGCCTTGATTCGGTTTTCGGCATTGGTACTTCGGGCCTGTATGCGAAATCCATAATTGTGTTGTTTCGGTTTATACATTGGTACTTCGTGCCTGCATGCAAAATCCCTAATTTAGTTGCTTCGGTTCTCTGCATTGGTACTACGTACCTGTATGCAAAGCCCGAGCGAACCCGACCGACTGAAATGGAGAACACGAGGTTAATCGACGCGAAGACGACAATTAGCTTGTACACGGAGAGAACTGTTTGCAGGAATTGTGTATTATAATCATAATATTGATCCACTAATAAAAAATCATAATTGAATTGATATAAGTCATAACTACAAATTGATATAAGTCAATATTATGACTATAACACACAATTCCTGCAAACAGTTCTATCTGTGTAAATCAAGGAAAATGTATGGCTTACCCTCCTTTTGTTTAGTTAAATTCAGATTTAATCGAGCTCCAAATAAATTATTTATTTTTGGGCTATAGCTCATTTGGCAAAATAGGTGGTTACAACAACAAGCAAAAACCAGCCTTGGCAGAGTGTACAGCTGTTTCGGATTTTAGCCACAAAATCCTCATCAGCACTCTTTCGGCAATTTTTGTTAATCCAAGACGCCTCTATAAGGGGAAAAAGTCATGATACATCATAGAATTATTCATTCCTTGCATCAAACCGATTCCACTGAAGAAGCGCGAATGGCAAAAATTGCGAAACTGGTTTTTGCTTGTTATTGTAAAATACAGCATTTCTACTTAAGCAGGTTGAAAAGTTTTTTCAAAGTCCAGCTTAAGACTGTTGACAAGTGAATCTTAATATTGTGTGTGACTGAGACACACACAACAATTCACTGCCAGAAAATTACAAAAAACGAAATTGTTTGTTGTATGGCTTACCCTCCTTTTGTTTAGTTAAATTCAGATTTTATCGAGCTCCAAATAAATTATTTATTATTTATTTTTGGGCTATAGTTCATTTTTACCAAAAAATTATTTGGCTTCTTCCTTATAGAGGCGTCTTGGATTAACAAAAATTGCCGAAAGAGTGCTGATGAGGATTTTGTGGCTAAAATCCGAAACAGCTGTACACTCTGCCAAGGCTGGTTTTTGCTTGTTGTTGTAACAACCTATTTTGCCAAATAATTTTTTGGTAAAAATTAGCTATAGCCCAAAAATAAATAATTTATTTGGAGCTCGATAAAATCTGAATTTAACAAAATTTATCTACAATAAAACTATTCTCTAAATAAGCTGTGGTTGTCGTTGATACTAACATGAAAATATTGGAGAATTTTTAACCAACCCTTATAATTAAAAAAGTCTAGCGTCGAATTAATTTTAGGTATTTTGTCCAACTAGAATTTTATTCTATACCAATGTGTGTAGTTGACAACGATGATGCAATCATGAGACGTTGAGAACGATAGCGAACTATACAAAAAATCGTCGTAACTAATTTGGAAATCACACTACTGAATTCGAAAAACGTTCGGATTCTGAAATGTTTTTTGATATGAATTCGAACCAAAGATTCGGTTTCATTTTAACGTTAAGAGGGATTTTGTTTCGACACCATAAACTGGATAATTTAAATCCAAGTGTTAGGTGTATCGAGATAATCACGTATTTACAAGAAAAATATTGACAACCGCCAAACTTATACTAACAAACAAATTTTTTTTATATTTTAGCCCTAATTCACCCAGAAAATCAACTTTGTGCCTTTTTAAACTATTCTGGAGTCGATGCTATTCGAGTTATAGAAATACATTGCCCTGGTGGAACATATGGTGAATATTTGCTGGTTTTTCAAACACTTGCAATTTATGTGGACTTACAGGGCCGAAAATCGCGCGATCGTGAAATAATGTATCCAGCATTGCCATCGGACATAAGTATAACACATTTTTCATATCTTAGTTTGTAAAGTAACTTATTTTAACCCCCACAGCTTATTCTGATGGTCATTTACTGGTTTTTTCCGAAACACATCTGGATGTCTTTAACACACAGACAGCTGAATGGGTGCAATCAATTGGCCTGAAGCGTACTCAAGCTTTAAGCAACCAAGGCAATGTTGTGCTAACATATGTTAACGATGCACCCATTGTTATTTATTTGGCAAATATTCATACAAGTACCTAATATATTAGATTTAGTTTGACAATTTTGATCTCCAAAATGTCTTATTCTATTAAGGCTGCTAGTTAATCTCGCTTAAACTGGTTTAACTTAAATTTATTTAATTTTAATTTGATTTTATCTTTAAATTTCTATGGACAAAGATTAGATTTAACTTTAACTTATATTATGTTAAACATGTTGTATGCCTCCAACACGCTCAGACAAAGTTTGAGAAGTAAATTCAACGTGTAAAATGATATAAGATTCAGATAAACAAATTAAAGCGAGATGTGTTAACGGAGCTAATTAACTTACATATTTATACAAATCATTAAAAGATATCCTTTAAAAATATCCTTCAGCAAATCCGAATATAAATCTAGACTTTGTATTACATGTTCTTTCTTTTTTTAGAGGAAATGCTGCACCTTAACGTAGAACGTAGCGGCCAAATTAATCCAAAACAGCGGTTTTCAATGAGGGAAGTAAATAAAACAGTGAAAAGGTAAGTAAATAATTATTTATTGAATTATAATTCAGCGACCGAAAACAACTATTTTTTAAGACGAAAAAATTGCCATGATTTAAGAAATATAATTAAAAGTGGCCGCATAACAAGAAATATTTTTTCCAATTCCGGGTTCAAGCTCAGTGGAAATTAAATAAACATTTTTAAAAGTTACGGCATAACTATTAAAACTATTAACTAACTATTGAAAATATTTTGTCCATTGCTCGCAACTTTTAATTTTCTAAAATATTTAAAACTTACTGCATAACCCTTATATGGTTTCAAAATATTTGTCTTATATTTCCCTTATTTTTTAAGCATTTTTATTGAAGTTATTTATAGTTTTTTTGCTTTTTTGATTCTGAACAATAGTACAAAAAAACCGACAAAGTATATTGCACAAATTAAGACACAACTCAAAAAATCATATTGTTGGGAAATTACGATTTAAAATTTGAACTTTTTTTATATGAATTTTAGCAGTTGGAAAGTCTTCAAGAACGTTTAGAATACATTAAAAACTACTGATATGAGTTCTGATAGTGGCGGCCGTGGTGCAGTGGTTAAGACCTCTGCTTCACGATCGGAAGATATCGGGTTCGACGAATTTGTTTCCTGTTTTTCTGTGTAGACCGCTACTCTCTTGCCAAGTTCTGGCAATCTTGCGAGAGTAACTTGCCATGAAAAAGCTTCTTCTTTGGGAGTCCCGCCGTTCGGAACCGGCAATAAACTGTAGGTCCACAATTATCATATACACTTACCCATGATAATTGCATTAAAAAGCTCGGTCAAAATCCCTCGAGGGTTGTCGCGCCAAAATATGTATGTATTAGGGCTTTCAATCCAGAAGGCTTTTCGCAATCCCGGGATTTTCGGGACTGAAAATTGCAATCCCGGGATCCCGGGATTTTTATAGGTTTTATTGCAAAACTGATAGTTTTAGCTTAAATACATAAACATAAATATTAATTTCAATTTATTACAGGCATTTTTTTATTTTCTGTATTTGAGTTTCCGGTTCTTTAGGCAATTCAAAATATACTTGAATAAGGTTTCTGAAATTACTTTTGCATCAGTTTTCAGTTTTACTTAATTATTTTTTTTAAGAAATTCTTTTTTGTGCGTTCGCTAAGACTGAAAATATCAATTTTCGTCTGAAATAAATATAAATTTATTTTTTCTTAAAGAAAAAATTTCAAGCACAAACAATTTTATATGTAATTTTTTTTAATAAATTAAAAATTTTTAAGTTTTGTGTTTTAAACTAACTTTTTTTTCATTTTGGGGTTGTCCAAATGTTGTCAAAAACTATTTTTCTGCTTACACGATTTTTTTTATATTTTATGAGCGATGAAAAGTTGTATTTTTCTTGTATTAAACTTTTTTTACGGACTAATTCATTTAAAATGTAGTCCCGAAAATCCCGGAATTAAGGAAAAAATATCCCGGGATTTTCGGGACTAAAAATGGACCGGGATCCCGGGATACGAGATCCCGGGATACGAGATCCCGGGATCGAAAACCCTAGTATGTATGTATGATATGAGTTCTGTCTTTTGACAGCATGTAGATTTATATTTGAGGATCTTAGTGACATTCATAACTCCAAACACACGAATTTTGAGTTGTGTAATAAATATTCACAACCTGCATTGTTTCTCAAATCTAAGAAAACACAAAAAAAAACACATTATGAGAAACAGATATGTTTGGTGTGAAGAGATATGCTTTGTGTGATTCGTATTTTAGTATGAATTTTATTGAATAATAATTTAAATACACGACTTATATTTTTATGTCTATTCAGAATGAGATCGCAAGAAAAAGTAGTTTAGAGAAAAGTGAAAAATAGAAGGGTTGCATCTAGGATGTGTTAGTGTTGCCACTACACCACCCCCCTTCTTAAAAGGTTCTTTAATTAAGCGGAATTTCATCAGAAAATCGAACACGGCGCTTTTTGTTATAAGTCTTGTCAATGAACGATATCTCTTCATTTGGCATATATGCCGGCTTCAGCCTGTCGATGCTGACAACAACCGGTTTTGATTTGATTAGGATGGTGTAAGTCTTCGGATGTCGCTCCAAAACTTGGAATGGTCCTTCATACGTTGCTTGTAAGGGTGCCTTCACAGTGTCATCGCGGCGAAATACATGTGTGCAGAATCGGAGATCTTTAGGAACGTATACAATTTTTGTCCCGTGCGTTGAAGTTCCAATCGGCCGAATTTTTTCGAAATGCGCATGAAGTTTCTGCAAAAAATCATGCTCACTAATCGATGCCGTGGCTTCCTCACTAAAAAATTATCCTGGTAACTTCAGCGCCTGTCCATAAACCAATTCAGCCGTTGATGTCCCCAAGTCTTCTTTTACCGCTGACCTTAAGCCCATCAGTACTACCGGCAACTGATCAGTCCAGTCGGCACCTGCGCCACGACACCGTAAAGCACCTTTGAGTACCCGATGCCATCGTTCAATTAAACCGTTCGCCTGGGGGTGATATGCTGTGGTTCGCAAATGTTTAATACCCAGTATTCTTGACATTTCCTTGAACAAATCGCTTTCGAATAACCGCCCTTGGTCTGTGGTTATGAATTTTGGCACACCGAACCTGCAAATCCATCCATTTAATAACGCTTTGGCTACCTCTACAGCCGTGATGCAAGTTAATGGTATAGCCTCGACCCATTGGGAAAATCTGTCGATGCAAGTAAGACAGTACGCGTAACCATTTGATGACGCCAGTGGACCAACGATGTCTATGTTAATGTGTTCGAATCGGTTATCAGGTAACACAAATGTTTGCAGCTCGCTTTTCGTATGACGGTAGACCTTGCAACGCTGACAATCGTGACATTCCTTGACAAATTTACGAATGTCCGAATTCATACCACGCCAAATGAATTTGCATGCGATAAGCTTAGTTGACGCTTTGATATAATCCGTGCATGGAATGGAAAATTTCCTTTCGCAAAGATATTGTCACGTACGGTCGCAAGCTACCAGTAGAGTTATCACAAACTATTTCAAAATTTGAATTTAGCAATTTGTTCTTTCCTAGCCTTAGCAATGTTGAATTAGACTTCATCAAGTTCTCCAGCTCAACGCACTTCTCTTGCTCTTCACGAAGTACCGTGTAATTAACGAACTTCCCACTTTTGTTCGAAAGCATGCACCAGCGGCTTATGGTCTGTATAAACGGTGAAATTGCTTCCTTCCAAGAAATAACGAAAATATTTTATAGCAGTGTAAATTTCCAACAACTCGCGATCATACGTACTATAACGCTGCTGAGCTTTGCTGAACTTTCTCGAAAAGAAGCCCAAGGGCTGCCAACAACCTTGGACCCGCTGATTCAAAGCCGCTCCCACAGCTTTGTCGGAGGCGTCAGTCATGAGCGCAATTTCAATGTTCTTATGCGGAAACGCCAACATCGCCACGTTTGCCAGCTGATGCTTCAGTTTTTCGAAGGCTTCGGCAGCTTATGGAGTCCATTTTTTGCAATGGCAGCTTAACCTCAGCAGCATGCGGCAGAAAACGACGGTGAAAATTAACAGCCTCTAGAAAACTCCGCAGTTCGTGCGTTTGTTTTGGCCTGACCCAAGAGATGAGCGCTTCGACTTTACTTGGGCGTGGTTTGATGCCATCGTTTGAAACTGAATGGCCCAGAAACTCTACCTCGGAAAGGCCCATCTGACACTTATCAACATTTACGACCAACCCTCTCTCGCGGTAGCGTTGAAATAATTGTAATTGTAATTGCTCCTCCACCGACGATGATGCGACCAAAGCGTCATCCAAATATGGAAAAACAAATGGAAGTCCATTAACAACTTCGTCGATAAAACGCTGGAAGGTTTGTGCTGCGTTGTGCAATCCGAAAGTCATGTATTTGAAGTCGAATAATCCGAAAGGCGTACTTATTGCTGTCTTGGGTTGGTCGGCTGGGTGTACGGGAATCTGGTGGTATGCCTTTTTGCAGTCAATTACAGAAAAAATTGTTTTTCCGGATAGTCCACTTGGGAAATCTTGAATATGCCGAATCGGATAGATGTCGGGAACAGTTTTCGCGTTGAGGCGTCTATAGTCCCCGCATGGGCGCCAAGAACCGTTAGATTTCCTTACCAAATGTAGCGGACTACTTCATTGACTTTTTGATCGCACACAAATCCCTTTATCCAAGAGGTAATCAAACTCCTTTTTCCAATGGCCAGCTTGTCTGGCGCTAACCTTCGCACCTTTTGAGATATCGGAGGTCCCTTCGTTTGAATAAAGTGGCATACTTGCGTTGACGGTTCCCCATGTTGTGTTGAGTCTTTGGTAAGATCAGCGTACTGCGAGAGAAGATCATTAAAAATATCCATCGATTTAAGCGTAGTAATATTCTTTGGTAGCTGGCATGAAATTTGGCACACACTACGTTTTTTCGATTTCTTATCAATTAAAGTTTTATTTTTCATATCAACAAGGATATCGAAATGTTTTAAAAAATCTGCACCCATTATTGGTTGTGTAACATCTGCGATTACAAATATCCAATCGAAACGCTTTTGAAGGCCTAAATCGAGAGTTAGTTGTTTTTTCCCGTATGTATTTATTTATGTGTCGTTTGCTGCTGTTAATTTAACTGAAGACGTTCGATAGTGATCGTTTCTGCTGCGAGGTACAACAGAAATTTCGGCTCCCGTATCCACGAGGAAGGAAAGAGCAGATGATTTGTCTTTGACGAATAGGCGACATGGTTTAGGCCCCACTCCTTGAATAGTCGCCGGAGAGCGTGGGCCAACTAGTTTTCCTGCGAAGAAGATTGGAATTGGCACGGTCTACGACATTTGGTGGCCTTTGCACCAAATTTGCGGTGATACCAACATACGTCCATTGATGGAGATCTAGAAACACGCGGGCGCGGTGAATAACTACGGTGGTGAGATGCACTTCCATTTTGTGTTGGGACACTAAACTGCAAACGATCTAGCCTTTTGGTCAAATCCAGAACAGCGACTTGCAATGATGTCACTGCGTTTGCGCCAATCAATCCACAACTTGCGTTCCGCCTGTGATAGCAATTATGCTGTCTGCCTTTTCCGCTAGAGTGTCCAAATTACCCACAACCATTTCCAAAATCTGTTGCACATTTGTTGACAAATGTCGTAACCAAAGCGATTTAAGAGCAATTTCATCCAAATGTCCATCCGCTAAATCACGCCACTCGCGCAAAAATGTAGTCGGTTTTTTCCCTTCAAAATTATTTCCGCTAAGCAATCGTTTCAAACGAATTTCCTTCGATTCGCCGAATTCTTTGAGAATGCGTTCTTTAAGCGCGTCATACTTTTTGATCGCCGGAGGATTGTGAATAATATCTGCTGCGCATTTCAATATCGAAGAATCGATTTCCGCCACTAACGTATAAAATTTTGTGTCGTCGGTAGAAATGCCTGAGCGGTGAAATTGCGCCTCCACTTGTTGAAACCAAAGACGTGGATCGGGCTTCCAAAATGGCGGCAGCTTTACGGCCACGCGAGCAATTTGCACCGTGAACGTAGCATCGACAAAGACTTCGGCTTCAGATGAATCTGTCATGTTGTTTTTGCGTCGGGGTCACCAGTTGAAGAGATATGCTTTGTGTGATTCGTATTTTAGTATGAATTTTATTGAATAATAATTTAAATACACGACTTATATTTTTACGTCTATTCAGAATGAGATCGCAAGAAAAAGTAGTTTAGAGAAAAGTGAAAAATAGCAGAGTTGCATGTAGGATGTGTTAGTGTTGCCACTACAGGTGTTTCGTAAATTCGGTATAGTAAAATTTGATGTGGAACATTTTTCTTGACCATATTGACTCACCTATTCGCTAGTTTCTATCACTTTTTGACCTAAACCAAAAAAAAAAAATGTGCAAAAAATCGATTAAAGTGGTTAAAAACAAGTGATTTTTTTTAATTTGCCTATTTTGAAATTTTGATTAAAATTTGATTAGCCAAGTATGAAAAGCGATGATATCGTTTTAAACTGTAAACATATCTAGCAATATTATTGTAAAGAAAGTTCAGTTTACTTCTACAGGAGTAGTCGCAATTGGCATATATTTCACAGCCATAGATTAATGTTGGTATAAGATACGTTTTCGCTAGTAAAACCCTAATTTTGTATGGAGTAAAGTATTGTGTTACCCACAGTACTCGAAGCATTCCATAAACTTTGCCGATTGCAGTGTAAATGTGATCATTTCATGTTAATGTGCTGTTATTTTTTGCTTTGCTTCCAATATTTATTTCAGAACCGTTCAGCGATATTTTTGACATATTGGAAAGATCAATGCTTTTTCTGTAAATAGCAATACATTTAGATTTTTTGGATTTAGTCATAAACTATTGTTCTGTGCCCATTTTCCAATAATCTCTAAGTCACACACGAGTTAAGGGATTCTGGTATACAGTTTAGATAAAGTTGTACGTCATCTGCATAAATATGAACATTGCAAAACTTCAAGCTGTTAGGCAAATCATTGATGTACATTATGAACAGGAGTGTGCCTAATATAGAGCCTTGAGGTACACCTCTCTGTACTGGAAGTGTAAGCAGAGTAATATTTTTATCATCTAATGCGGCCCTGATTTCCTCAGAAACGTCAATGAGTGCAGTTGTACAACTTCCTTTTGGCCTAAACCCAGATTGTTTATCATTAATCAACTCATGTTCATATACTTATTTGTTTATGCATAAGTCTGAACTCATTGTTTGCTTTAGGTATTGGAGTTATTCTAACAGCTTTCCAGTTTTTAGGAAAAGTAGAAGTAGTAAAAATGTTATTAAAAATATGCATTATGAAAGGCAATAAAACTGGAAGAAGTGCTTTGACAAAGATAGGAGGAATTCGTCGATTCCGACTGCATTAGATTTTACGGATAAAAAAGCTCGCAATACTGATCGACACAAGCAAAACTAAACTAGGTATCTGAATTTAGTACATTATTGTGAATCTCATAGCTTTTGTCCGCGCTAAAGAAGTTGGTAGATCAAGAAACTTCGAACTAATGTCGTTAATATCAATCTCTGTAGAATCGACCATATTAGTTGAGTTCTTACCAATTCCTATACTACGAATCTGTTTCCAAGTGCCCTTCGAGCCAACAGCGGTATTGAATTTATTTTCATAAAATTTTATTTTAGCAGCTTACACTTCTTTTACTACTTTAGCTCTCAGATGTTTGAATTGTTCATATAAAACTGCTGTTCTGTAGCGTTTCCATTTATTGTAAGCACCATTTCGCTTGCAAATAAAGCTATTTATGTCATTATTGAACCATGGTTGTTGTTTATAGTTTATCTTTTTATTTTTCATAGGAACGAATTTATCAAACAAGCTGTTTTTATTGGTTTGTACAAAAGAAATTTGGTCATCTACTTTCGATAAATAATGAATGAAAAACTGG
Organism: Heteromyza rotundicornis; assembly: GCA_951394025.1. Lineage (NCBI taxonomy): Eukaryota > Metazoa > Arthropoda > Insecta > Diptera > Heleomyzidae > Heteromyza > Heteromyza rotundicornis. The sequence goes on from OX596011.1 coordinate 40,280,535, forward strand.
TATAGAAATTTGGCCATAAAGTAAGATATAACGAGCGTTAGTTACAAAAAATAAATCCAATAATGTGCTATTTGTCCTTGTATAATGGGTAGGAGTAACACAATTTGCAGGATTAAAACCAATTGTCAGCATTCTGTCAACTAAATGGTTTTCCAACAAAATATTACTATTAAAATCTCCTGTTAAAATTATGTAGGAGTAGGGCAAAGATACATTTTGAATTATCTGTATAAGTGGATCGATATCTACGTTGCGATTTGGTCTATATATGCACCCAGAGAAATCTTCATGTATTTTAATTAACACTATTCATGTTATATTAACATGAAAAACATTTGTACGCAAAACAAAAACAATTCCAAAAAACTACAACTACATTGACAAAAATCGAAGCAAAACGCACACATTCACACAAATGAGAAATTTTTTTTTCGAAAATCAAAATATATTCGACCATTCTGTCAAATGGAAAATTTGAAAATAAACAGAAGAAATTTTTGAATTTCAAAACAAATTTGTTTTTGTCGACCTGAACGAAAGAAGCTCAGTGGCACAGCGTGTAGATGCGGAACTTATAAACATTAGGTCCCGTGTTCAAATCTCGTCTGAGTTGAAAAAAGTTTTTTTAAATAGAAATTTTTAGATTTCAAATTCAGATTGGTCTTTGGACGACATGAATTTATGAAGCGCAGTAGCACAGAGGGTAAAGTGATGAACTCAAGATGCGAAGGTCCAGCGTTCAAATCCAGTTCAGTGTGAAAAGGTATCTATTTGAAACGGTAATGTTCATTTGAAAATAAGCTAAAGAATGGTAAAAAAGTTACTTGGAGAGGAACTGTGTGGTTTACAATTTTATTAAAAAATTAAATTAAAAAAACTTTTTCCGGAACGGGGATTCGATCCCCGTACTTCCGTTTATGAGGCCGACTGCCTAACCCCTGAGCTACCGGCAATGATTTGAATGAACGCATATTTACCAGTTTTCCCAGTTTAATCACAAACCTCTTCACACGTACACGTACACATATAGGAGAGTGTCATTTTTAACAATAGCATCTTGTTAAAACAACCTGAAAGATCGGTTTGAAAAATATTAACCACAAAATTGGTTAAAAATTGGTTAATTTAACACGATTTTTTCTCTGGGTGTGCAACCGACAAGAACTTTGTCGGAGTGGTTACGAATTTCAACAAACATATACTCAATTTTACTATTAGACGAAGATTTAAAACAAAATATACCTTCTCTCACATATATCGCTACCCCGCCAGCATAGGGAACTATCAGCATAGGGAACTATCAGCATAGGGAACTATCAGCGCGAAAAATCTTATACCCATTTGCCTTAAATAGATCATCATTTAAACATTGTACAAACCAAGTTTCAGATACACAAACAACATCTAGGCGAGGCACCGCCCATACAAACCAATATTTCAAAGTGCCATTCTTGGGCTCCCATTGAATATGCTTAAACGGGAAATGGTAATATGCCTTCAATGAAACATATTGGAATTGGACAGCGGGGCGTGGCACTTCCCATACAATTCAATATTTAAAAAAATGTTATACTTGGGCTCCAAATGAACATTTTTCAATGGGACATGGTTATATGCTTTCAATTCTAAGTTCAATGTTACATTAGGTCGGAATTAGACAGCGGAGCGTGGCAGTTTTGTTACAATTCAATATTTCAAAATGCTACACTTGGGCTTCCAATAAAAATATTTGATAATTGTTTTCATTAATTTATTATGACCAAAGGCAAAAACAACTTTTTTAGGGCCAGCAAAGCGGACCGGGCCCTGCTAGTATATTATAAAACTGATTGTGTGTCTGTCTGTCTGTTTATCCCTCAATCACGACTAAACGGCTGTACCGATTCTCTTGAAACTTTCAGGATACATTTTATAGGTATCGACCTGTAACATAGGGTATATGAGATTGGGATTGGACAAAGGGGCGTGACACCTCCCATACAACACAAAATATGCCTAGAAGAGAGTTTAGTAGCTATTGAATTGTATTTGAATTGAATATATAAAGACTAAATTTGGCACGTAGTTCTATAATAACTTTCCCAAGCTTTGTGTCGAATATGGGAATAATTGGACAAGGGTCGTGGCACCGCCCATACAATTTTCTACCCCATATTACGGTATATTACGGTTGATTTTATTGAAATTTTAAGGTAAAATTGTGTAAGTAATGGAATTTGCAATAGGACATAAGTGGTTGGATTTGGACAACGGGGCGTGGAACCTCCCATACAACAAAAATATATAATTTAAATATAACTTAGTAACCGTCGAATGATGAGTGGTCCATGCCACCAACAGCGTCATTGGACTTTTTTTGAATGAGCCATGACGCGTGGGAAAAAAGTTAAAGAATAGGTCAATTTTTGGATCCATCTGTCTCAATATTAACTACCTTTTTGATGAATTAATATTGTAAAGTGCCCAATTTTTTTTAACGGACCAAAAATATGGTTTATAATCAAGGTATAAATGTTCTAGACTAGCATTCCACAGCCCTGACTTAATCCAATTGCCCCTGTGGTCAATAATGAAGCGACAAAAGCGAAACGTGGCAAAACTCGATATGACGTCCTTAGCTAAGAAAAAAACAGCGACTCTACATATCAATGTATAAAGGAGGATACACACAATATAAACAAAGCCAAAGTAGTAAATGTGAATATTTATCAAAATGTAAATAAAATTCATATTTACATTAAAAAATGCTCGATGGCCCTATTATTTTGACCAGCTGAATTATGACCAAATTCACCTCAACTCAGCAAATTGGATTTTTTATGTTTTTTCTGCTATGTTTGCCTTTTTTTTAAATTTACACAATGCAAAGTAATAAATTAAATTTTGAGTTTTCTTTAAAATATACAAAAACGTGTGTCAACAATTACAGTGGAAAAAAACTCTATATATATATACTTATACACCATGGTCAAATATATATATATATAATATATATATACTTATATATATATATATACACTCATGGTCAAATATATATATATACATATATATATCCTCAAATCTGCGGCGAGCTTTTTCATACACTTCCACATGATCTACAGAGCTATTAAATTTTGGGGTCCATCAGAGGCGTAGGGGGCCGTGCGGGAACTCAAACCCCTTTTTCTTAAATATGGCATAACTTCTAATTCCTTCAAGCTACAATGATTGTGTGTTCTTAATGGCAAAATTAAATTTTATACCCTTTGAAGGGATGTGTGGGGCCAAAGGGGAGCGGAATGGAGCCAATTTAAAGTTCTAACTTTCGTATTTTTTAAGCTACAGTGCTGAAATTTTCTACTTAGGTTTGCGTTCGGGAAAAAGAGTAAAAAGGGGGGATAAAGATGTGAGAAAAAAATTAAAAAAACAAAAAAGAGGAAAATAAAAAAGAGTAAAAAACATGTTTTTTAAAATATAACCCTTTAACCGACTAAAAAGCAGAAAATAAATTTCCTTTAAATTTCTAATCTGTTTCCGTGTAATGATGGTTTGGTTCTTTGACAATGAAAAAAAATAATCAGTACGATATGGGAGACTTTAAATTGTGGCCAGGTGTATTTGAACGAATACACCTTATTGCAAAATTTGGAAAAAATCAAAAAAAAATCATAAAGTTCTGAAATCTAATAAATATTATTGAAAAAAAAATTTTTCGCATAAAAAAAAATTGTTTTAAACCCAAGGAAAAAAGTTTGAAAAGTAAGTAAATTTAAAAAAAAAATAATAATAAAAAAATAAGGAAATAAATATACCTTTAAATTGATACCAATATCAATACTATAACATGTGGCTGTGAGCCACCGTAAATAAAATAGCTGTGTATATAATCTTTTTTCCGTGACTGTATATGTAAAAAAGTGTCATCCTAACATTGTGATCGTCTAATTCAAAATTCTATACTGTATTTGGTCATTTGTAGCCATTAGGAAGCTTTAAATCTAAAGAAGGTTGGTACTTAACAAAATTTTTCGGAATCTAAATTTTAAAAAAATGTATACGTTATGGGCCAAAGGTCGATTTTTCGACCACCTTGGAAAATCTAATAGAAAAATTGGAAAAATTGTTTGACACCGAATTTGCAATAATAATGCTTCCTCTATAAATTTCATCAAAATATTTCAAGCCGTTTAGGAGCGGCCAAAAATGGGTTAAGCTCTGCGCATTTATGTGACATATCTTTAGTCCAATATGTTGTTTACACAATATGCGAATCATATCATATGAGCAATCTTTGGAACTACTAGTATTAATATTTGGACTCATAACAGAATAATGGGGTTCATTTAAACTTGTACAACCCCCGTAAACTTGTAAAGTCGTCAACGATGAAGTGTAAAAATTGTAAATATCGACAAAATGGCTGTTGCGGTTAAGGTGGCATTTCAATATTCTACAATCAGGGTTTACATATTAAGAAAAATTTAATAATAAGCACTGAAAAAATCATAATGCCACATTTAACTGAAAAAGGCAAAATACCTCGAAGATACAGCAGTGAATGATTTGCTAATGCTGTGGTTATTTTTTACAAACTTACATCAGTCATTTTTCCAATTGTTTGTTTATTTCAAGTGACAGCTGACAGGGTGGTAGCAAACTTTTGGAAAACGTTTAGAAACGTAGCAACGTACATTTAGAAACGTACTTTTTGAAACGTACTTTTAAACCAAGCTATTTATTAAATTTCGAACATTATTTATAGATTTTATCAGTTTTTACACATTTTTAATAATTACAACCGCATTTAGCGTAGAATAATATATAGGAAACAGCTTTAGTATCTCATTAAACAATATTATTGTCGATAATAAAAAAATTCCGCACTTTTAAAATTAACAAATTATTTCCAATTTTGTGGATTTGATCTCTTGTCTCATAAAATAAAAGATATACAAAATGTTCCACATTATTCTCTAATTAATATATATATTTGTCCAGGTCTGTCTTTCTGTCTGTCTTTCTTTCTTTCTGTCTGTCTTTCTGTCTGTCTTTCTGTCTGTCTTTCTGTCTGTCTTTCTGTCTGTCTTTCTGTCTGTCTTTCTGTCTGTCTATCTGTCTGTCTGTCCGTAATGCTAACCAATTCAAAAGGTTCGAGCTAGAATATTAGGGTGCAATTTTAGCTTATCTGCATACTTTGTATTACGTTTCGGTATCTCATAAGATATTTTCGATATTTGTAAATCTCTGTGGATGTGTTCATTTTTTATAAACCATGGCGCTCCAAGTATTTGTCGCAGAATTTTTGACTGCGTCCTTTGCAGTTTCTCAACATTTGATGGAGATGCTGTTCCCCAGAGCTCGATTCCATAAGACCATATGGGTTTAATTATACTTTTGTATAAAAGGATTTTATATGTGGTGTTAAGTTTTGATTGCTTCGAGAGGAGCCAATTTAATTCGAGTTTTTTTAATTTGATTTGTGTAATTTTAGCTTCGATGTGCTTTTTCCATGTGAGTCTGCGATCGAGATGCATACCAAGATATTTGGTTTCAGTACATTGTGGTATTTCATTATTATTTATTGTAAGCATAAAGCAAGTGTCTTTCCTTAGGGAGAAGGTTATATGTGCGCTCTTAGACTCGTTGACCCTAATTCTCCACTTTGATAGCCAATTCTGTAAAGTGTTCAAATGTTGTTGCAAGTGTTGTGATGCCATTTTAGGGTCTGAGTGCGAGCACAATATTGCGGTGTCGTCGGCAAATGTTGCGATGAGGGTCTGATCATAAATGGGCATATCAGCTGTATAGAGTATATACAGGAGGGGTCCGAGGACGCTGCCTTGGGGTACACCGGCAAGAATATCAAATCTACTAGAAACGAAACTTTTATGTTTAACTACAAATTTTCTGTGGGTCAAGTAGTTGTCAAGCAAAACATGCATGCTTGCGGGTAATAGTTTCTGTAGTTTGGATATCAATCCTCTATGCCATACCTTATCAAAGGCTTGGGTGATATCGAGGAATACTGCTGAGCAGTATTGCTTTTTTTCGAATGTAATTGATGGTAGCTCTTTCGCCATTTTAGCCGTTATTAAGTCATGACCTGGAGCTTTTTTTGGGTTCAACTTGGCAATATCATCCATAAGTGCTTTTGTTCTGGTGAGTAGTGGGGGTTATAGCTTGGCCTGGTTGCGATCTGTGGTAACGGGTAATTTGTAGTTGGGGGGTTAGGAGTAAATACATATTGTAGGTGACTTGCAAAAGCAGTACCTTTTTCGGCATCACTTCTCGCTCAGTCTCCGTTGGGTAAACGAATTGGCGATTCTGCAATAATGGGTCGTTTTACATTTTTTGTGGCACGCCAAAGAGAGTAATTTGTTGAGCTCGTCGGTGTAAGCTTTTCCATGAATTGATGCAGATCATTCTCGTTTTTCGCCTTTAGATCATTTTGGAGTTTTGGTGTAATGAGGGTCAGCTTTTTTTCAGATAGGGTGATCTGAACTTTTGCCAATCACGCCTTATTGATCTCTTTTCTGATAATAGCGCAGCTATATTTTGTGGCTCAAATTCCTTTTTTTGGGTAGTGTTATTGATTTTTGGGGTCGCTGCCAGTGCGGCGTTTGTAAGCAGAAGGGTAAAGTTACGCACTGCCGCATTCAGTTGTTCCTCAGTTTTCCGTGACACATTTAGGGTAATGTGTGAAATTATATATTTTCTGAATTTAAGCCAATTCAGAAACATGCTTACTGGTGAGTTTGTCGGGTGGGTTGACTTCTGAATTTGGCGCATATTTTCCTGTGATAATAGTGGGTGTGTGGTCAGACGAGAGTTCCACTGAAGACTCAATAGTCAGTTGAGTTCGTTTAAGGGTCTTTATTACTGTGAAATCAATAACGTCTGGAATTTTGCGTCTATCTGATGGCCAATATGTTGGCGTGTCTGACGAAACCACATCTGCTGGTGGCATTCCAGAGTAACCTTCCTTTTGGAGAAACCAGTCGAGAGGCCCAGTAAGTGTGTTTGGCATTGTAATCTCCGGCTGCGAGAAACTTTTGGCCAAGGGTCGCAAAAAATGTCTGAAACTGCTGTTCAGTAATTTTGAATCTGGGTGGACAATAAATTGCCGATATTGTCAATCCTTTTATGTACTCATCAAGAGAAATACTGGTGGCTTGCAAATATTCGGTGCAAAAATCCTGCAGAACGTAGTGTTTGATTCTGTCCCTAATTAGAATCGCTGCTCCGCCTCGTGTTTTTCCACCTTTGTGTTTGGTGTCATAGAGCTTGTATCCGGGTATATTAAAAAAGTGTTTTTGGGTCAAATGGGTCTCTGAAATTAGCATTACATCTATACAGTATGAATTGAGAAATTGAATAAGTTCCAATTTATGTTGGCATAAGCCGTTCGCGTTCCAGAAGGATATTTTTATCGCATTCATGGCTTATTTTTTATTAGGGTCTGGATCATCTCTTGCATCATAGTTTGCATGCCGTTCATAAACTGCGACATGTTTTGCATAAATATCTGTAGTGTTTGTTCAAGGCCAATGTTCTGTTGGGCGGGCTGAATAACTGGATGGTCTTGGGTATTGCCTTTGAGTACATTTGCGTATAAAAATTGTTGCTGTTGTGGTGCGGCTTCATGTGGGTAAAAACTTTATTTTTAAGGGTTTTGTAGACAGAACATCCTCTGTAGTTGGCAGTGTGATTTCCATCGCAGTTACTACAATGTCTAACATTTACGTCTTCTCTCGATTTGGGGCACACTTGGGTCTGGTGAAGTTCACCACAAATAACACAAAAACTGGGAAGTGTACAGTATTTTTTCGAATGACCAGTTATGGCATTGTATTGGGCCTCGATGTTTATGCGGCTCCTAAACACTGACTCTACGGTGTAGTAAATAATGCAGATTGTATATAGGGTGGGGACCCTTTTTTGCAGGGTATTAGGGTCGAATTCCAATTCGATGCGGAAAAAAGGTTGGGGTAATTTTTCCTTATTTAGAATGTTAGATACAGATCTAACTTGGAATTTTAATGCAATTAATGCCGCTTTCACATCGACACATTCGACAAATGAGTCTACACCTCTTAGAACAACCGATAGACCTTTGCTACTTTTGAGCTGGTATGTGTAATAGTTCTTTTTACACTTATCGAAATGATCCACTAATTTACGAAAATCTGCCTCATTATAGATTCGTATTTTAGTTTCATGGATGGCGCCCTTGAGAATAGGCATCACATGAAAACTGTTTGAACCTGCAATTTGTGTCATCAGAGTAACAAGGGAATTGAAGTTTTTTGTCTTTAAAACCTTAGGCGTATTCGTATTTTTCGGAGGAGTAGATTTACGCTTTGGCAATGAAGGGTCTAACTTTTGCAGGTAGCGGTGCATGCCTGTCTGCACTGCCACACGTGGAGTGTTTTTCTCTATAGGGTTTACGCCAATTGCATCACTCATATTTGCTGAATGAGGCTTATTCAAAGGGTTTTTGTTCTCAGAAAACTTATTAGAACGGTCTTTATTCTCATTAAATTTCTTAATTAATTGGGTCTGGCTATATATAGTGCATCTGGTTGTTTCTGCAGATGCACTATTGGCGGGGAGGGGTAATAATTACAGGTTGCGATGCATTCGCACTGCTCGCACCTTTTGGTTGCTTTTATTTGTGAATTTGCCGTGTTTTCACTAGCACTAGCTGATGCTGATTCAAGCTCTTGTTTTGAGCGGGATGTTGAATTCTCTGTGAGAGAATTCCTGTTTTTTTGGGGAGAATGATTCACTGACATAATTTTTCACACAAATCTTTTTTATTTGTTTAGTTTTTGTATTTGCAGTGGCTTCGCCACTTGAACTTTTTTCCTTGTATTGTTTTAGCGTCTTTTTCGCGTGATTTTTTGAAGGGTTGTTGTTACTATTTCACAAAGTAATTTGATTATTTCTGCGGGACCGATTAAAATACGTCCGTTCGACATAATCTTTCTCACATTTTTTGGAACGTTGAAACTATTACAAACAAGCAACAATAACACGCATCCATCTAAACATGAAAAATTTTAACAAAAAATCGCGCTATTTTTTGTTAAAATTATTTGCTTGCGGCGCTAACTCTTTCCCTTTTCAAGAATCTTCACAACTTCAGAACTATTCCTTTCCTAATATAGTGACCCGGAAAAGGGCCTTTGGGTATTTGGCCCGATAAAGGGCCATTTGTTCTAAATCAATTTAGGGATTCATAGCGAGATTTTATAATTTTATAATTTACTCAAATCCCTTCCTTTGTTTGTTTGAATTCATTTATTTATTTCCATAAATTTATTTTTAAAAAATACTTATTTATTTGTGAAATACATAAACATCTGTTACGTAATACTTGCACGCGATCTGAACAATTCCCATTGAACACACCTTTGGTGAAATGACATGATTAAAGATCCAATGGACCTTTTACAAAGGTAATAGGATACATTTATTATATCCTTTGTCTCATGATACATTTTTTAATTTTATTGTAATCATGGAAGTTTTGAATGAACTCAAGGGCGTATTTTAAGGTAAGACGTCTGGCCAGCATAGTAAGGCCCCAAATTAAATGGGCGCCAAATTATGTCGTCCCGAAAACTGTCATTACGCTCAGTAAAACAAGTGAGTAATTTCCGTCGGCCAAAGCCGACTTACCCCTAACCTACTGGGCAATATTGGATCCGCCATCTTGAATTTGGACATTTCAACACCAAATTGGAAATCAGCGACCTCAAAAACCCCAATGTAGCAAGTTTGGAACTATTTCAGCGGAATTAGGTTACATATTTTAGAAAACACGATTTTCACTTATATGGAAGGTAGGCGTGGGAGTCGACCTATAACGCTCATTTTCAATACCAACTCCTTCGAGGGCCAAAAGAAGGATATATCCAAAGGTTGGGCCCTCTAGATTTCTTCTAGCTCCTGCCATCGTGTTTACATGGACGTGCAGGCAGACGGACAGATGGACAGACGTATAGTTCTAAATCAACTAAGGAGGTGGCGCTGGTTAAGAATATATAGTTGTCCATACCTATCACTCCTCCTTCTTGGTGTTACAAACTTCAGACCAAAGTGAATATACCCTACCTCATGAGGTGTAGGGTATAAAGAGTGACATTCAAACCGATTTAATATGTGATACAATATATTCCCGATCAAAATGTAGCCATAAATGGTTTTTAATAAAATAAAGTCCATTTGGTCAACTTAACATGTTGACCAATAAAACCGATCGTTAAACTCCCGTGTTGTACGTCAGAATCGGTCAAATAACTAATTTTTTTTTCATACAGCAATTATTAGTAGTTAATGGAATTTTTTAAAAATATGACAATTTTAAAATAATGCGTAAGGACACAAAGAATCAGTTTTTTTGCTCTCCTGAAAAGTTGATGAAAATACATAACTCTTTTTGTAAGCCCAGCGACGATATGCGCGTATATTTTGTATGATTTGTTTGGATTCGCGACAAAATATTTTGATGGTTTTGTCATTTTTGGAATCACATGATAAATTATGGAAATTATCTGCATTGTACCTATATGTTTGCTTATTTTCTTGTATAACTTTTTTTTTATATATTCTACACAATTAATAGATTTGTTACAAAAAATTCTTTCAAAAATTCTTGGACAAATAATTATGAGGACTCTTACGTTCATGTATTTTCTATCATAATGCATTAAAAAAAAAACAATCACTCTTATTTTCTAAAATATTAGACAATTTTTAATATTAAAAAAATATTTCGAAAAAATACAAAAATAAATCAGAACTGGTTTGGAATGTTGCGTATCCAGCCGTAGTAGGAGCATTTCAAAAATAAATTGCATGATTTGCTCCATATTTCTCAAAAATATTAATATTCTGAACTGGAACCACAACTCACTATATGGTGGACTTAATAAATTTCTCGTATATACCACTTTCATCGTAGCAACAACAGAAAGCTGCTTTGCTAACGAAATGCGCAACAAAAACGGTTTCAGTCTGTTATCTTCAATTCGTTAATTTTGTGTATTCTTTATGCCTAGAAATTAACTAAAAAGAATTGTTGCATTATTGCATTTGAATAAATGCTGATTTGAGTTTTGATTATGTATTGGTTTTGTTTAAAAGCACCTATACATTAAATAATAAGTAAATTAAAAAAATCAGCATCATTGTATTTAATTTTATTTAATTTAATTTTATACCCTTTGGTCTGGACCAACTAATACATCTGTTTCCACATTTGGTGACAATTACATCATCAAACAACATTTCTTTCTATTCTTTACAAAATTTAATAAAAGTTCACATATTTCACAAATGATATGTGTATATAGATTGCCATTAGTTGAAGTTATCTTATAGCTGGCTGTGGTCTGTTGGTTAGAGCTTCGGCTTATGATTGCGGTAGTCATAGGTTCAAGCCCGCCGCCGGACTCAGTTTTTGTTTTTTTAGTTCTATTTGTTCAATCACAAACTTTATTTACATTAAAAATATTTGTTCAATCACAAACGAACACAACCGCACTTGGAGGAATTATAAAGACAATTAAATTAAATGAAGACACTTAAATTACAGAAAAAATAAAACTTAAGAAATAATTTTGTGCCATATTGAACCATTGGCCCAATGCGCGCAATCAGCACATTTCGACTCGTGAGAACTTTGATGCAACAAAGTTTCCATGAAATCCTCGATATGTGCTGACTATCGTTCTATGTTCAGGTTAATTGTTGGGGGTTCAATATGGCCTTGTATGGTTCGTGAACCATATAATTATTATACAAAATTGTTCAGAATGAACATACTCCACACCTTGAGGATCTCCATTCAGGAGAATTTACATTACTTTTAACTTGACTGGATTTAGTTCCTTAACATTAAAGTGAGGATGATACTCTAAATAAAGATCTTGGCTGAGGGGTTGGTCTACTTGAACGCCGCTTGTCCCATAGGTAGTATATCACGATTCCAGCGATGACCAGAATGATGAAATAACTGACGCTGTAGTGATGGATGTCATGAGCATTGAGGTCGATTTAGTTCCCCTGACGTGTCAAGTTTTTGATCTGCGATGCTGTCTCATTTAGTAATGAGTCGTACAGGATCGAGTTGGGAGAATAGCGAATGTCTTGATGATCTTGTTGTGGAATGTTCCACACACTTATATTTGATGACGGTTGGAACGAAAGCTTCATGGTGTTGTTTCGAATTTCTTCTGTGTAGAGCGTTACGGAATGAAATTTAAAAATGCATGTGGTCCGCAGGACAAGCAAACCACTTCCCTGTAGAGTTAATGGTCTTACCGCTTCGTTGCAAATAAGGTTCGCAGTCTGCTCCCGTGTATCCTTTAATGAAAATATCCAGGTGTTTGCTGCCTTCAGTTTAACCCAGAGTTCAGTATTGTTGTACTCTTGAAGATGACATTCGGTCAACAAGTTTCGCTTGTGGTGCAGCAAAGACAGTTCACACTGACTCACATTTGATTCTCGATTGAATATTGGCCCGATTTGATGAATCAGGCCCGTGCGCAGGAATTTTCCGTGGGAGGGGTTTTGTACAAAATTAATTTTTGAAAGTTCAGCTAAATCGGACAAACATGTGTATACTCTATGCGATAGAAAATGTCAAGAAATGGGAACATAATGGAACAAAATTGGGTTTTGGGACCAAATCTTTTTTTTGGTGGATTCGATTGGAAATTTTTAGAAACGGATTTTGGATTTAGCTCCAAAATAACCTATAAATTGCACAAAATGTTAGTTAGATAGTTCACTCTCTAGATTATTATAATTCATTTAAGTTATACAAGACATTTTCGTTACGCTTAATTGCATCACACCACCCCACCAAATTTGAACATTTTGAATTTGAATTTTATAACGCTGAACAAGATGGCGATCTTGGAATTTTTATATCACGTTTTTGAGAAATGTAGGGTCAGGAGTTCAAAAATGGTCGAATAGGCAAAAAAAAAATAAATTATTGAATTTATCAAAACAAAACGAATCTTTTGAAAACTGTAATACTTTAATTTTTTCGGTAAAAATTACCAAACTTTGTATTCAAATAAAAAAACTAGCTCAATTCAACATAAAAACATACATATTTTTGTTCGAGATATTCATAATACTCATTAACTAAGAATGTTTTTTCTGGGACTAATTTGATCAAAAACAAAAAAAAAAAACATTAAAAAATCACCAAATAAACGGACAGATATTGCTTTTAAAAATTTTCATAATGTTTATTTGGCTATAACAAAAAACTTTCTCATAAAAACTGTATTTTAAGAAATTTTTTCGAAATATTCCAGCTTGCAAACAAAAATTTGCTTCATCATAAAAAATTTATTTTCTGGCAAAAGGAAATTTTAATTCCATAAAACCTTGTAAAATCAATAAAATTTGAGTATCGTTTGAATAATTTTGTACTGAAAAATTAATCTCTGGGGGGGGGGGGGTGTGGTTGGAACCCCTGAGTTGAATCCATCATTGTACAATCTCTCAAGTCTGATTCTGATACTGGGTAATAGTTGTCCCTCAGCAGAGTGACCGCCAAAAACTTCGAAGTCTGTTTTGTGATAAAGTACCTGTTACCCTGTAGGATCGGAACAGGAATGATGTTGAGTAACTGGAAGTGTTCATTTGCGAGAAGAGGTATCTCCATTTTGAAAAGTATTGCATTTTCAACTATTCGGGTTTTTACTGTAATGAATTTGTAGAACTGAAGAATGTTTGTTGTTGGTAGTGTGAAGGTGGACGGTACGTTGTTGCGAATAATTGACAATTGCAATTGTAGTTGATCTGGTGATATCAAATGTGGATTAATCTTGTTGTGATGTAAATCCAAAATTACATCCAATAGATTTTTTTGAGCGTTTTCATAGTTGGTTAGTATGGGGATCACATATGCGGATAGTGAATTAAAATGTAGATTTAATTGATTTCTTTGAGAATCAGTTTGCACATAATTCCATATCGTTGACAGATCCTTATGAATCAATTTAAATTGGTTATTGATATCAGCAGTGGATTTTTTCAGTATGTTGACGGTACTGTCAGTAATAGATGTTTGGTTCTTGATAAGTTGAAGCAAATCTTTCTCGTTTCTGTTGAATCGTTCAATTTCCGAATAAACCGTTGGCGATTGATCCAACAGTATCAAATGGAGAACGTTGTATGCGCCTAGACTTCTGATAATTTATTTTGTGAAGTAAATCATTTTTGTGGCTGATGAGTTCTAGCCAATCAGCCAATTCTTTGGAGAATGGTTTGCAATATGTATCATCAAACTCATTTTTATTGCATAATTTTGACATTGATGAGGAATAACTTTCTAAGCCTTCCAATTCTTGCCAGTATGTTGATAAATTGTAGAATATAACAATGTTCCAGCTACTGCTCACAGTCTTGACGTTGCCCATCTTTTCAAAGTACATTCCGATATTGTTGTTGAATGGTGTTATATGAGCATTTTCAATTAAATCATGTGGCTGTGATTTTGCTGGACTACACATACACAACAAGACAAGCATGGCTGTTGACAACAGATTGATGCTTGTTCCATTTCGCAAAAATTGCTTTTTGTCACCATTCGTGTGGTTTTTAGTTGTTACTTGCTGTGGCTCAAGTGTAGTTTCTTCAGTTGGTAGGGGACATAGTTGATGAATTGCCCTTGTAAATGTACCCTTTTCTGTTTTTACGCTGGCCACTCTCACCAATTTATCCTTTCCTGGTATTGCGGATATGACTCTTCCTAATTTCCATTTCAAAGGTGGTAGATTTGACTCCTTAATCAATACCAAGTCTCCTGGCTTGACTGGATTTTGTACACTTTGCCATTTTCACTTGACCAACATTTCCAAAATTGCTGCTGTATCAACTGGATTCTTCTGTATCGTGTCAAGCAGCTTGTATCCGTGGTGATATCAGGTTCAGCAATCGTTGTTAGTGGAGCTCCGATCAAAAAATGACCTGGAGTTAATGCTTCAAAATCGTTAGGATCTGTTGACATCGGTGTTATGGGCCTTGAGTTTAATATTGCCTCGATTTGAGAATTCCGGTTTGTAACTCTTCTAAGGTTAGAGAAGCTTCAGCTATGAATCGAACCAAATGGTATTTTGCAGATTTCACTGCAGCCTCCCATAACCCGCCAAAGTGAGGTGCTCTCGGTGGAATGTGATGCCATTCAATTTGCTGTTTTTGGCAAAAGTTAGTAAGGCTTTGTTCAAATTGTTGTGAGTGATGGAGCTCTTTCATTTCTCTAAGCTCGGATCTGGCACCTACAAAATTGGTTGCATTATCGCTGTAAACTCCTCTTCGAGCAATGAACCGTTTTAGTGCATTTAAGAAAGCTACTGTTGTTAAGTCGCTGACTAGCTGGAGATGGACTGCCCGCGTTGTGAAACATACAAATATTGATATATATGCCTTTGCTGGCCTTTTACCTCTTATTTTATAATGAATAGTAATGGGTCCACAATAATCAACACCAACAATTGAAAACGGGCGAGCAGGAGTTACTCTGTCAGCGGAAAGTTGGCCCATTAATTGATGAATATTGCGCGGCCTTGATTTAAAACATTGCATGCATTTATGAACAATGTTTGTGGCCATCCTTTTTGCGTCCAAGATCCAAAAACGCTCGCGAGAAATGGCCAACAAGGCCTGCGGAGCCACATGCAAATGCTTCTTGTGAAGATCTTCCAAAATTAATTTCGAGAGAGTTTGATTCTTTGTCAGTAGAATCTGGTTTTTTGATGCTGCTGGTAGATTGCTATTCTGAAGACGTCCCCCAACTCTGATGACATTGCCATTATCTAAATATAAGCTAAATATAAGAGTGACGACAGATGATCCTTGGAGTCTAATTGTTTGTTGTGAGATAGATGTTTATACTGATTGTTGAAATAACTCCTTTGAACATTGCAGACCAACCCCAGCAGCCCAGATTCCAACTCAGATATTGTAAGTTGACCCGTCATTCGCATTCCTTTTGGACTTCTACAGTTGTTAACGAATCTGAAAATGTATGCCATTATTTTTTAAAGATAAAAGAATGAATTTTTGTGATTGATTGAGTAGATTAAACTTATGTATTCGTCGGTTCCTTTTGTTGTTACCAGAACCGTTCTTGATGACCGTCTCTCTGGCATTTCAGCAGGAGGTTTGTAGCTACTTGGAGTGATAATTTCATGTGATCTGAGGAATTCGGGACCATCAAACCATATTGTAGATTGAACCAAATTTTTTACAAAAGATCCTCTAGATAGGATATCAGCTGGGTTGTATGATCCAGATACATGTTTCCATTGTTTAATTCTGGAAAGTTCTTGGATTTTTGCGACTCGGTTGCCAATGTAAGTACTCCATGTATACGACGGTGAACTCAGCCATGCTAATACAGTGCTGGAGTCTGTGTAATAAATGACCTGTTCAATGTTAATTGATAATGTTTGAAGTAACCTCTCTACAACTTTAGTCATGAGTAACGCGGCACACAGTTCCAGTTTTGCAATGGTTGTAACTTTTAAAGGAGCAATGCGTGACTTTGAGAACAATAAGCTGGTCTTAATTTGTCCAAATTTATCTATTGATCGAAGATAGACACATGCACCGTAAGCAACCTCACTACTGTCTGAGAAGGCATGAAGTTCTATTACTGATGTTGCTGGTAGCAGAGTACATCGAGGAACGCAGCAGATGCTTAGATCAGTGAATTGGTTCATTAAGTTGGTCCATTGTTTTTCTAAATATGATGGAACAGTGGCATCCCAGTCAATACCTCTTTTCCAAAGTTTTTGCAGCAATAGTTTGTCTAAAACTATCGCAGGTCCTATTAAACCCAATGGATCGAAAAGTTTAGTTGGGTCTGATAAAACCGTTCGTTTTGTCATTCTAGATCGAGTTTTCTCTAGCGAGTTGAATCTAAATATATCTTCTTGAGGGACCCAAATTAAACCCAATGTTTTGACTGCTTCATTCTGCTGAAAAGTGAATAGTTTCTCTCGATGTTCGTTTGGTATGCTCCTATATTTAAGTTATTAGAACAGAACTTTCTGAGTTGAAAATTACCTTGCTCCAACAATTTTGTTAACTGAAGCAATAACCTTTCCGCTTCTTCAGGTGAATCTGAACCAGAGAGGCAATCGTCCACATACATATCAGACTTTAGAATCCTTGCAGCTTCTGGGAAGGATCGCGCCTCTTGATCGGCTAATTTGTGATGTCGTCTTCGGATGAAAACATCTAGGTTTCGGTTTTATCGAAGGCTGAGGTAAGAACTCAGGGCAATCCAGGATTTACCGAAGAACCAAATAACTTCGGCAGGAAAAGAATGGGAGTTTCGTTTTAATATAATATGTATATATCTTTATTCAATATTATTTTCCTTACACTACTAGCTCTATATATCTTATCTATGACTTTGGCTGTGCTCGGAGGATTATTCGGTGGTACGATCGTTGCGTCAGGAAGGTGCGGTTGTTCTTCGTATTGGTGTTTATTTAGTGGATGGATTTGTTGATTTTGCGTCAGCGATGGTAGCTTCGGCGATGACGGGTACTTTCGGTGTTTCGGCCTCGGTGTGTGTAATATTCGTAGATTTACTTTGTCGGTATTGGTTTCGGTGGTTTCGGATTTCTTCCGCGTTCTGGCCTCGGGGATAAAGTATTCGTAGATTAGCTTCGGCGATTTAGCCTCGGGGATAAAGTATTCGTAGATTGGCTTCGGTGGTTTCGGATTTCTTCGGCATTTTTGCCTCGGGGATAAAGGGTTCGTAGATTAGCTTCGGTGGTTTTCGGATTTCTTCGGCCTTTTAGCCTCGGGGATAAAGTATTCGTAGATTAGCTTCGGCGGTTATGGCTTCGACGATTTAGCCTCGGGGATAAAGTATTCGTAGATTAGCTTCGGTGGTTATGGCTTCGGCGATTTAGCCTCGGGGATAATGTATTCGTAGATTATGCAATCGGCTGACGATATTCAACTGCTGTCGGTTTTCTGCCTTCGGGTGACTATATTCGGCTTTCTGCAATCGGCTGACGATATTCAACTGCTGTCGGTTTTCTGCCTTCGGGTGACTGTATTCGGCTTTCTGCTATCGGGTCACGATATTCGGCTGGTGTCGGGTTTTATGCCTTCGGTTACTACAATACTTAGAATAGGTAGGGCACGTCACGACACTTAAGTCAGCGCAGTAGTACACGACACTTAAGTCAGCGCAAAGTTGGTAGGGCACGACACTTAAGTCAGCGCAGTAGTACACGACACTTAAGTCAGTGCAAGTAAGCTGCTATGGGCACGCCACTTAAGTCAGTGCAATGTATTCTAGGAGGTCCGCCGATGAGCCGAAGCCCGGCATTCCTCAACCAAAAATTGGAGCAGTTCGTATAAAAACGATTCGCAATCGTTTTTCGTAAAATTTAGTTCGGCCGCACTGATCGTACTACTCAACGAATGGTATAAGGCAACAACACCTTGATACCTAGTCTGAAGAAGAACTATGCTTCTGCCAAACTGATTTTCTTCCGCCGAACAACGCCTACTTCAGTGAACATTTTAATAAACTGATTGAGAATTCGGAGGGAACACAAAAAGTAGAAGTAGCAAAATGATAACAGCGAATGAAAAATGTAGTTTGTATTATCGTATGCCTATAATGCAATTCCGGTACCTGCGGCAATGCGCACTGATATAGTGTGGCTATGTGTACGTGTTGTACAAATGGAATCCACGGGCCGAGTTTGGGAGGGCAAGGGCCTAGCGCCCCTCTCTTTACTAATATGAAATAACTTATGAATATATATTAATATTAATGTTATTGTAACTTTTGTAACGTTACAAATTCAACCAAACATCTTGTTGCTCGCTGCGAGCAACACTTTGCTGAACATGTGACAAGATGTAAACATGGAACTTTCGTAGTCCGGTTACCGTTCAAAGAAAACCCATCGGCACTAGGATCATCGAAAGAAATGGCTCGTAAACGTCTAGAGTCCACCGAGAAAAGATTGGAAAAAAATTTAGATTTACGCAATCAATACACGGAATTTTTGAACGACTACACTACTCTCAAACACATGGAAATTGTGAAAAATCGGGGTACTACAAGTTACTACTATTTACCTCACCATTGTGTGTGCAAACCAGACAGTACAAGTATAAAACTCAGAGTGGTATTTGACGGTTCAGCAAAAACCTCATCTGGGAAATCACTTAATCAAATTTTGTTGGTGGGACCTACAGTACAGCCAGATTTATTTTCCATCTTGATTCGTTTCAGAACCCACCAATTCGTCTTTACAGCTGACATTTCAAAAATGTGTAGGCAAATACTGGTTGCCCCAGAGGATAGGAAGTATCAATCTATTCTTTGGAGACCAAATACAAATGAAGAGGTCCGAAAATATCAGCTGAACACAGTTACATACGGAACCTCATCCGCGGACACTGTTGGTGTCCTCTGTGGTATAGTCACCTTACCAGCAACAATCCAGCCC
Source organism: Heteromyza rotundicornis (assembly GCA_951394025.1). Taxonomy (NCBI): domain Eukaryota; kingdom Metazoa; phylum Arthropoda; class Insecta; order Diptera; family Heleomyzidae; genus Heteromyza; species Heteromyza rotundicornis. The sequence goes on from OX596011.1 coordinate 40,300,037, forward strand.
AGTTTTGTGTTTTGCAACAACGGCAGCTCTGGTGACAATGTTATTTTTCCTTCTTCAAATAACTCAAAACACAGCACGGCACCAATAAGCATATCGATGCGGTTAGATTTATGAAACGATGGATCAGCCAACTCGATTCCACTGGGGAGTTTCCAGTTGGAAATGTTGATTGGTGTTCGTGGCTGATAATCACTAATTTTGTTTAAAATTATTGCGTTTAAATTTCTGGAGAATTCCGTTGCTATGGAAGAAATCGTTACTGTAGTCATAGAATTTACCTTTGTTTTATTAGCGCCTATACCAGCAATACGCATGTCAGTTTTTTGTCTTTGAACCCCTAGTTCATGAGCAAACCGATATGATATAAAATGCAACTGCGATCCAGTGTCTAGTAAAACCCTCCCTGGAGTTCCTGAGTTAGTACGGACGTTAACAATTGCAGTGGCTAATAACACTTGAAAGTCACTAGATAATTCGCTAGTGGAAGCTTTTAGTGCAGATGCTTGTTGCGTTTCCTTTGAATTTTCCAAATTTACCTTTTGTAAATGCAATAACGAATTGTGTTTTTTGTTGCACTTCACACAATTTCGTGAAGGACACGCCCCGCAATTATGTCCATGTTTTAAGCAGTTAAGGCATAATTGCAATTGTTTAACACTTTTGATTCGTTCCTCAACTGTCAATTTCAAAAACTCTTTACACTGAAAAAGTTGGTGGCCCTTTGATTTACATCCAACACATACGCTATTGTGCGCACCTTGAGGATACGAAACAAAAGAGGAATGTTTCCGCTTATCTTCTTTCGTGCAGCAAGTTTCCAGAGTCTGAAATCTACACTCTAAAAACTTGAAAAATTCATTTAATGGCTGTAACCTTCTTGGGGCAGTAAGTGACTGCTCATAAAGGCGTCTAGTTTCTTTATCTAATTTCTGGACTAATGTATGAAGAATGATAGGGTCCCAACTGTCTGTGGCTACCCCTAAATTAGATATTGACTGAATGCACTCTATGCTAGTGTCATGCATTTTTTTATCCCGTTGGCCGACTCTCCCTGCAGAGTCGGCAGGGACATTAATTGATTGAGTTGAGCTGTGATTAACAGTCGTGGATTGTCATACATTTCTGTCAGCAGCTCCCAAGCAGTGGCATAGTTTACGTCCGTTGCTTGCAAATGTTTGATTAAATTGTTGGGCTCACCTGTTAGATTTGCCCGCAAATAGAAAAATTTTTGGGCTGGTGCTATCGCCCGATTGTGGATGACTTGTGTATACAAATCTTGAAAGGGCTTCCACATTAAATAATTGCCGTCAAAGACTGGCATTGTTATTTTCGGAAGCTTGATTTCAATATCATTGTTACCTGTGTTACCTGTGTGGAAAGCTGCCAGGTTTTCCTTAAGCATGATGGCTACCGAATGGAAGTCATCAGTTAAGTTATGAAATTGAGTTGTTTCGTAGTTGCTGTTGCAACTAAACTCCAAGTGTGTCTGTCGAATAGCATTGTAATGCTCTTCAATTGTGTCCAACTTGTGTCGAAGGTATATCTTACTAATTTTTGGAGCCGGTTCTGATTTTACAGCTGACAGCAGGCGGTTAAGCAACGAAATTGCTTCCTGGTGAATAGCCAATGTTCCGGAGCTGGTTCCTGCTGTGGTCTCATCCTCGGATTGGTCATTCTCGATTCCGCGTGCAAATTCAGCCATTGCTGCTGTGGCTTTGGCTAAATCAGCTTTTACCTTTTCTGCTGCCTTATTTTTTGCTTCATAATCACTACTTCAGAACACTCACTAACGTTGACTAACAAAAGTTTGTGATTAGTTTCAAACAAAGCTGATAATTCATCAATTTGAACTAGCCTTTTTTTACAATAATCTAGTGTTTTTCGGGACCCCGAGTCCTTCTTAAAATTTGTATATTTTTCCTCGATTTGTGTGCCAATCTTTAATTGGTCAGCAAATAGTTGCGTCTCCATTATAACTGTAAATGTAAAACCAACTAACAACTAACAACTCAAGCACACTAAAGACGGTAGTGGATATATATACTTAAAGCAACACCAAATTATCACAAGTTCACTAAGGACGTTGTATAAAAAATAAAACTTAAGAAATAATTTTGTGCCATATTGAACCATTGGCCCAATGCGTGCAATCAGCACATTTCGACTTGTGAGAACTTTGTTGCAACAAAGTTTCCATTAAATCGTCGAAATGTGCTGACTATCGTTCTATGTTCAGGTTAATTGTTGGTGGTTCAATATGGCCTTGTATGGTTCGTGAACCATATAATTATTATACAAAATTGTTCAGAATGAACACTATTGCTTCATATTTTTTTCTTTTTTTTAATCTTTCTTTTTTAATTCTTTTTTTAATGTAACAGTTCAACTTTACACATTAGGCGACAATTACATCATGAAACTAAATTTAATAAAAGTTCACATATTTCACAAATTTCTATAAAAAAAAATTACTTATAAAAACATAGAATATATTTTTGCATCTAAATATACACAATATATTTAGTAAACATTTAATTTTTCAAATTAGTGTTTTATTTTCCCGTGCATGGCACGGGCAAATTTACTAGTTTTTTGTAACTATCAATTTTCTATAAAAAAATTGGTAAAAATTCCACAACGCAAATAGCATTTATTTTTAAAACTCACGATCACCTTTATTAAATTTTATTTTCTCTAAAAATCTGAATTGACATCGAAAATAAAATTTTTTCTGATGTAATTTAACTAGTTTTAGTATGTAATTGTTTGTGTAAAAGGCAACCCATATTCACCACGTAGATCTACGAGGTAGTTCAGGCTTGTAGATCTACAAGGTTTACATCGTTTACGGGAGTTTTACAAGTTTAAATGATTTACTTCTTACGGATAGTTAGCCGTTTGTATTATATATATGTATATAATACGAGAAAAACACACGGTCCTGCATCTTGTTTGGAACTGGACAACAAATTCAGTCTACAAGAAGTGCGCAGGTCAAAGCTGTAATGAAAGTGTTTTTCACAGAGCTTTCCGAGGTTAGTGTTCCTGTCACTTTCAGAACCAAAAAAGTTCGAAAAATGATAGTTGTTACACAAAAACAATTTCAGTATAGCCACTTCAAGCAGTTCTTAAGTATTCGTTCGGTGAAAGGCAGTATATGTAGGACGATAAGTTGGTTGTTAGTGGTTAGCAGAATTGTCTCTGATGAGGGAGTGGCGGTCCCGAAATGGCCATAAGACAAATGCCTTGCTGGTTTGTTGTTTTTTTTTCACATTGTTGTTTCTCCATTGAATCAGCCTTTCATTACAAAAACAAACATTGCTGCTCAGAAAGCTAACACCAAATAATCAACCCCATTAATGTTTTTGGCTTAGCAACGCAATCAATAGGTATATGAATATATAATACTATTATTATTATTATTATTGAACGGGATATGCACTGCGTCCAATAGTGTACTATTGTGCCCCGTCAAGGACTTATAGCAACTCATAAGGCCTATCCCATTGAGAAATTGTAGTATCGGGCCTACTTCTAGGGATTTCAATATGTGTTCTGGTATTTGGTGGTCGCCCAGATATCTTTTCCGTTTTTGCATGAGTGCGGGGCACTCTCCTAAGATATGTTTTGAAGTTTCAGTGTCTTCCGTACAAAACCTGCATTTGTCGTTCGATACTATTCTCAGTTTTGATAGGTGGTAGTTTAACCTACAATGTCCTGTCAAGATCCCTGTTATTATTCTTATACTCTTTTTTGTTAAGTTCATACATTCTTTATGTCGCTTTAGGTAGTAAGTCCCTAGTAGTGTTTTTGATTGTTTCAGGCCTGGTAGATTGTCCCAGTATAATTTCCCATTCCACAGAATGGTTCTGGCCCTACGAAGGGAGTTTCCACTCCTTTCTTTGCTAGTTCGTCTGCCATTTCATTACCTTCTATCCCTCTGTGACCCGGCACCCAGTAGATACAAACCCGATTGTGAGGCCAAGCGTATTCAGTTTATCAAGGCACTCCCACACCAGTTTAGAGCTTACCTGGTATGATTTTAGTGCTTTGATTGCCGCTTGACTGTCGGATAGGATCGCAATGGTTTGGTTCCGGTATTTCCGTTTCAGGTTGAGAGTATTTTATCCTTGGCCCAAACACTCCTGCTCCTGTACCTTCTTCCGTCAGAGACCCGTCTGTATACCAGGTTATCGTACTTTGGTTTATTGTGTAATTTTCATGTACACCTTCCCACTCCTTTTTATTGATAAGTTGTGTTGCAAATCGTTAATTTTAAAAGGACTTCTAATGATGCTGTAGGACAGCTTCTCATAGCCCCAGTTATAACACACGCACGCTAATCTTTGCATTTTGGTTAGTTCATTGATAACCGTTTGCTGATTTGTTCTTCCTACCCATGTTATCGCTCCATATGCGATCATTGGTCGTACGATTGCAGTATACATCCATCGTAGTATTTTTGGTGTACAGCCCCAGTTTTTCCCTGCGATGGACCTGCAAACCACAAGTGCCCTCTTGGCTTTCTTTGATACATTATCAACATGCTTTTTCCAGAGTAGTTTCTGATCCAGGGTAATGCCCAGGAATTTTACCTCTTTTTGAAGCTTCACTTCCGTTCCGTCTAACATATTTGGTTTCAGGTGCTTAAGTTTATATTCCCTTTGTAAATGGTACAATAGTAGTCTTTGCTGGATTTACATTCAGTGCTACTTTTGTACACAATTTTTTAGTCACCTTCAACCCTTGCTAAATTCTTTCACATAGGGTATATTCAAATAATTACTACATATATCGTCGGCGTAGCCCTGAAATGTAAATCCATTGCTCGCCAATTCTTCAAGTAGTTCGTCCACAACGATGCTCCACATCAGTGGGGATAGCACTCCCCCTTGTGGACATCCTCTCGTTGTAGTTACTATTAAGGCCCCAGTGCCTGCTGGTATCTCTATCGTTCTAGTTTTCAGCATATTTTTCATCCATAATGCTAGAGTATTACTAACACCTCTGCGGATGAGAGCATCTTTTATGGACTCGTGTGAAGTATTGTCGAAGGCACCTTCAATATCGAGGAATGCACATGTAGCTATTTCTTTTGTTTCAAAAGTTGCTTCTAGTACATTTGTCAGTTGGTACAGAGCAGTTTCCGTTGATCTATGCTTTCCAGAATCGTTGTTCTTACATAATCGTCTACAATTTTCTCTAGAGTTTTCAGTACAAAGGAAGTCAAGCAGATTGGTCTGAATGATTTCGGGTGAAGAAGATCCTTCTTCCCTACCTTCGGTATAAATACCACTCTTGCTCGCCTCCATATCTTTGGTATGTAACCCAAAGTGATACTGCCTCTAGCAATTTTCATTAGTGGGCATAGGAGAAGCTCTATGCCTTTCTGAAGTAGTCCTGGAAAAATGTTGTCTGCACCAGCAGATTTGAATGGTTTGAAGGTGCCCACCGCCCATCTTATGCGTGCTTCTGTACATATTCCGTTCGCTACTTTCCAATTCTCTTTCTTCGATCTACCTATGTATTCCATATGGTGTACAGTTGTTGTCCCTGAGGACCCTGGGAAATGAGTGCTTAGAAGTAATTGGTCCTTATCTTCCTCATTTTCCGTGAATCTTCCATCGTCCTTTTTAAGACTAACCGAAGATATGCTTTTGTTCTTGGCCACCGCTTTATAGAGTCTTGACGCCTCAGTGGTATGCTCAATGTTTTCACAGAAACTTCTGAAACTCGAACGCTTTGCTCTTCTGATTTCGTTACTATAGTTTGTAAGAGTATTCCTATAGTTCGACCAATCTCCTGTTCTTTTTGCCCGATTGAACAACCTGCGAACCTTGGTTCTCAGTTTAGATAAATCTTTGTTCCACCATGGTACGTCTTTTGATGAGTGTATTTTGCTGATTGGACAGCTTGCCTCATATGCATCATTAATAACTTTATTAAAGTTGTTTACCGCTGTTTCTAATTCTAGCTCATTCTTGATATTGTTGCCAGCTCCCATATGGACTGTGTTATTGCTCAGATGATCTAGATATATGTCCCAATTTGTTTTCTTGGGATTTCTTTCAGAAACCCTCCAATTGTGAACCAGTCCCCTCATTACCGTATTTCCTATAGTTATGTCTAGGACCTCTTCTCGTGCACTGGTTACAAAAGTTGGTGTATTTCCAACATTACAAATTTCCAATTCATTACTAAGAATAAATTCAATTCCTTTGGTTGTTGTCTGTGCTGCCCCATGCCTCGTTAGGCGCGTTGGCGTCACACCCGAGTGTAAGTGGTAACTTCTTCTCGTTACAGTAGCTCACCAGTCTAGTGGTGCATGGACGTCGTCTCCTGGAAAATACCCTGTCGCTACCACAACGTCGCGTATGATCCCTTTGATGTTGATTGGGATTTGTACTGCTACCAGGTCTCCCGAAAGAAATTCTGAAAGACATATATATTTCAAACCGTTAGTTAGTAACACACAGGCCCTTGGTTTTTCGCATCGTATGTCCCAAATTACCTGCGTGTTTTTACATGACAGACCTCGTATCTGCCCCCTGAAGACCCAGGGTTCCTGAACCAGCACTATTCCAATATTGTTCTTGGTGATTACCCTTGCGACCGAGGCAGCTTTCGCATGGTGCAGATTTACCTGCGCAACCTTAGTGCTGGTCATGCTTACCATGACCGCTGTCAGAGTGTCATCACTTTCCTCTGACAGTTTCTCATCCTGAGATTCATCATGCGTCCCCATGGTCAACATGGTTAAATCGAGGTCATCCAGTCCCTAAACCTCGTGAGATAGCTGGTTGACTTCCTCGACTTGCTCATTCTGTGCAGCTTCTATTTCCGCCACAACCTCTTCCGGTATGATTCCCGATGAGGCTTCCGCCGTATTCGGTTTAAGATCCCGCGGCTTGTGGAGGTGTACAGGGATGCGGCCGAACCTGTACCGAAAAGTACAGTTGTTCGCCATTATCGCCTCATGCGAACGATCGTCAACGCCAAGCGTCATAAGCTTCCCCTTATTCTCGTCCTTGCTTCTAAAAATTCTCCAGAGCTCAGTTTGGAGTCCCTCGTTCTGGGCGATGAGGAGGCCCAAGAGTTTCTTGGTGTCCACACCTGCCGCTTTTGGAAGGTATAAGTTGCCATGTGTACATTAGGTATGTTGTCCCCACTGCACGTCGTCAACTTCACACCTTTCCAGCTCGGCAGTTTAGGAACCGTCAACCTCAACCATTCCGCCGTTTCTTCGCTTGTGCAGTCCACCAGTATTATGCCTGGTCGGAAATGGATGCCATCGAATTGGAGTTTGGACCTCCAACCCTTAAACATCTCCTCAACAACAGCTTCCTCAATCTGTCCTTGCTCCTCACGAGTGAGTATGTGCTCAGGATACAGTTTTGGCAGTATGGCCGGTGTTGTAGCCTTGACCGTGCTAACATAGCTAACATCTGGCTTCCTGGTACCTGCCTTTGGCGCCACGCCCTTCTTGACCTCTTTCTTCTCTACCTGTTCAGGTCTCCTTCTCTTCACTTCGTTGCCGTCGTGTGGGCTTAGTTCGTCGGTGCCTCGTTTCTTCGGTTCTGTCGAGTCCTTCGGGCTGTCCAGATCCTTCTGCTTGGCAGCTTCCGGCGATAAGCCCTCCTTAATGTAGCGCAACTACCATTTGGCACCTGCGCCACTTAAGCCGGTTGACTTCCGTACGTCCCCACGTGTGGCCTGTCCGGATGTCAGTCCAGCACTCGTCGATGGATGTGGTTGATCTCCGGTGGAGCCCACTAACCCACGACTTTCCTTCCGTTTCTGTATAGTTGGCAACGGTCCCGTTTGTTGTTTGGTACCCCTGCCCTCCTTCCTAAAGTCCGATTTCCTACTTCTCGGTGTCGCAATCGGTCGGTCAGTATTCGTGAAGACACGTTCCGCCCGATCTGTCAGTTGTGATGCGGTATAATCGCCCGCTGATTTATTAATCTTTTTAAGACTATTCATACTTGTTCCCACGAGTGTAGGGGATAGTGGGTCCGCCGTGTCATAGCCCCCATTAACACGGTAAGGTCACGGTTACTCACAGAGATGACCTGGTATCCGTGAGGCTCCGTTAAAATACAGTCAGTTACCCCCGACTGCAAACTAGCCATGGACACGGGTCGTGTTACACCCTGGATTGGGGGCGCGTTGCTTACTTTAGCTAGAAATCGACAGATGTCAATATACCATTGCCCGATGGTCGCCGCTAGGAGGCAGTAAGTCTTCTTGGTTTGCTACTCGATAAGGATCGTTTCTGGCTTCCCCAGGTGGAGAAATCAGTCACTTTGCCTTATGAGTCAACACTAAGGCATTCAATCCCGGGATCCCGAATCCCGAAATCCCGGGATCCCGGACGTTTTCTCAATCCCGGAAACCCGGGATTTTCAGTCCGGAATCCCGGGATTCAAAAAAGGCGTTTTTTACGCATTGTTTAAGATATTTTTGACGGTTTTCTACAAAAATACAGCCGTGCATTTACATCCAATCTAATTGGTAAATTAAAAAAACCCACTTTTGCAGATTTAGTGCTACACACACACAAAAATTGACAACATTTTTGTCAATAACGGTTAACAAACAATTTTTATCAATCTAAATAAAATTTTGTGAATTTAAAAATATTTTTTTTTTACCAAAAAGATATATGTTTTAAACAACAATTCGTGTATCCGTTCTAGCTATAATACTAAAACTACTGAAAGTAACTTTTTCGTGTGTAGCATGAAATGGAGCTGGCTGAATTTTATGATAATATTCTGATTCAGGTTGCAAAAAAAAATGGTTCGATCAATGTAATTTAAAAAGAATTACTTTTTGTTCGACTTATTTATTTTAAATATTATTTGTTTTGTTTAATGCTATATTTAATAAATATTATTTCTTTGTCGAATTAAAATGAAATTAAACTTAAAATATTGTTGCAACAATTTTTTCTTTAATTTTATATTAATTATTGTATTTAATTGGAAAATCCCGAAAATCCCGAACAAATCCCGGGATCCCGGGATTGTAATTTCAAATCCCGGGATTTTGGGATTGAATGCCTTAGTCAACACCCTGACCATCTGTTAACAGCCAAAATATAACATTGTGCAAACTATATTTTCTAAACTAATTTGGGGTCGCTGAACACGAAAATCACAATTATTTTTTTTTTCCTTGGGGACGTTCGCGAAATTTTGCCAATTTTTTAAATTTGGGGTTATGGCTCCTCTTACTTGAGAATATTTCAAGAACGATAATTTTGATTTTTTACCCTTGCAAAGATAATAAAAATACGCATCCAACGAATATAAGGTGATAAAGATCGGATTAAAAATGACTGAGTAATCGGTGCCAAAAGTTGGATTTTACTACCAATTTTGACAATTTTTCTGATCGAAGTAAAATAAAATAATTTTTTGCGGACAGAAGTAATTGCAAAAAAATCATTTTATTTTTTCATTCAATAGGGCATTTCATTGTGCAACTTCTGTTCCCGATTCGGGCGCGGTCGGATAAAATTGGACAAAGTTATTAAGGATTTAGTGAAAAATGATATTTTAATTTTTCCTGACTTTTTAACATTAATTGATAGGGAATGATGAACGACCAGAACTTTGTCGCTTTTTCTGTGGCGGACAAAATATAAACTAGAGGTAATTAAGGAAGAACTTATAAACATAGCCTATGAAATTCACTGGGCTAAAGCAAACATAGTAAACTCATTTATTTTATCAGACAAAGAAATGGAAATAACGGAAAACTTTCTAAACAATGAAAATATTCCATTCATTAATGTCGATGAAGAATTGGAATTTGCAGAAATTAAAATTGCATCAGATAAGGATTGTCTTATTTATATAATACATTTGCCTACAACAGAAAAAGAGGACTGTAGATCATTAGAAATAAGAGCAGTAAAAAAAGGAGAATTTATAAACAAAAAAAATATTTAAAATTATTTTGTTATGTCAAAATAAAATATTTGGAAACAAGAATAATTTTATACCATACATTAATTTATCAATTTGTTTAAGAAACGAAATAACTAATAGCACGTGCATAGCACACCTGCTAAAAAGTTAAACAGATAATTGTATAAAAATCAATAACCAAGACATAAAATCGGTAGAAGTAATTTCAAGCGATTTAATATTTTTAAATAAGTATAACGGTTTCAAAAATTTTATAACTAAAATTTGTATTGAATGGAACCTATTTAATAAAATGCCACAATACGAGTGTTGAGATAGGAGAGAAGATTTACAGTTCAAAAGAAATAACAGGGAACAAGCCATTACCGGCAATATTACAACCAATGGCAAACAATAGCAAAGTAGGAGAAATATTATCACTATAATCGATAAATAAAATTCAATCCAATGAAATTTTCAATATAAAATTGTCAAAAATTCAAAATTATACCTTTATATCAATTAATGTATTGGCATTTAGAGCCATTATAACTATTATACTTGTAAGAAAAAAAAGGAAGATGAAAGTAGACATAAATTTAAATGCCTCAACTAATGATGTTAATAATGAAATTGGAATGCAAAACCTTTCAAGACTTTCTAAGAACATCGACCGAGGACGCTCGAATTTAAGGATGAGGAGTTAACACATATAGCCTAATAAACGTCTATAGCCCATCCGGTCAAATAAAAAAATATTTTTGGCAACGCAGCTTTATACAATTAAAGCTGCGTTCCCGCAAATCATAATAGTTATGCCATAACTTTTAAAAATATTTTCAAAAAATAAAGAAAAGATTTAATCTTTTCTTTCCTGCTTTTGTTATTGACTCATATTTTTTATGACACCTAAATTGCCTTTTTAAATAAAATGTAGGCCCCCGTGCAACTTTTCTATGGCAAACCAAACATTGCAGTCCTCCAAAAGCATTTTCGATAAATAAAAATTCCTCTTCCCAATTTATATTAAACATTTTTTCAGTGCATTAATTAAAATCATAAAATAGCGAAGCGTGGTCTTGCTCACATGAAATCAGAGCATGAACTGAGCGCTGTCGCTTGTATGATCGGTAGTGTCGGTGTGAAAACACGACTGCTTTCATCGTATACGTGTGAAAACACGAGAGAAAAAATGAGCACGCGTTTCGTCCGGATGGCTGACACTGTTGTAGATAAACTCATGATAAAAATTATGTTACCCACAATACTCGATAAAATCACCAATTCGAATTTAGAGAAAAACACGGCACAATTGAACAGGTTCACCGCATTGTTGACACAATCAAAAAAACCTTCGAAAAAAAAGCAGTACTGCTCAGTTGTATTCCTTGATATTACCCAAGCTTTTGATAAAGTGTGGCATAAAAGATTGATATCCAAACTACAGAAACTATTCACATTTTGCTTGAAAACTACTTGACCAGTTTGTAGTTAAACATAAAAGTTTCGAGTCTCGTAGATTTGATATTCTTGCCGGTGTACCCCAAGGAAGCGTCCTTGACCCCCTCCTGTATATACTCTATACAGCTGATATGCCCATTTATGATCAGACCCTCATCGCAACATTTGCCGACACGTGCAACAACATTTGAACACTTTACAGAATTGGCTATCAAAGTGGAGAATTAGAGTCAACGAGTCTAAGAGTGCACATATAACCTTCACCCTAAGGAAAGACACTTGCTCCATGCTTACAATAAATAATAGTGAAATACCACTATGTACTGAAACCAAATATCTTGGTATGCATCTCGATCGCAGACTCACATGGAAAAAGCACATCGAAGCTAAAATTACACAAATCAAATTAAAAAAACTCGCATTAAATTGGCTCCTCTCGAAGCAATCAAAACTCAACACCACATATACAGGTGATATGCCCACCAATAACACAGGTCGACAGTACTTTTGTTAAATGATAAAACTTGGCTTTGCCACGCTGAATCCGAAAATAACCATTAAATTTTTCCAGCACTAACCTTTTTTCCGCAAACGCCAAAAATTACCTATTTGTGATTTTCATACTGTAACTTTTAACTCAATAAACCCAATCTAAAAAATATTTCTAAAGAAAATTGTTAGCCCTACAATTTTGTCAATTTTTTTTGTATCTTTTATGGTTTTCAAGATACGAAAGCTCAAACGCAGAAAATACAAAAAAATTTGTAAATTTTTGCACTTATAAAATTACGGGATTTTCCTTCTAATGGAAATCCATTTTGTTAAATGAGAAACTATAACTTTTACGTATATTTTCACGCTGAATCTGAATATAATAATCATTTGTACCACGCATAGTTTAGAAGTTATTCTCAGTTATTTAAATCCATAATTTTATAAACAATTTTTAGGTGCTTGTATAAGTCGAAGTACCCTCGGATATAGATCCATGGCCATGGATTTCTTCCTATTGGCATCGCCAATATATATTTTTCGAAGTATTTTAATTGATGTAAATTCATTATTTAAAAAAATATACCTTTATATTAAAATTTAATAAAATTGTGGTTCAAATTAACTAAGAATAACTTCAAAACTGTGCGTGCTATGAATTTCTGTCTGTCTGTCTGTCTGACACACGCCGTTCCATTTTTCGGTGCCTCACCAATGATGTAACCCAACCGCTCTCGTGCTGGTAGGAACCTCGGGCATGCAAAGAATACGTGTTCTGCGTCTTCATTAAAGACTCCATTACAGAGCTCGCAGTACGGTGAGTCTTCGTGGTGGAATCTATACAGATATGCTCTAAAGCAGCCATGACCGCTGAGAAATTGAGTCGTGTAGAAGTCAACTTCTCCCTGCTTCCTTTCCAACCAGGCCGAAATGTTTGGGATTAGACGATGCGTCCAGCGCCCTTTCTCAGAGTTGTCCCAGCGGGTTTGCCATTCCAGTATACTTTGTTGCCTCGCTGCTTCGCGCCTCTGCTTTCAGTTTTTGTCGCCAATTTGGTTTGCGTTCTCGCATACTGTCTGTTTGGCCAGCAAATCGATTGGCCACATTCCAGATATTACTAATGTCGCATCTTCAGATACCGTTCGGAACGCACTGCATACTCTCAGAGCACATAGTCGATATACCGATCTCATACCTCTTCCATATGATGATGTTTCAAGGGCTTTGGCCCATATGGGTGATCCATAAAGAAGTATAGATTTTACCACCCCCGCTAGAAGTTGTCTACGTCGTTGCCTGGGCCCTCTTGCGTTCAGCATTATCCTAGCCAGGGATGCACTTGCCTTTGAAGCTTTCGCGCACGCGTATTCTAGGTGATCTTTAAAAGTCAGCCTCGCATCAATTACTACGCCCAGGTACTTTATCGATGGCTTTGACACTATTGTGTATCCGCCTACGTTTAAGGTGGCCACTTCTCTGAGTTTTCTGCTGCTTATTAGGACAGCCTCCGTTTTTTGCTCCGTCAGGGTAAGGCCAGCCGCTGTCAGCCAATTGCGTATTACTTCCACTGACCTACTTCCAATCGCGTTCACTTCCTCTACGTGTTTCGCAACTATTAAAACTGCAATATCGTCAGCAAATCCTACTATGCTTGCCTGCTTAGGAAGTTCCGAGCGTAGTACCCCGTCGTACATTATGTTCCATAACGAGGGCCCGATTGAAGAGCCCTGTGGTACACCTGCTGTCACTTGGTACACTTGGTTCCTCCGTATCGTAACGTAGTACTCTGTTACTAAAGTAATCTGCAACCATTGCTCTCAGATAGTGCGGTATATTGAAGCATTTCAAAGCATCCAGTATTTTCGCCCAGCTTGCAGTGTTGAAGGCGTTCTTCACATCTAGTGTAATGACTAGGCAGTACTCCTTCGTTCCCCATTTCCAGCGTTTGCCCTCTATGGCTTTTTGCGCAATTTCTTTGGCCCTATTAATAGCGTCAGTCGTAGATCGAGCCTTTCTAAAGCCGTATTGGCTGTCTGAGAGGCCTCCCGCATCATTTATGGCGGCATCCAAACGATTGCAGACGATGCGCTCCAGTATCTTACCTGCCGTATCTATCATACACAGCGGGCGGTATGCAGAAGGGTTGTCTGGTGGCTTGTTGCCCTTAGGAAGAAGCACCAGTCTTTGACGCTTCCATTGATCGGGGAATACACCCTCCGAGAGACATGCATTATACACCTTCACAAAAGTATCCGTACAATGTTTCACAGCTGTTTTTAGGGCTACGTTTGGTATTCCGTCTGGCCATGGCGCCTTTTTGTCTCCGGGAATAGTGTGTCTACGATATTACCAAGCAAGGTCGGACACGTCGGCGTCGGTTGTTTAAAACCTTTCAGCTTCTTCATTACGATTTTGTATGCTGTACCCGAGGGGTTTACTTCAGCGTCATCGCACAGCTCTAGGAAACAATTCCTTTTGCTTCCGCGAATAGCTTTTTTGAGTATTTTACGCCTTTGTTTATACAATTGCTGACAATCCTGTATAGCATCACTTCTTTAATACGGCGCATGAGCTGTGTTGCCATGTTTGTTGTTGTGCCAGATGTGTACAGGTCCGTTAGCATCGTTTGTCTGTCTGTCTGTCTGTCTGTCTGTCTGTCTGCCTGTCTGCCTGCCTGCCTGCCTGTCTGCCTGCCTGCCTGCCTGTCTGTCTGTCTGTCTGTGAGTGTGTCTGTCTGTCTGTCTGTCTGTCTGTCTGTCTGTCTGTCTGTCTGTCTGTCTGTCTGTCTGTATGTCTGTCTGTCTGTCTGTCTGTCTGTCTGTCTGTCTGTCTGTCTGTCTGTCTGCCTGTCTGCCTGCCTGTCTGTCTGCCTGTCTGTCTGCCTGCCTGTCTGTCTGTCTGCCTGCCTGCCTGCCTGTCTGTCTGTCTGTCTGTATGTCTGTCTGTCTGCCTGCCTGCCTGCCTGCCTGCCTGCCTGCCTGCCTGCCTACCTGCCTGCCTCCCTGCCTGTCTGTCTGTCTGTCTTATACCAAATTTATCACGAAGTTGCATAATAACTTTTCCAAGCTTTATGCCAAATATGAGCATAATTGGACAAGGGGCGTGGCACCGCCCACACAACACGTAGCTTAAATAACAGCTAATTAAGCAACTATTGGATATATTTTAATGAAATTTGGAATGGTATAGTATGTTTTCTCAGCTATGTGTCGAATATGGGAATAATTGGACAAAGGGGCGTGGCACCTCCCACACAACACATAACTTAAATACCAGCTAATTAAGCAACGATTGAATATATTCTAATGAAATTTAGCGTGGAGTTGTACAGTATGTTTTCCCAGCTATGTGTCGAATATGGGAATAATTGGACTAAGGGGCGTGGCACCTCCCACACAACACATAACTTTAATACCAGCTAATTAAGCAACTAATGGATATATTTTAGTGAAATTTGGAATGGAGTTGTACTGCTATGTGTTGAATATGGGAATAATTAGACAAGGGGCGTGGCACCGCCCATACAATTTTCTACCCCATATCACGGCTTTACTGATTTTATTGAAATTTTAAGGTAAAATTGTGTTAGTAATGGAATTTGCAATAGGACATAAGAGGTTGGATTTGGACAACGGGGCGTGGCACCTCCCATACAACAAAAAATATTATTAAAAAGTAACTTAGTAACTATCGAATTATCGAATAAGTGGTCCATGCCACCAACTGCGCCCTTGCACATTTTTGGGTGAATCCTACCGGGTGGGATTACAACTGCACCCAGAGAAATCTTCATGTATTTTAATTAACACTATTCATGTTATATTAACATGAAAAACATTTGTACGCAAAACAAAAACAATTCCAAAAAACTACAACTACATTGATAAAAATCGAAGCAAAACGCACACATTCACAGAAATGAGAAAAAATTTCCGAAGCAAAACGCACACATTTACACAAATGAGAAATTTTTTTTTCGAAAATAAAAATATATTCAACCATTCTGTCAAATGGAAAATTTGAAAATAAACAGAAGAAATTTTTGAATTTCAAAACAAATTTGTTTTTGTCGACCTGAATGAAAGAAGCTCAGTGGCACAGCGTGTAGATGCGGAACTTATAAACATTAGGTCCCGTGTTCAAATCTCGTCTGAGTTGAAAAAAGTTTTTTTAAATAGAAATTTTTAGATTTCAAATTCAGATTGGTCTTTGGACGACATGAATTTATGAAGCGCAGTAGCACAGAGGGTAAAGTGATGAACTCAAGATGCGAAGGTCCAGCGTTCAAATCCAGTTCAGTGTGAAAAGGTATCTATTTGAAATGGTAATGTTCATTTGAAAATAAGTTAAAGAATGGTAAAAAAGTTACTTGGAGGAGAACTGTGTTTACAATTTTATAAAAAAAAATTAAATTAAAAAAACTTTTTCCGGAACGGGGATTTGATCCCCGTACTTCCGTTTATGAGGCCAACTGTCTAATCTCTGAGCTACCGGCAATGATTTGAATGAACGCATATTTACCAGTTTTCCCAGTTTAATGACAAACCTCTTCACATGTACACGTACACATATAGGAGAGTGTCATTTTGAACAATAGCATCTTGTTAAAACAACCTGAAAGATCGGTTTGAAAAATATTAACCACAAAATTGGTTAAAAATTGGTTAATTTAACACGATTTTTTCTCTGGGTGTGCCACCAATTGCGTCCTTGGACTTTTTTTGGCTGAATCATACCGGGTGGGATTACAGCTGCCACCAAGTGCGTCCTTGGACATTTTTTGGGTGGCTCATGCCGAGTGGGATTACAACCTAGCACCAAGTGCATTTTTTGGGTGAATCATACCGGGTGGGATTACAACTGAAACCAAGTGCTTCCTTGGACATTTTTTGGGTGGATCATACCGGGTGGGATTACAACTGGAACCAAATGCTTCCTTGGACATTTTTTGGGTGAATCATGCCGGGTGGGATTACAGCTGCCACCAAGTGTGTTCTTGGACTCTTTTTTTGTGAATGACACCGGGTGGGATAACAACTGCCACCAATTGCGTCCTTGGACATTTTTTGGGAGGATCATGCCGGGTTGGATTACAACTTCCACCAAGTGCGTCCTTGGACTTTTTTGGCTGAATCATACCGGGTGAGATTACAGCTGCCACCAAGGGCATCCTTGGACTTTTTTTGGGTGATACCTACCGGGTGGGATTACAACTGGCACCAAGTTTCACGGGGGGAATAAACCATCAACTACAGCGCCATTGAAATTGTCGCAAATTCCTATATATATTTATTTTAAAATTTTATACAACCCGTGCAATGCCGGGTATGTAACAGCTAGTACATAATTATTTGTCTATCAAGTCTATCAAGTCAAGGCAGTTATAGCCTAATCGACTCAGTAGGATCAAGAATATATATGTCCATACCGGACACGCCTCCTTATAGGCGTCACAAACAGTGCGACACCAGGGTATAAATATTTTTTCTCCATATTTATACCCTGCACACTAGATTAAAACTATCGATAAAATATCGATAAATTATTGAAAAATTTTCGATAAAATATCGAGCAATCCTCATACTTTCCATACAAAATGGCCGCCAAATTAGTACTATTTTTCTTTATCTTGAAAAATACTTAACTGATTTGGATACAATTTCTTGTATTTGATTAAAAATGATGTCGGGAACGAAATGGGAATGAAACTGGAACAAAATGGAATTGAAACAAAATTTCGATAAAATATCGAAAAATTATGAATAAAATATCAAAAAACTATCGATAAAACACGGAATACCTATTTTCGATAAAATTACTAACGCATGTGCAGGATATTTTAGCTTCGGTCAGACCGAAGATAATTCTTTTACTTGTTTTTTACATCCAACTGTTATTGCTGCTAAAATACTAATCAATATTACTGTTATAAAATGATTTGCTTTTTTTGTTCCAAAACTCCAACCACACGCTTTATCCGATTTAGCTGAAATTTTTACAGTATGTTCCTCTTGGGCTGGATATTGTCATAAGATAGGTAGGATTTACAGGACAGGAAAGGATTTATAGGACATTGAAATTCCCATAGAAACTACGCTGCTTACGTCATATGAATATAGTACACAAGAAACACGTCAATTAAGAGATAGAGGAAAAACCAAAAAGAGAAAACAACAACGCACAAAGCGTATCTCTATCAGCCCTTAGCTTGGCTAATAATCTCTCCGCTTGCTACTCGCTGTGTGAGTGAGTGCACCAAATGCAATGTTTTTGCCAGTGTTGTAATAGCAATAGTTGAATTAGGGATGAAAGTGTCAGTCAAAGAGTATTTTTGAAGTATGTACTATTTTGCTTTCCAAGTTGCTCGCGCAGAAGCAATTTGAAATTCCATATAGATACCTTATCCAAAAATATATAAAAACGTATCTTATACATATGTACATTAAGGTGGAGCGAGTTTGTATGAGAGCATTTTTTTTGCAGATATCGCTAACGGCAAGTTCGGGATGGAAGCTCCAAAGGATTCTAAGTAAGATATGTTATTAGAACATTTTCGATATTTTGACGTTTTGTACTGCCACAACGCGGTTGAAGTTGGGAAAATTGTGCAACATTTCCATAAATTGAAAAAAAAAATTTAATCAAAATGCGTTTATAATCAGATAAATACAACCGCCCTAAATTATCCATTTTTGGCGGTCGCCTCCCCAAGACCAATAAATCAAAATTTTGTTTTTTGACGCCTTCACAAAAAAATATTTACAAAACAAGAATTAAGAAAAAGCATCAGAATAAAAAAAATACAAGAAAAAACCAAAACTATTGATATTCCCCACCTCGCCCACCTAAATGGGCAATATGTCACTTTTTAAGAAAAAATGGGGTCATATTGCCTTAATGTTGAGGTTATCAGAGAAACCAATAATTTTGGTCTTTTTCTTGTATTTTTATCATTCTAAAACATATTTTCTTTAGGTCAAAAATATTATTTTTTTATTTACACCCAGAGAAAAGATGACAGTGGCGGCGGTGGTGCAGTGGCTAAGACCTCTGCTTCACGATCGGAAGGTATCGGGTTCGATTCCCAACTGGGGCAAGGCAGAAATTTGTTTTCTGTTTTTCTGTGTAGACCGCCACTCTCTCGCCAAGTTCTGGCAATCTTGCGAGAGTAACTTGCCATGAAAAAGCTTCTTCTTTGGGAGTCCCGCATCTCGGAACCGGCAATAAACTGTGGGTCCACAATTATCATATACACAAATGATAATTGCATTAAGAAGCTCGGTCAAAGTCCGTCGAGGGTTGTCGCCTATAACCACCCATAAATGGCTCAAAATGGGATTGAGGTATTTCAAAATGTTTTAGCTTCGGCATAGCCAAAGATAGTTCACTCTTTTTAAATAACACTGGTCGACAGTACTTTTGTTAAATGATAAAACTTGGTTGTTTCTTATATAATTTGACACGCTGAATCCGAAAATAACCATTAAATTTTTCCAGCAACGTCAAAAATGACCTTTTTGTGGTTTTAATACTGTAACTCTAAAAAAGATTTTAAAGAACATTGTTAGCCCTACAATTTTGTCAAAGTTATTTTTTTTTGTATCTTATATGATTTTTAAGATACGAGAGCTCAAACACAGAAAATACGATAAAATTTTAAATTTTGCACTTTTAAAAGTACGGAATTTCCTTCTAATGGAAATTAATTTTTTTAAATGAGAAACTACAACTTTTTCTTATGTACTTTTTATGTTAGACAAACTTGTAGGGCTGACAATTTCCTTTAAAAATCTTTTAAAATTTTTAGTTTATAATCAGATAAATACAACCGCCCTAAATTATCCATTTTTGGCGGTCGCCTCCCCAAGACCAATAAATCAAAATTTTGTTTTTTGACGCCTTCACAAAAAAATATTTACAAAACAAGAATTAAGAAAAAGCATCAGAATAAAAAAAATACAAGAAAAAACCAAAACTATTGATATTCCCCACCTCGCCCACCTAAATGGGCAATATGTCACTTTTTAAGAAAAAATGGGGTCATATTGCCTTAATGTTGAGGTTATCAGAGAAACCAATAATTTTGGTCTTTTTCTTGTATTTTTATCATTCTAAAACATATTTTCTTTAGGTCAAAAATATTATTTTTTTATTTACACCCAGAGAAAAGATGACAGTGGCGGCGGTGGTGCAGTGGCTAAGACCTCTGCTTCACGATCGGAAGGTATCGGGTTCGATTCCCAACTGGGGCAAGGCAGAAATTTGTTTTCTGTTTTTCTGTGTAGACCGCCACTCTCTCGCCAAGTTCTGGCAATCTTGCGAGAGTAACTTGCCATGAAAAAGCTTCTTCTTTGGGAGTCCCGCATCTCGGAACCGGCAATAAACTGTGGGTCCACAATTATCATATACACAAATGATAATTGCATTAAGAAGCTCGGTCAAAGTCCGTCGAGGGTTGTCGCCTATAACCACCCATAAATGGCTCAAAATGGGATTGAGGTATTTCAAAATGTTTTAGCTTCGGCATAGCCAAAGATAGTTCACTCTTTTTAAATAACACTGGTCGACAGTACTTTTGTTAAATGATAAAACTTGGTTGTTTCTTATATAATTTGACACGCTGAATCCGAAAATAACCATTAAATTTTTCCAGCAACGTCAAAAATGACCTTTTTGTGGTTTTAATACTGTAACTCTAAAAAAGATTTTAAAGAACATTGTTAGCCCTACAATTTTGTCAAAGTTATTTTTTTTTGTATCTTATATGATTTTTAAGATACGAGAGCTCAAACACAGAAAATACGATAAAATTTTAAATTTTGCACTTTTAAAAGTACGGAATTTCCTTCTAATGGAAATTAATTTTTTTAAATGAGAAACTACAACTTTTTCTTATGTACTTTTTATGTTAGACAAACTTGTAGGGCTGACAATTTCCTTTAAAAATCTTTTAAAATTTTTAGAATTAATGTATCTATTTTAAACAAACGGGCATTTTTATTGTTTGCGGAAAAAAAGTGTGTGCTGGAAAAATTTCATTCCATTGTTTTCGGACTCAGCGTGGCAAAATTTGTCTATCAAGTCTATTTAACACACAAAAAGTTCAGTTTGTGTCGAACACTTGGCGAACGTGTGGAAATCTCAACACGTTCGCCAAGCGTGAAATGATGTATTATGAAATGGCAAACCTTTCAAAAGGTTTTTACAGCTGGCAAAACAATATCAAAAATTGCAGTAATACTTTTCATTGAGTCTGCGTACCTATCACATATGATACGCTCAGAATAAAAAAGCGATGAAATGTATGGAGCGTCAGTACATTTCATCGCTCTTTTCCCCTGAGCATGTCATATACAAATACCTATCACATCACATTTATACAAATTCTTTGTTAGCATACACACTAGAGTAGACCGTATTTTGGCAAAATTCGAATTTCTTTCGCGCTACCCCTTAAAACTATTGTCAACGGGAAGACGTGGCACATCGTACCTGAAAAATTCCTCAGCCGAAAATAGTCCACTCTCTAGTTCCAGCTCCATTTCAAAGTTTTGTGCCAAATCCTTTTTGTTCCGGTTCAAAACCGCACAGTGTCAGACTTTAAGAATTTAGGAAGATTAATTTAAAATTTTTTTTTTGTCTCTTTTGCTTTAGTTTTTTTTTTAGAATGACAGAAAATTGTCCAACTAATAAACAAATGTGGTTCAACGCGAAGAAATGTAAACAAAAAAATATAACGGTACTCGGAATGAAAAGGCTAATTTCTAAAGCTGCGTGGTGACAAAGTTTGAAGATTTGTAACTTTTTTGTTTTTCAATATTTTTAAGCTACATTTTTATACCCCCACACACACTGTGGCAGGGTATACTAACTTTGACACAACGTTTGTAACGCCCATAAGGAGGCGTGTCCGGTATGTAAAAGTATGTATATTCTTGGTCAGCATCACCGCCGCACAGTGTTTCGTTTAGTATAAGCTAGCTGGTCAAAATTGTTTTATTACATTAGACTCCAAATTTTGGCATTTATCTTTTTATACCCTGCACAGTAGTGTCCAAGGGTATATTGTTTTTGTCACACTGTTTGTAACGCCCATAAGGAGGTGTGTCCGGTATGGAAAAGTATATATATTCTTGATCAGCTTCACCTCCTGAGTACATTAGTCCATGTCCGTCTGTCCGTCTGTCCGTCATTTCGCACGTTAACTGTCGTAGCTTTTGAGCTATCGACTCCAAATTTTGGGATTCCTCTTGTTTTGGCGAATGATTGGACGGTATTGAAAATGGGCAACATCGGATAAGAGCCACGCCTACCTCCCATTTCTTGAGAAATACTGAACCGATTTGGATGCGGTTTTTTTGCATTGGGTTGGAAATGAGGTCCGGAACGAAATGGGAATGAAACCGGAACGAAATGGAATTGGACCGGAACAAAATGGAATTGGAACCAAATTTTTAAATGGATCAGGAAACTAAAATTATCGATAAATATTGGAAAATTATCGTTAAATATTGGAAATTATCGATAAATTATCGAAAAATTATCGATAAATTATCGAAAAATTATCGATAAATTATTGAAAAATTATCGATAAAAAATCGAAAAATTATCGATAAAAATCGATAAGTTATCGAAAAATTATCGATAATAAATCGATAAATTATCGAAAAATTATCGATAAATTATCGAAAAACTATCGATAAAATACCGAAAAATTATGAATAAAATATCGAAAAACTATCAATAAAATACCGATTTTCGATAAAATTACTAACATATGGTCTCAGAATGTATCGTACTCGCATGTGCAGGGTATTATAGCTTCGGTCAGACCGAAGAAAATTCTCTTACTAGTTTTTCTTCTGTTTGGACGTTATTGAAAATGGGCAAGATCGCCTACCTATACAAAATTGCCGTCGAAATTTCATTATTTTCGTTTACGTTGAGAAATGCTGAACCGATTTGGAAGCTGTTTTTTGTATTTGGTTGGAAATTATGTCGAGAACGAAATGGGAATGAAGCAAAATGGAATTGGGCCTGAACAAAATAGACCGCGGCTCTTGCTCAAAAATTGTTCTTGAAAATACGATAGTGCGTTCCTTTTAACAAAATGTATAAAGGATATACATTTTTATTTGTTTTTAAGAAATTTTTCACCACAAACCAATTTTTTTTATTCGAACACTTGGCGAACGTGTGGAAATCTCAACACGTTCGCCAAGCGTGAAATGATGTATTATGAAATGGCAAACCTTTCAAAAGGTTTTTACAGCTGGCAAAACAATATCAAAAATTGCAGTAATACTTTTCATTGAGTCTGCGTACCTATCACATATGATACGCTCAGAATAAAAAAGCGATGAAATGTATGGAGCGTCAGTACATTTCATCGCTCTTTTCCCCTGAGCATGTCATATACAAATACCTATCACATCACATTTATACAAATTCTTTGTTAGCATACACACTAGAGTAGACCGTATTTTGGCAAAATTCGAATTTCTTTCGCGCTACCCCTTAAAACTATTGTCAACGGGAAGACGTGGCACATCGTACCTGAAAAATTCCTCAGCCGAAAATAGTCCACTCTCTAGTTCCAGCTCCATTTCAAAGTTTTGTGCCAAATCCTTTTTGTTCCGGTTCAAAACCGCACAGTGTCAGACTTTAAGAATTTAGGAAGATTAATTTAAAATTTTTTTTTTGTCTCTTTTGCTTTAGTTTTTTTTTTAGAATGACAGAAAATTGTCCAACTAATAAACAAATGTGGTTCAACGCGAAGAAATGTAAACAAAAAAATATAACGGTACTCGGAATGAAAAGGCTAATTTCTAAAGCTGCGTGGTGACAAAGTTTGAAGATTTGTAACTTTTTTGTTTTTCAATATTTTTAAGCTACATTTTTATACCCCCACACACACTGTGGCAGGGTATACTAACTTTGACACAACGTTTGTAACGCCCATAAGGAGGCGTGTCCGGTATGTAAAAGTATGTATATTCTTGGTCAGCATCACCGCCGCACAGTGTTTCGTTTAGTATAAGCTAGCTGGTCAAAATTGTTTTATTACATTAGACTCCAAATTTTGGCATTTATCTTTTTATACCCTGCACAGTAGTGTCCAAGGGTATATTGTTTTTGTCACACTGTTTGTAACGCCCATAAGGAGGTGTGTCCGGTATGGAAAAGTATATATATTCTTGATCAGCTTCACCTCCTGAGTACATTAGTCCATGTCCGTCTGTCCGTCTGTCCGTCATTTCGCACGTTAACTGTCGTAGCTTTTGAGCTATCGACTCCAAATTTTGGGATTCCTCTTGTTTTGGCGAATGATTGGACGGTATTGAAAATGGGCAACATCGGATAAGAGCCACGCCTACCTCCCATTTCTTGAGAAATACTGAACCGATTTGGATGCGGTTTTTTTGCATTGGGTTGGAAATGAGGTCCGGAACGAAATGGGAATGAAACCGGAACGAAATGGAATTGGACCGGAACAAAATGGAATTGGAACCAAATTTTTAAATGGATCAGGAAACTAAAATTATCGATAAATATTGGAAAATTATCGTTAAATATTGGAAATTATCGATAAATTATCGAAAAATTATCGATAAATTATTGAAAAATTATCGATAAAAAATCGAAAAATTATCGATAAAAATCGATAAGTTATCGAAAAATTATCGATAATAAATCGATAAATTATCGAAAAATTATCGATAAATTATCGAAAAACTATCGATGAAATATCGAAAAATTATGAATAAAATATCGAAAAACTATCAATAAAATACCGATTTTCGATAAAATTACTAACATATGGTCTCAGAATGTATCGTACTCGCATGTGCAGGGTATTATAGCTTCGGTCAGACCGAAGAAAATTCTCTTACTAGTTTTTCTTCTGTTTGGACGTTATTGAAAATGGGCAAGATCGCCTACCTATACAAAATTGCCGTCGAAATTTCATTATTTTCGTTTACGTTGAGAAATGCTGAACCGATTTGGAAGCTGTTTTTTGTATTTGGTTGGAAATTATGTCGAGAACGAAATGGGAATGAAGCAAAATGGAATTGGGCCTGAACAAAATAGACCGCGGCTCTTGCTCAAAAATTGTTCTTGAAAATACGATAGTGCGTTCCTTTTAACAAAATGTATAAAGGATATACATTTTTATTTGTTTTTAAGAAATTTTTCACCACAAACCAATTTTTTTTATTCGAATATCGCCTTTTTAAGAAAAATTTTTGAGCAAGTTTCGCGGCGTCTCCAAAATTTCGCGTTGGTGTGTGGGGACCTTAATGATTGTAGATTGATTACAGCATACGATTTATTGGATTATCCAAAAGTATATAATTAGACCTAACAATAATATTTCATTGATTATAAAAATTAGCTGAATTCTACATATATCACTTAATTCTATTGCCTAACTCCATTGAATTTGGCAGTGTGACGTTGTCGTACTAATAGATATATATAAGACGTGAGGGATTCAGAGGTCTTAGTAGGTTTCTTGCTAGAATGTGCGGGTGAGACATTAGTTTCTGCTTATACTTCGAGGTAAATTTCAGAATTTCGTCCTTTACTGTGGGTATATTCAAATCTCTGTGGACGTTTGCGTTTCTTATGTACCAAGGGGCTCTGGTAATTTGTCGTAGGATTTTTGATTGGGCTCTCTGGAGTTTTTCCACGTTGGAGGGAGAGGCTGTACCACAGAGTTCAATTCCATATGTCCATATGGGTTTTATTATACTTTTGTATATTTCGACTTTATAAGTGAGATTTAGCTTTGAAGCCATTTAGCTCCAATTCTTTTAACTTAATCTGAGTGCTTGTGCCATGTGAGACGGCGATCGAGATGCATTCCAAGGTACTTGGTTTCGGTACTTTCCCGATTGATTACAGCATACGATTTATTGGATTATCCAAAAGTATATAATTAGACCTAACAATAATATTTCAATGATTATAAAAATTAACTGAATTCTACATATATCACTTAATTCTATTGCCTAACTCCATTGAATTTGGCAGTGTGACGTTGTCGTACTAATATATGAGCGATATATATAAGACGTGAGGGATTCAGAGGTCTTAGTAGGTTTCTTGCTAGAATGTTCGGGTGAGACATTAGCTTCTGCTTATACTTCGAGGTAAATTTCAGAATTTCGTCCTTTACTGTGGGTATATTCAAATCTCTGTGGACGTTTGCGTTTCTTATGTACCAAGGGGCTCTGGTAATTTGTCGTAGGATTTTTGATTGGGCTCTCTGGAGTTTTTCCACGTTGGAGGGAGAGGCTGTACCACAGAGTTCAATTCCATATGTCCATATGGGTTTTATTATACTTTTGTATATTTCGACTTTATAAGTGAGATTTAGCTTTGAAGCCATTTAGCTCCAATTCTTTTAACTTAATCTGAGTGCTTGTGCCATGTGAGACGGCGATCGAGATGCATTCCAAGGTACTTGGTTTCGGTACTTTCCCGAACAGCTTGGCCGTTTATTGTCAGAGCAGGACATGAGCTCCTTCTTAGGGTGAAGGTTAAGTGACAGCTTTTGGATTCGTTGACTTTGATTTTCCATCGTGATAGCCAATTACTTAGAGTGTCCAAGTGTTTCTGCACGTAAAGAGTTGCCATGTCTGAGTTTGAGTGAGAGCACAGGATAGCAGTACCGTCAGCAAAAGTCGATATAAGAGTTCTATCGCGTTTGGGCATATTTGCAGTATAGAGAATATATAGCAGGGGCGCGAGGACACCAAGGTGCACTTTTTCGATAGTGCCATGCTTTTCGCAGCCAAACTGGTGATCGGGAATCACTTGTTATACCCTACACCTCATGAGGTATGGTTATATTCACTTTGGTCTGATGTTTGTAACACCAAGAAGGAGAAGTGTCCGGTATGGAAAAGTATATATATTCTTGATCAGCGTTGATTTACCCGATCCGTCTGTCCGTCCTCTTTTCTTGTAAACTCGATTGCAGGAGCTAGAAGAAAGCTAGGGATCCCAAATTTTGTATTTATCCTTCTTAGGCCCTAGAAGGAGTTGGTATTGAAAATGGGCGGAATCGGTCGACTGCCACGCCTACCTCCCATATAAGTGAAAATCGTGTTTTTACCGAAATTTTAAGATTTCATCAAAACAGTATGAAATTTTGTATAGTGGGGTTTTCGGGGTCGCTAATTTGGAATTTGATGTTGGAATTTAAAAATTGAAGATGTCGGAATCAATATGGCGGCCGAAATTTTAAGATTTCATCAAAACAGTATGAAATTTTGTATAGGGGGGTTTTTGGGGTCGCTGATTTCGAATTTGATGTCGCATTTTCAAAATTCAAGATGGCGGATACAATATGGCCCCGTAGGTGTAGGGTATATATAAGTCGGCTTGCCCGACTGAAACTTACTCACTTGTTTTTCCGTAATTTTGGGTGAAATCAATTTTATTAGAAGTTTTAAGAAGTGTTTCGATAACACAGAGAGTAAACTTATGGGGCGGTATGATGTCACATTGTTGGGATTTTTCCCAGGTTTGTAACTTAAGAAAGTTTCCAATCATCTGGGTAGTGACATGTTCTGAGAATTGAATATTTGCAATAATTGGGTTATTGCAATAATCTTGCTTTTTTGGGTCCAAGAATTTGTGTATGGCCTCCACAAGTAAATTTTTCTTAATCGCGGCTGTACTAGAGTTATTGTGTAGGATTAATCTGTCGCGTTTGGGGTGAACACGCTTTTTAGATGGTTAGCAAAAGCTGCGCCTTTTTCTGCAACGCTTCTGGTCCAGTTTCCATTTGGTAGCCGTATGGGAGGTTCCGCAAGCACAGGTTTTTTTCATATTATTGGCAGCACGCCAGAGAGAGTAATTTGTTGATTTTGTGGGTGCGAGATGGTATTCTCTGTAGGATTTACATTTTAACTGTTTTTGTAGATTTCGCGTAATATCTTTTAGTTGTTTTTTCAAGCTGGGCGATCTGTGGTTCTGCCATTCGCGGCGTATTTGTCTTTTCCCTTTTAAAAGCTGAGCTATATATATTGGGGTACAATTCGAGTAACCGCCACTTGAGTTATTTGGGATTGGGGAGGGAGTGGCCGCTGCAGCTGCTTGGGAAAGCAAGAGTGTGAAATTACTTACAGCTGTGTTTATTTCATCTTTGGTTTTTAGTGACACATTAGGGTTAATGTGGGAGCTTAAATACTGCCGATATTTGAGTCAGTTTGTGAGTTTAGTGGTCAATTTATTTGGTGGATTGACTTCAGAGCTTGGGGCGTACTTTATTGTGATAATAGTAGGCGTATGGTCTGATGAGAGATCTAGAGAAGATTCTATAGTCAATTGGCTCCTTTTTACAGTTTTGAATACTGCAAAGTCAATCACATCAGGAGTTTTGCGACTGTCAGCTGGTCAGTATGTTGGTGTGCCAGAAGAGATTTTAACTACATAAAATTTATTTATTGAATCTTCTAAAATAAAAAAAAAATTAGAACTAACAATAACTTTGAACAAAATAATTAGACATTACATAACAGATTTAACATAGTACTAGTTGACCTTATCCACTGATTTGGACAACTTAATGTATGTATCAAGGAGATGTAGGCGTTGACTGGATGTCGGCATCTACAGGATGTCGGCATAGACGAACGGCTGCATCGACGAGGGTGTCCCTGAACTATCTATTCAAAGGCAATAGAATAATTTCGTTTTAGACGTAAGGGTCGGGTGGGTTTTATTAAGGTTCGAGCTAGAATATTAGGGTGCAATTTTAGCTTATCTGCATACTTTGTATAACGTTTCGGTATCTCATCAGATATTTTCGATATTTGTAAATCTCTGTGGATGTGTTCATTTTTTATAAACCATGGCGCTCCAAGTATTTGTCGCACAACTTTTGACTGCATCCTTTGCAGTTTCTCAACATTTGATGGAGATGCTGTTCCCCAGAGCTCGATCCCATATGACCATATGGGTTTAATTATACTTTTGTATAACAGGATTTTATATGTGGTGTTGAGTTTTGATTGCTTAGAGAGGAGCCAATTTAATTCGAGTTTTTTTAATTTGATTTGTGTAATTTTAGCTTCGATGTGCTTTTTCCATGAGAGTCTGCGATCGAGATGCATACCAAGGTATTGGGTTTCACGACACAGTGGTATTACACTACCATTTATTTTAAGGGTGGGGCAAGTATCTGCGATCGAGATGCATACCAAGGTATTTGGTTTCACGACACAGTGGTATTACACTACCATTTATTTTAAGGGTGGGGCAAGTATCTTTCCTTAGGGTAAATGTTAGATGGACGCACTTAGACTCATTGACTTTAATTCTCCACTGAGATAACCAATTTTGCAATGTGTTTAAATGCTGTTGCACGTGTAGTGATGCCATTTTGGGGTCTGAGTGTGAGCACAATATTGCGGTGTCGTCGGCAAATGTTGAGATGAGGGTCTGATCATAAATGGGCATATCAGCTGTATAGAGTATATACAGGAGGGGTCCGAGGACGCTGCCTTGGGGTACACCGGCAGGAATATCAAATCTACTAGAAACGAAACTTTTATGTTTAACTACAAATTTTCTGTGGGTCAAGTAGTTGTCAAGCAAAACGTGCATGCTTGCGGGTAATAGTTTCTGTAGTTTGGATATCAATCCTCTATGCCATACCTTATCAAAGGCTTGGGTGATGTCGAGGAATACTGCTGAGCAGTATTGCTTTTTCTCGAACGTTCTTTTGATCAATTCAACAATGCGATGAACCTGTTCAATTGTGCCATGCTTTTCTCTAAATCCGAATTGGTGATTGGGTATTTCACCTTTAGCGAGTATTGTGGGTAACATAATTTTTATCAGAATTTTCTCAAAAAGTTTTGATAGGGTAGAGAGTAAGCTTATTGGGCGATATGAACTCACGTTTTTGGGATCATCGGTTTTGGGATCATCGTGATCTGCGACAGCTTCCAGTCAGTTGGGTAGTGACCTGTTCTTAATATAGCATTGTTGCGAGCTGTGGTAACAGGTAATTTGCAGTTGGGGGGTTAGGAGTAAATACATTTTGTAGGTGACTTGCAAAAGCAGTACCTTTTTCGGCATCACTTCTCGCCCAGTCTCCGTTGGGTAAACGAATTGGCGATTCTGCAATAATGGGTCGTTTTAAATTTTTTGTGGCACGCCAAAGTGAGTAATTTGTTGAGCTCGTCGGCGTAAGCTTTACCATGAATTGATGCAGATCATTCTCGTTTTTCGCCCTCAGTTCATTTTGTAGTTTTCGTGCAATTAGGGTTAGCTTTTTTTTCAAATAGGGTGATCTGAACTTTTGCCAATCACGCCTTATTGATCTCTTTTCTGTTAAGAGCGCAGCTATATTTTGTGGCACAAATTCCTTTTTTTGGGTAGTGTTATTGATTTTTGGGGTCGCTGCCAGTGCGGCGTTTGTAAGCAGAAGGGTAAAGTTACGCACTGCCACATTCAGTTGCTCCTCAGTTTTCAGTGACACATGTAGGGTAATGTGTGAACTTATATATTTTCTGAATTTAAGCCAATTCGTATGGATACTGGTGAGTTTGTCGGGTGGGTTGACTTCTGAATTTGGCTCATATTTTACTGTGATAATAGTGGGTGTGTGATCAGACGAGAGTTCCACTGAAGACTCAATGGTTAGTTGAGTTCGTTTAAGGGTCTTGATTACTGCAAAATCAATAACATCTGGAATTTTGCGTCTGTCCGATGGCCAGTATGTTGGCGTGCCTGACGAAACCACATCAAGGCCGAGTTTGCTGGTAGTATTTTAGTAGTCTTAGGGTGAAATCAGACGAGAGCCCCAATAAGTGTGTTTGGCATTAAAATCTCCAGCTACGAGAAATTTTGGGCCAAGGGTTGCAAAAAATGTCTGAAATTGCTGTTCAGTTATTTTGGAGCTGGGTGGACAGTATATTGCAGATATTGTCAATCCTTTTATGTACTCATCAAGACAAATACTGGTGGCTTGCAAGTACTCGGTGCAAAATTCCTGTAAAACATAGTGTTTGATTCTGTCCTTAATTAGAATCGCTGATCCACCTCGTGCTTTACCACCTGGGTGTTAGTGTCATACAACTTGTATCCGGGTATGTTAAAAAAGTGTTTTTGGGTCAAATGAGTCTCTGAAATTAGCATTACATCTATACAGAATGAATTGAGGAATTGAATGAGTTCCAATTTATGTTGGCATAAGCCGTTCGCGTTCCAGAAGGATATTTTTATCGCATTCATGGCTTTTTTTTTTAAAGGGTCTGGATTAGCAGGTTTTGATTGTGTATCATTTCCTGCATCATAGTTTGCATGCCGTTCATAAACTGCGACATGTTTTGCATAAACATCTGTAGTGTTTGTTCAAGGCCAATGTTCTGTTGGGCCGGTTGAGTAACTGGAGGGTCTTGGGTATATCCTTTGAGTACATTTGCGTATGAAAATTGTTGTTGTTGTGATGATGCGTTAGCACCATTTCATTGGGGTGGTGGGTATGATTTCATCTGCGCAAAATTGGCTGGAGTAGGGTTTGACCTCTTTGTAGCTGTTGCGCTTAAGGGCTTCGGTTCGGTAATAACCTTATTTTTAAGGGTTTTGTATACTGAACACCCTCTGTAGTTGGCAGTGTGATTTCCATCGCAGTTACTACAATGTCTAACATTTACGTCTTCTCTCGATTTTGGGCACAATTGGGTCTGGTGAAGGTCACCACAAATAACACAAACACTGGGAAGTGTACAATATTTTTTCGAATGACCAAATTCTTGGCAGTTTTGGCATTGTATTGGGCCACGACGTTTATGCGGCTCCTCAACACTGACTCTACGGTGTAGTAAATATCGCAAATTGTATATAGGGTGGGTTTCACTTTTTTGCAGAGTCTTAGGGTCAAATTCCAGTTCAATGCGGAAAAGTGGTTGAGGTAATTTTTCCTTGTTTAGAATGTTAGACACAGATCTAACTTGGAATTTTAATGCAATTAATGCCTCTTTTACATCGCCACATTCGACAAACGAGTCTACACCTCTTAGAACAACCGATAGACCTTTGCCACTTTTGAGCTGGTATGTGTAATAGCTCTTTTTACACTTATCGAAATGATCCACAATTTTGCGAAAATCTGCCTCATTATAAATTTGAATTTTTGTTTCATGGATGGCGCCCTTGAGAATAGCCATCACATGAAATCTATTGGCACCTACAGTTTGTGTTATCAGAGTCACAAGGGAATTCGAGTTTTTTCTCTGAGATAAATTGGTGGCGACTTTGACGTCTTGGGTT
The DNA here is from genome assembly GCA_951394025.1 of Heteromyza rotundicornis. Classification (NCBI taxonomy): domain Eukaryota; kingdom Metazoa; phylum Arthropoda; class Insecta; order Diptera; family Heleomyzidae; genus Heteromyza; species Heteromyza rotundicornis. The sequence continues at coordinate 40,332,202 of OX596011.1, forward strand.
TAGGGTCTGAATTATCCTCTTCATATAATAGGGAGTATCTATTTTGCCCAAGATTTATGGGCTGTATACTCGGCTTTGTCTTTAAAACCTTAGGCGTATTCGTATTTTTGGGAGGGGTCGTTTTGCGCTTTTGCAATGTAGGGTCTGGCTTTTGCAGGTAGCGGTGCATGCCAGTCTGCACTGCCGCACGTGGAGTGTTTTTCTCTGTAGTGTTTGCGCCAATTGCATTACTCGTATTTGGCGACTGAGGCTTATACAAAGGGTTTTTGTTCTCAAAGAACTTATTTGCAGGGTCTTTATTTTCAGTGGATATCTTAACAGGGTCTGGCCTAAGAGTATTAGTAGTAATTGAGTAATTGTGTAGGATTAATCTGTCGCGTTTGGGGTGAACACGCTTTTTAGATGGTTAGCAAAAGCTGCGCCTTTTTCTGCAACGCTTCTGGTCCAGTTTCCATTTGGTAGCCGTATGGGAGGTTCCGCAAGCACAGGTTTTTTTCATATTATTGGCAGCACGCCAGAGAGAGTAATTTGTTGATTTTGTGGGTGCGAGATGGTATTCTCTGTAGGATTTACATTTTAACTGTTTTTGTAGATTTCGCGTAATATCTTTTAGTTGTTTTTTCAAGCTGGGCGATCTGTGGTTCTGCCATTCGCGGCGTATTTGTCTTTTCTCTTTTAAAAGCTGAGCTATATATATTGGGGTACAATTCGAGTAACCGCCACTTGAGTTATTTGGGATTGGGGCGGGAGTGGCCGCTGCAGCTGCTTGGGAAAGCAAGAGTGTGAAATTACTTACAGCTGTGTTTATTTCATCTTTGGTTTTTAGTGACACATTAGGGTTAATGTGGGAGCTTAAATACTGCCGATATTTGAGTCAGTTTGTGAGTTTAGTGGTCAATTTATTTGGTGGATTGACTTCAGAGCTTGGGGCGTACTTTATTGTGATAATAGTAGGCGTATGGTCTGATGAGAGATCTAGAGAAGATTCTATAGTCAATTGGCTCCTTTTTACAGTTTTGAATACTGCAAAGTCAATCACATCAGGAGTTTTGCGACTGTCAGCTGGTCAGTATGTTGGTGTGCCAGAAGAGATTTTAACTACATAAAATTTATTTATTAAATCTTCTAAAATAAAAAAAAAATTAGAACTAACGATAACTTTGAACAATATAATTAGACATTACATAACAGATTTAACATAGTACTAGTTGACCTTATCCACTGATTTGGACAACTTAATGTATGTATCAAGGAGATGTAGGCGTTGACTGGATGTCTCAACATTTGATGGAGATGCTGTTCCCCAGAGCTCGATCCCATATGACCATATGGGTTTAATTATACTTTTGTATAACAGGATTTTATATGTGGTGTTGAGTTTTGATTGCTTAGAGAGGAGCCAATTTAATTCGAGTTTTTTTAATTTGATTTGTGTAATTTTAGCTTCGATGTGCTTTTTCCATGAGAGTCTGCGATCGAGATGCATACCAAGGTATTTGGTTTCACGACACAGTGGTATTACACTACCATTTATTTTAAGGGTGGGGCAAGTATCTGCGATCGAGATGCATACCAAGGTATTTGGTTTCACGACACAGTGGTATTACACTACTATTTATTTTAAGGGTGGGGCAAGTATCTTTCCTTAGGGTAAATGTTAGATGGACGCACTTAGACTCATTGACTTTAATTCTCCACTGAGATAACCAATTTTGCAATGTGTTTAAATGCTGTTGCACGTGTAGTGATGCCATTTTGGGGTCTGAGTGTGAGCACAATATTGCGGTGTCGTCGGCAAATGTTGAGATGAGGGTCTGATCATAAATGGGCATATCAGCTGTATAGAGTATATACAGGAGGGGTCCGAGGACGCTGCCTTGGGGTACACCGGCAGGAATATCAAATCTACTAGAAACGAAACTTTTATGTTTAACTACAAATTTTCTGTGGGTCAAGTAGTTGTCAAGCAAAACGTGCATGCTTGCGGGTAATAGTTTCTGTAGTTTGGATATCAATCCTCTATGCCATACCTTATCAAAGGCTTGGGTGATGTCGAGGAATACTGCTGAGCAGTATTGCTTTTTCTCGAACGTTCTTTTGATCAATTCAACAATGCGATGAACCTGTTCAATTGTGCCATGCTTTTCTCTAAATCCGAATTGGTGATTGGGTATTTCACCTTTAGCGAGTATTGTGGGTAACATAATTTTTATCAGAATTTTCTCAAAAAGTTTTGATAGGGTAGAGAGTAAGCTTATTGGGCGATATGAACTCACGTTTTTGGGATCATCGGTTTTGGGATCATCGTGATCTGCGACAGCTTCCAGTCAGTTGGGTAGTGACCTGTTCTTAATATAGCATTGTTGCGAGCTGTGGTAACGGGTAATTTGCATTTGGGGTGTTGGGAGTAAATACATTTTGTAGGTGACTTGCAAAAGCAGTACCTTTTTCGGCATCACTTCTCGCCCAGTCTCCGTTGGGTAAACGAATTGGCGATTCTGCAATAATGGGTCGTTTTAAATTTTTTGTGGCACGCCAAAGTGAGTAATTTGTGAATTGATGCAGATCATTCTCGTTTTTCGCCCTCAGTTCATTTTGTAGTTTTCGTGCAATGAGGGTTAGCTTTTTTTTCAAATAGGGTGATCTGAACTTTTGCCAATCACGCCTTATTGATCTCTTTTCTGTTAAGAGCGCAGCTATATTTTGTGGCACAAATTCCTTTTTTTGGGTAGTGTTATTGATTTTTGGGGTCGCTGCCAGTGCGGCGTTTGTAAGCAGAAGGGTAAAGTTACGCACTGCCACATTCAGTTGCTCCTCAGTTTTCAGTGACACATGTAGGGTAATGTGTGAACTTATATATTTTCTGAATTGAAGCCAATTCGTATGGATACTGGTGAGTTTGTCGGGTGGGTTGACTTCTGAATTTGGCTCATATTTTACTGTGATAATAGTGGGTGTGTGATCAGACGAGAGTTCCACTGAAGACTCAATGGTTAGTTGAGTTCGTTTAAGGGTCTTGATTACTGCAAAATCAATAACATCTGGAATTTTGCGTCTGTCCGATGGCCAGTATGTTGGCGTGCCTGACGAAACCACATCAAGGCCGAGTTTGCTGGTAGTATTTTAGTAGTCTTAGGGTGAAATCAGACGAGAGCCCCAATAAGTGTGTTTGGCATTAAAATCTCCAGCTACGAGAAATTTTGGGCCAAGGGTTGCAAAAAATGTCTGAAATTGCTGTTCAGTTATTTTGGAGCTGGGTGGACAGTATATTGCAGATATTGTCAATCCTTTTATGTACTCATCAAGACAAATACTGGTGGCTTGCAAGTACTCGGTGCAAAATTCCTGTAAAACATAGTGTTTGATTCTGTCCTTAATTAGAATCGCTGATCCACCTCGTGCTTTACCTGGGTGTTTAGTGTCATACAACTTGTATCCGGGTATGTTAAAAAAGTGTTTTTGGGTCAAATGAGTCTCTGAAATTAGCATTACATCTATACAGAATGAATTGAGGAATTGAATGAGTTCCAATTTATGTTGGCATAAGCCGTTCGCGTTCCAGAAGGATATTTTTATCGCATTCATGGGCTTTTTTTTTAAAAGGGTCTGGATTAGCAGGTTTTGATTGTGTATCATTTCCTGCATCATAGTTTGCATGCCGTTCATAAACTGCGACATGTTTTGCATAAACATCTGTAGTGTTTGTTCAAGGCCAATGTTCTGTTGGGCCGGTTGAATAACTGGAGGGTCTTGGGTATATCCTTTGAGTACATTTGCGTATGAAAATTGTTGTTGTTGTGATGATGCGTTAGCACCATTTCATTGGGGTGGTGGGTATGATTTCATCTGCGCAAAATTGGCTGGAGTAGGGTTTGACCTCTTTGTAGCTGTTGCGCTTAAGGGCTTCGGTTCGGTAATAACCTTATTTTTAAGGGTTTTGTATACTGAACACCCTCTGTAGTTGGCAGTGTGATTTCCATCGCAGTTACTACAATGTCTAACATTTACGTCTTCTCTCGATTTTGGGCACAATTGGGTCTGGTGAAGGTCACCACAAATAACACAAACACTGGGAAGTGTACAATATTTTTTCGAATGACCAAATTCTTGGCAGTTTTGGCATTGTATTGGGCCACGACGTTTATGCGGCTCCTCAACACTGACTCTACGGTGTAGTAAATATCGCAAATTGTATATAGGGTGGGTTTCACTTTTTTGCAGAGTCTTAGGGTCAAATTCCAGTTCAATGCGGAAAAGTGGTTGAGGTAATTTTTCCTTGTTTAGAATGTTAGACACAGATCTAACTTGGAATTTTAATGCAATTAATGCCTCTTTTACATCGCCACATTCGACAAACGAGTCTACACCTCTTAGAACAACCGATAGACCTTTGCCACTTTTGAGCTGGTATGTGTAATAGCTCTTTTTACACTTATCGAAATGATCCACAATTTTGCGAAAATCTGCCTCATTATAAATTTGTATTTTTGTTTCATGGATGGCGCCCTTGAGAATAGCCATCACATGAAATCTATTGGCACCTACAGTTTGTGTTATCAGAGTCACAAGGGAATTCGAGTTTTTTTCTCTGAGATAAATTGGTGGCGACTTTGACGTCTTGGGTTTAGGGTTTGAATTATCCTCTTCATATAATAGGGAGTATCTATTTTGCCCAAGATTTATGGGCTGTATACTCGGCTTTGTCTTTAAAACCTTAGGCGTATTCGTATTTTTGGGAGGGGTCGTTTTGCGCTTTTGCAATGTAGGGTCTGGCTTTTGCAGGTAGCGGTGCATGCCAGTCTGCACTGCCGCACGTGGAGTGTTTTTCTCTGTAGTGTTTGCGCCAATTGCATTACTCGTATTTGGCGACTGAGGCTTATACAAAGGGTTTTTGTTCTCAAAGAACTTATTTGCAGGGTCTTTATTTTCAGTGGATATCTTAACAGGGTCTGGCCTAAGAGTATTAGTAGTAATTGTACTTGCCAAATTTGTTTGTGATGCTAAAAATGCCGTCATATTAGCTGCCTGCTGGGTGTAGGGTGTTGGAGTTTGACACTGCTTGGTCCATGAGAGAGAGCCCGATGGCGATGCGGGAGAGTTAGCAAAGAGTACCTCTGCAGATCGATTCTTTGCTATAGTTGTTTCTGCACTATTCATGGCGGGGAGGGTAACAATGACAGGTTGCGATGCATTCGCACTGCTCGCACCTGTTGGTTGCATGGCAAAAGCTTTTATTTGTGAATTTGCCGTGTTTTCACTAGCACTAGCTGATGCTGATTCAAGCTCTTGTTTTGAGCGGGATGTTGAATTCTCTGTAAGAGAATTCCTTGTTTTTTGGGGAGAATGATTCACTGACATAATTTTTCACACAAATCTTTTTTATTTGTTTGCTTTATATGCAGTGGCTTTGATACGCCACTTGCACTCTTTTTCTTGAAATTGTTTTAGCGTCTATTTCGCGTAATTTTTGGAGAGTTTTGTTATTGTTTCACAATGTTATTTATTATTTCTGCGGGACCGATTAAAACGCGTCCGTTCGATAAAATCTTAGTTTATAGGCCGATCCGGTTGACAGTGTTCAACAAGAGTCTGCCCTTTGGGGATATTAGGCGAGAGTCCCAGTATGTATGTTTAGCGTTGAAGTCGCCGGCGGGCAGTATATAGCTGTTAATGTTAGGCCTTTTAAGTATTCATCGAGAGAAATAATTGTCGCTTGAATATATTCTGTGATATAATTCTGTAGAGCGCAATGCTTTATTCGGCTTTTAATGAGAATAGCGGAACCACCTCTAGCATTTCCTCTTGTATGCTTTGTGTCATAGAGTCTATATCCCGGTAGATTGAAAAAGTGTTTTTCAGTGAAGTGAGTTTCAGAAATTACCACAACGTCTATGCTGGACTCTTTCAAGAACTCGAGAAGTTCTAATTTGTGAAGACACATTCCGTTTGCATTCCAGAATGATATTTTTAAACCATTCATGGTTTACACATGAGGTGTTGTAGTAAAAGACTTTGATTTTTAATCATTTCTTGATTCATATTTTGCATACCAGACATAAATTGCAACATATTTTGTATGAACGCTTGCAGAGTTTGTTCAAGAGAACTGCTAGGGGGAGCAGGTTGGGTGTACACGGGGACTGAGTTTTGTCCTTTTAAAGCGCTGGCGTAGGAAACGCCTTGATTTATAATGGGATTTACATAATTAGGTGCATTGGATTGTGAGGTTTTTTTTTTGAGATTTTTCTTAAGTCCTGTTTGATCGAACTACGTAGAATTACATGTTGTATGAGCGTGAGAGAGCCCGAAGTGCGATTTTTCGCGTTTTCTGAGTAACAGCGTCCGTCCGTATATCTGGTTTTTGGTCGATAACTGGCGTAATTTTTGAGCTATCATCTCCAAATTTTGACTTTCCTCTTCTTTTTGCTTCAATTTGCACGGTATTGAAAATGGGCAACACCACGCCCACCACATAGAAAATCTCCGCTCAAATTTCTTTATTTTCGTTTATGGAGCGGTACTGAAATGGAGGTTGAAAAGGAACAAGAACGAAATGGAAATGGACATGAACAAAAAGAAAATGGAGGAGCGAAAAAAAAATAGTAAAATTACCGAAAAATTGTCGAAGAATTTATCTTACTCGTATGTGCAGGGCATTTTAATATGTTCAATTAGTTTTATTCGGATTTTTTTCAATTTGGAAACCCTGGATTCCTGTATTATTAAAACGTTGTGTGTTTTGTCTTATGGTAATTTATTAACTGGCCTTAATCTAATTTTTAAACAATGTTCAACTACTATTACTACCTTTGTATAACACTTATGATTGAGGGCATCTTATGCTCAGAGCATGCATATAGAGAGTGTATATTTTGACATTCCAGGGGCTGGAAATATATGAGAGCACTCAAAGTGGCCCTTTCTCTTAACGATCTTAAAACAATACATGTATAAAAAAAAGTGGCAGGTCTACAAAATTGTTATTAAAAATATATTGCACCACATTATTAATTTCTTAAATGGAAGCAAGAGTTAATGTTATATGTATATTGTTATAAAATAAACTCATTGAATTTATTGTGCTATATCAAATTTTGTTGTAGTATGGGATTAGATTCGATTTTCGAGTTATAACGGTTTATACCAGTGTTTGTCACCAGAGATAATAATACGCGGGTGAATAGTGAGTGAAAAAATTGGAATTTCAGCTTTTTATGTTATGTGTAATGTTATATATATGTCTGGTGACGAACACTGGTTTATACCCTACTCGTTAATTGTGTATATTAACTTTGTTCAAAAGTTTTTAGCGGTTACACGAATGCGTGTCATGTATAGAATATCCGATTATAAATGTTTTCAGTACCGCTCCATTTTCAAATGTGTTCCAATTCCATTTTAATCCGGTCCATTTCCATTTGGTTCCGTTCCATTCCCATTTCGTTCCCGACAGCAGCCAAATACAACAATGAAATTTCAGCGGCCATTTTGTATAGGTAGGCGTGGTTATCATGCGATCTTGCTCATTTTCAATAACGTCCAAACAGAAGAAAAAAAATATGAATGCCAAAATTTGGAGTCGATAGCTCAATAACTACGGCATTTGAATATTGTTATGAGCGAATGGGCGGTGCCACGCCCACTTGTCCAATCAAAAATCATCATAACTATACTTAGTTATGTTTAAAAAGTCGAAAACAACCATTTAATGTAATAAAACAATTTTGTCCAGCTAGCTTATACTAAACGAAACGCTGTGCAGCGGTGATGCTGACCAAGAATATATATACTTGTATATACCGGACACGCCTCCTTATGGGCGTTACAAACGTTGTGTCAAAGTTAGTATACCCTGCCACAGTGTGTGTGGGGGTATAAAAATGTAGCTTAAAAATATTGAAAAACAAAAAAGTTACAAATCTTCAAACTTTGTCACCACGCAGCTTTAGAAATTAGCTTTTTCATTCCGAGTACCGTTATATTTTTTTGTTTACATTTCTTCGCGTTGAACCATATTTGTTTATTAGATGGACAATTTTCTGTCATTCTAAAAAATAAAATAAGGCAAAAAAAAAGGCAAGCGACGCTATAAGTAAGTATTGGTATGACGCACAAGAGAATTACTTCTCCTTTGCATCACACGCCAACTCACTGAAGCAGCGAATGGTAAAATACAGCAAACTGAATTTTTACTTGTTGTTGTATAGCAACCTACTACTATGCCTGGTTGAAGAATTTCCTCAAAGTCCCAGCAAGCAAGTTGCATGGCAAATGAATTTTTACATTGTGTGTGCTCTGATACACACACAACAATTCACTTGCCAGAAAATACAAAAACAAAATTGTTTTTGGTTTGATTGGCGTACCCTCCATATGTTTATTTACTAAATAAACAAAAAATTTTAAATTAATCTTCCTAAATTCTTAAAGTCTGACACTGTGCGGTTTTGAACCGGAACAAAAAGGATTTGGCACAAAACTTTGAAATGGAGCTGGAACTAGAGAGTGGACTATTTTCGGCTGAGGAATTTTTCCGGTACGATGTGCCACGTCTTCCCGTTGACAATAGTTTTAAGGGGTAGCGCGAATTCGAATTTTGCCAAAATACGGTCTACTCTAGTGTGTATGCTAACAAAGAATTTGTATAAATGTGATGCGATAGGTATTTGTATATGACATGCTCAGGGGAAAAGAGCGATGAAATGTACTGACGCTCCATACATTTCATCGCTTTTTTATTCTGAGCGTATCATATGTGATAGGTACGCAGACTCAATGAAAAGTATTACTGCAATTTTTGATATTGTTTTGCCAGCTGTAAAAACCTTTTGAAAGGTTTGCCATTTCATAATACATCATTTCACGCTTGGCGAACGTGTTGAGATTTCCACACGTTCGCCAAGTGTTCGACACAAACTGAACTTTTTGTGTGTTAAATAGACTTGATAGACAAATTTTGCCACGCTGAGTCCGAAAACAATGGAATGAAATTTTTCCAGCACACACTTTTTTTCCGCAAACAATAAAAATGCCCGTTTGTTTAAAATAGATACATTAATTCTAAAAATTTTAAAAGATTTTTAAAGGAAATTGTCAGCCCTACAAGTTTGTCTAACGTAAAAAGTACATAAGAAAAAGTTGTAGTTTCTCATTAGAAGGAAATTCCGTAATTTTAAGCTCTCGTATCTTAAAAATCATAAAAAATACAAAAAAAAATTACTTTGACAAAATTGTGGGGCTAACAATGTTCTTTAAAATCTTTTAAAAGTATTAGAATCCATTTTAGATTTACAGTATGAAAACCACAAAAAGGCCATTTTTGACGTTTGCGGAAAAAAGGTTCGTGATGGAAAAATTTAATGGTTATTTTCGGATTCAGCGTGTCAAAATATATAAGAAACAACCAAGTTTTATCATTTAACAAAAGTACTGTCGACCGAATTTTTGAGTTGTGCCTTTATTGCAGGGAATGAGGGATACGTATTTATATATATATATATAGAGAGAGATCAAAAGTTAAATATACAATAAAATGTAGGGATAACACTACTACTTATTTATTCTGCATACATATCGTCCTTTAATCGCGAATTTATCGTATGTTTGGAATTTGAAATTTTACAGGAGACGGTGTTTTGTATTTTTTTGACGATGCATTTTGTATGAAAACAATGAGATACCTTATAATTTAAAGCTTATTTGTTTACTGTTTCATGTATATTTTGCATATTCTAAGTATAAGGAACCATTTGGAATAAAACTAGAGAGTGGACTATCTTCGGCTATACCGAAGCTGAAATACCCCCACACAGTAGGAAGAAGTACCTCAAACATAAAAAAATGTGGTCTCAAGACCCTATTTTGAGCCAATTATAGGTGGTTTTGGAGCCCGGACCATGTCCAAAATCCATTTCTAAACATTTCCAATCAAATCCACCGAAAAAAAAAAAATTGGTCTCAAGACCCCATTTTGACCCTTATATATGTGGTTTCGGAACCTCGGACCATGTCAAAAATACGTTTCTAAACATTTCCAATCGAATACAACCATAAAAAAGACTTGAAAAATGTTAACCTTTTTTTCGGTGTATGGCAGCCACGCCCAGTTTTTATCCGATTTGGCTGATTCACGAACTTGATCTCAGTATTCACGAGAAAAACATGTCCTCAAAGTTTCAAGTCGATATCTTCAAAACTGCGACCGCTATCGTGCGGACGGACAGACGGACAGACAGACGGACATCGCTAAATTGGCTCCGGCGGTGATGCTGATCAAGAATATATATACTTTTCCATACCGGACACGCTTCCTTATGGGCGTTACAAACGTTGTGACAAAGTGAGTATACCCTGCCACAGTGAGTGTGGGGGTATAAAAAGCGGTTTTCGAAAAAATACCATTTGCGATAATTTCGCGATTAGGGGGCGAATATATGTATTTATATACAGTTGCTTTCACAATAATAGCAGCGCACTATTAGTTTTTACGGTCTGTTCGATATCCTCCGGCTCAGTTATGTGTACGTGTACGTGTGAATAGGTTTGTGATTAAACTGGGAAAACTGGTAAATATGCGTTCATTCAAATCATTGCCGGTAGCTCAGGGGTTAGGCAGTCGGCCTCATAAACGGAAGTACGGGGATCGAATCCCCGTTCCGGAAAAAGTTTTTTTAATTTAATTTTTTTTATAAAATTGTAAACACATTTCCTCCAAGTAACTTTTTTACCATTCTTTACCTTATTTTCAAATGAACATTACCATTTCAAATAGATACCTTTTCACACTGAACTGGATTTGAACGCTGGACCTTCGGATCTTGAGTTCATCACTTTACCCTCTGTGCTACTGCGCTTCATAAATTCATGTCGTCCAAAGACCAATCTGAATTTGAAATCTAAAAATTTCTATTTAAAAAAACTTTTTTCAACTCAGACGAGATTTGAACACGGGACCTAATGTTTATAAGTTCCGCATCTACACGCTGTGCCACTGAGCTTCTTTCGTTCAGGTCAACAAAAACAAATTTGTTTTGAAATTCAAAAATTTCTTCTGTTTATTTTCAAATTTTCCATTTGACAGAATGGTCGAATATATTTTGATTTTCGAAAAAAAAGTTTCTCATTTGTGTGAATGTGTGCGTTTTGCTTCGATTTTTGTCAATGTAGTTGTAGTTTTTTGGAATTGTTTTTGTTTTGCGTACAAATGTTTTTCATGTTAATATAACATGAATAGTGTTAATTAAAATACATGAAGATTTCTCTGGGTGTATCGAGCCTTTCGTAGGGCTTCCAAATAAAGTTCGTATTCAATATTAAAATTTAAAAAAATTCCACTACCTCTTTTCCGCGTGGAACTAGAGTTCGACCCGAAAATGCTCAAAAAAGGTGAACCCCACCCGATATACTCGCTCAGATATCTGCTACATCGCAAAATCACAAGTGCCTCACAAGCGCAGTGGACCGATTCAGTGTCATAACTGCCAGGAATACGGCCACGCAAAGTCTTACTGCACTCTTCCCAGCGTGTGCGTTATTTGTGGCGACCTACACGAAACAGGTTTATGCACAAAAACAAAAGAGGATTCCACTATTAAAAAATGTAGTAATTGCGGTGGCAATCACACTGCTAACTATAGAGGCTGCACAGTCTATCAAAGCTACATAAAAAAGACGGAAAATGCAACTCAAAAACATGAAACTAGGAAAACCCAAAAATTTCCTCCGTTATACGCTGTCCAAAATCTAGCTAACCCCATTATAAAACAAGGCGTTTCCTACGCCAGCGCCTTAAAAACAAGTGACTCTGTTCCTGTGCAACCTGCTCCTCCAAGCAGTAGTCTTGAACAAACCCTACAAATGCTCATACAAAATATGTCTCAATTTATGTCCAGTATGCAAGAAATGATTAAAAATCAAAGTCTTTTACTACAACATCTCATGTCTAAACCATGCATAGTTTAAAAATATCATTCTGGAATGCAAACGGCCTGTGTCTTCACAAACTAGAACTTCTCCAGTTCTTGACAGAGTCCAGCATAGACGGTATGCTAATCTCTGAAACTCACTTCACTGAAAAACACTTTTTCAATCTCCCAGGATATAGACTCTACGACACAAAGCATCCAAGCGGAAACGCTAGAAGTGGTTCCGCTATTCTCATATTCAAGCAACAAGTATTTCTCTCGATGAATACTCAAAAGGCCTAACATTAACAGCTATATACTGCCCGCCCAGACACAAAATAACTGAGCAACAATTCCAGACTTTTTTCCATTCTCTTGGACAAAAAATTATCGTTGCCGGCGACTTCAACGCCAAACATACATATTGGGGCTCTCGCCTAATCAACAGACTTGGCCTTGACGTAGTCTCCTCTGGCACGCCAACTTATTGGCCAACTGACAGTCGAAAAACTCCCGACGTCATTGACTTTGCAGTATTTAAACCTGTAAAAAGGAGCCAATTGACTATAGAATCTTCTCTAGATCTCTCATCAGACCATACGCCTACCATTATCACAATAAAGTACGCGCCAAGTTCTGAGGTCAACTCACCAGATAAATTGACCAGTAAACCCACAAACTGGCTCAAATATCGGAAGTATATAAGCTCCCACATTAACCCAAATGTGTCACTAAAAACGAAAGATGAAATAAACACAGCTGTTAGTAATTTCACACTCTTGCTTTCCCAAGCAGCTACAGCGGCCACTCCCGCCCAAATCCCAAATAGCTCAACTCGCAGCTATGCAAAATGTACCCCAAAGGACATAGATCAGTTAATCAAAAATAAAAGAAAAATACGTCGCGAATGGCAAAACAACAGCAGATTTGGGGAAATCTGAAAAAACAACACAATAACATCACTCGAACTCTACAAAAACAGCTTAAGTGGAAATCCGAAAGAGACTTCCAACAATTGGTTGAACATCTCGCACTCACAAAATCAACAAATTACTCTCTCTTGCGAGCTGCTAAAAATAAGAAAAAACCAGTACTGGCAGAACCTCCCATACGGCTGCCAAATGGAAACTGGGCCAGAAGCGATGCTGAAAAAGGAGCTGCTTTTGCCAACCACCTAAAAACCGTATTCACCCCGAACGATACAACTGGTGATACCCCATTACCAACATTAATCCCACTCAATAACTCCTGTACAGTCGCGATTAAAAAAAATTAACTTATGGAGGCAATAAATAAATGCCTGGATCCAAAAAAAGGTCCAGGACCAGACTTGATAACGCCCACAATGATAAAAGAACAGCCATCCGTTGCAATAACCCATTTATTCCCCATAATAAACGCAATCCTTAGAACATGTCACTACCCAGATGATTGGAAACTTTCTCAAGTTACAATGATTCCCAAACCTGGAAAAAATCCCAACAATGTGACCTCATACCGGCCCATAAGTTTGCTCTCTGTGTTATCGAAACTCTTCGAAAAACTACTAATAAAATTGATTTTACCCAAAAATACAGAAAAACAAGTGATTCCCGATCACCAGTTTGGCTTCCGCGAAAAGCATGGCTTTATCGAACAAGTGCACCGTATTGTAGACTCAATAAGAAGCACTTTCGAAAAGAAACAGTACTGCTCCGCTGTTTTTCTCGATATCACCTTCGATAAAGTCTGGCACGAAGGACTTATTTACAAATTACAGCATACTCTTCCGCTAATATGCACTGCCTACTTAAAAGCTATCTCACGAATAGAAACTTTGTAGTAAAATATAAAAGCTTTGTCTCCCGAAAATACGAAATACTGGCCGGAGTACCACAAGGCAGTGTCCTCGCGTCCCTGCTATATATTCTCTATACTGCAAATATGCCCAAAAGCGATAGAACTCTTATATCGACTTTTGCTGACGGTACTGCTATCCTGTGCTCTCACTCAAACTCAGACATGGCAACTCTTTACGTGCAGAAACACTTGGACACTCTAAGTAATTGGCTATCACGATGGAAAATCAAAGTCAACGAACCCAAAAGCTGTCACTTAACCTTCACCCTAAGAAGGGGCACGTGCCCTGCTCTGAAGATAAACGGCCAAGTCGTCCCTGAAAGTTCCGAAACCAAGTATCTTGGAATGCACCTCGATCGCTGACTCACATGGCATAAACATATTGAATCCAAAATCACTCAGATCAAATTAAAGCAATTGGAACTAAATTGGCTAATCTCAAGGGCATCAAAGCTAAATCTCACATACAAAGTCCAAATATACAAAAGTATAATAAAACCCATATGGACATATGGAATTGAACTCTGGGGCACTGCCTCTCCCTCGAACGTGGAAAAACTCCAGAGAGTCCAATCTAAAATCCTGAGACAAATTGCCAGAGACCCTTGGTATATAAAAAACACTAACATCCACAGAGACCTGAATATACTGGAAGTCAAAGACGAAATCCCGAAATTTACCACGAAGTACAAGCAGAAGCTCATGTGTCACCCTAACATTCTAGCTAGAAAACTGCTAAGACCGTTGAATCCCTCACGTCTTAAGCGAAACTAATTTATTCCCCTATATTAGCTACGAAAACACATCATGTCCAACTCAATAAGTGTTAGCAGCAAATTGTGCGGACGTGTTTTTGATGGCTCCGCGTTACAGTTCAATTACTGCCGTGAATATTAAACCTATCGTATTGATTGTTCACTCAATTTGTCGCGAAGGAAAGTGTAATTCGGCTTTTGCCTGGAATTTGCGTGTTTTGGCTACGGCCACCAACAATAAAGGAAAAAGATCACTGAATAAATAAATACAAAAACCCGAACATGAGTGTCGGTCACTCGCCTCCACCGCAACGTCGGCTTTCGTTCTCTTGTGCATCATTTCTCATTCCAAGTCAACCACTGGATACAGGCGCCGTTGCGATGAATGGAAATAAAACCGGTTTCCCCGCTCAATTCAACGAGCACTGTCATCCAAACGATCGACAATTGCCTGATGCAGACGAATCGTCCAAAGCAGCGCCCGTTGCAAATTCACATGCACAATTAAATAGACTTTCCTGGAGCGATCAATGCCCCTCGCCTTCCCGGATTCTCCGACGGCTTCTTCAAGCAACACCACAGCAACACCAAAGCTCGCAACAGATGCATCTCCACAGAGGCTTAGCAACTATGATGCTGAACACATTACAACAAATCAGGAAGTATTAAACACACACACGCAAACTGGTATGGATAAATATATTACTATAACAAAACGTAAACGTAGTCCCAATTCTACTAGAGAAAAAAATCTTGCAAAAACAGCCAAAAAAGTTGATTTAAATATTTACAACAATCGCGTTGTTAAAAACGTATCCAAAATTGGAAATACGAAAGTGGCAGGCAGCATGAACCGCTTGTCATCTGAAAACTCGACCCTAGGAGATAATAGAAAACTCAAATGTTCTCATTAAATCATTGACCCAATTCATTGGAAATAATACCTTTCATGTGAACTTAATTATTAAAGGAAATATTCATGAAACTAAAGTTCAAGTCTACAATGAAGCTGACTTCCGAAAAGTCGTTGATAGTATTGAGAAGGAGAAAAAACAATATTATACATACCAACTAAAAAGCAGGAAAGGCCTTGCGGTTGTATTAAGAGGAGTTGATTCTTTCGTCAATTGCGATGAAATCAAAGCTGCGTTAACTGAGCAAAAATTCAAAATTAAATCTGTATTTCATATTCAAAATAAGAATAAGATACCCCAGCCTTTATTTCGTCTCGAGTTGGAGTTTGACCCTAAAGCCCTTAAGAAAGGCGAAACCCACCCGATTTACAATCTGCGCTATCTTTTGCATAGGGAAGTAAGTATTGAGGAGCCGCATAAACGCCGTAGCCCGATACAATGCCAAATTTGCCAACAGTTTGGCCACACTAGAAAATATGGCACACTTCCCAGTGTTTGCGTTATTTGCGGTGACTTGCACCAGACCAAATCATGCACGAAAAGTAAAGACGATGCAGCCGTTAGACATTGTAGTAATTGTGGTGAAAACCATACTGCAAATTATAGAGGTTGTGTAGTGTACAAAACATTCAAAAAAGCCCCTCAACTCGAATCCAGCAAACATTGCTCAGATTACATCATACCCACTACTCAACAGATTGAATAATACTACAGCTGCCCCACAAGAACAACAACAGTTCTCTTATTCAAACGTACTTAAAGGCAATACCCCAGGCCCCCAAATCACCCAACCAATACAACAAAATACTGGCCTTGAAAATAGTCTACAGATGTTCATGCAAAATATGTCGCAAGTCTTGAACAATATGCAAAATATGATGCAGGATTTTATGAGCAGTCAAAACCAGACCCTTTTAAATAGACCATGAATGCGATTAAAATGTCCTTCTGGAATGCGAACGGCTTATGCCAACACAAATTAGAACTTATACAGTTCTTTAAGTCACACTGTATAGATGTTTTGCTAATCTCCGAGACCCATTTGACCCAAAAACATTTTCTTAACATACCCGGCTACAAATTGTATGACACCAAACACCCAGGAGGTAAAGCACGAGGCGGTTCAGCGATTCTAATTAAGGAAAGAATCAAACACTACGTTTTACAGGATTTTTGCACCGAATATTTGCAAGCCACCAGCATATGCCTTAATGAATATTTAAAAGGATTAACAATTTCAGCAATTTACTGCCCACCCAGATTCAAAATATCTGAACAGCAGTTGCAGGCATTTTTTGCGACCCTTGGCCAAAAGTTTCTCGTAGCTGGAGATTTTAATGCCAAATATACTTACTGGGGCTCCCGTCTGATTTCACCAAAAGGGAATGTTCTCTGGAACACTACAAGCAGACTCGGCCTTGACGTGGTTTCATCAGGCACGCCAACATACTGGCCAACAAACAAAAGAAACACTCCAGATGTTATTGACTTTGCAGTAATTAAGACTCTGAAACGAACTCAATTGACCATTGAGCCTTCATTGGAACTCTCTTCGGACCATTCACCAACCATTATTACTATAAAATATACTCCAAGTGTAGAAGTCAACACAGTCGACAAGCTCACCAATGTACACACGAATTGGCTGAAATTCAAAAAATATATAAGTTCGCACATAACCCTAAATGTGTCACTAACAACAGAAGTGGAACTTAATATGGCAGTGCGTAACTTTACCCTTTTGCTAACACAGGCGGCAACAGCAGCGACACCAAAATTGAATTACTTTGCCCAAAAAAAGGAGTGCATGCCCCAAAATATAGCTGCACTTTTAAGAGAAAAAAGAAACATCAGACGAGAATGGCAAAAGTACAGATCACCCCATCTGAAAACAGAACTTAATCTTATTACCCGAAAACTCCAGAAAGAGCTAAAGGCGAAGAGTGATAATGATTTCCATTGTTACCTGGAAAATCTCACACCCACGGCGTCATCAAATTACTCCCTCTGGCATGCACTAAAAACCCAAAAACGACCGACAATGGCGGAATCTCCTATCAGATTACCCAACGGAGACTGGGCCAGGAGTGATGCAGAAAAAGGAGCTGCATTCGCAAGTCACTTAAAAAAAGTGTTTACCCCAAACCCCTCCAGTACAAATTACACATTACCACGCTTCGCCACTCAGATCAACAGTAACCCATTAATCATCACGAAGAAAGCACTTTTGAATACTATTGAGAAAGAATTAAACACAAAAAAGGCAACAGGTCCCGATTTAATAACGGCGAAAATGGTGAAAGAACTGCCATTAATCGCAATTACCCATTTATTGCATGTATACAATGCGATTTTGAGAATTGATCGCTACCCTAGTGAATGGAAGTTGTCACAGATCACAATGATCCCAAAACCGGGAAAAAATCCCACAAATGTGAGCTCATATCGGCCAATAAGTCTGCTTTCTACCCTTTCAACGCTATTTGAGAAACTTCTAATAAAGCTAATGTTACCCACAATTCTTGAAAGAAATTTGTTACCCAATCACCAATTTGGGTTTAGAGAAAAACACGGCACTATCGAACAAGTCCACCGCATTGTTGACACAATAAAAAGTACAATCGAAAACAAGCAATATTGTTCCGCAGTTTTCCTCGACATTACCCAAGCTTTTGATAAGGTGTGGCACAAAGGATTGATATCAAAACTACAGAGACTATTACCCGCACACATGCATAATCTACTGGAAAACTACCTGACCCATAGGAGGTTCGTGGTTAAGCATAAAAGTTTCATCTCTCGTAGATTTGATATATTAGCCGGTGTACCCCATGGCAGTGTTCTGGGCCCTCTATTGTATATACTCTTTACAGCTGATATGCCCACCACTGAACATACCCTCATCTCTACATTTGCTGATGACACTCCAATATTGTGCTCTCACCCTAACCCAAGGCTGGCATTACACCATGTGCAACACCATTTGGATAATCTGCACGATTGGTTATCGAGGTGGAGGATTAAAGTCAATGGCTTGAAACCAAATACCTTGGTATGCATCTCGATCGCAGACTCACTTGGAACAAACACATCCAAGCAAAAATTACACAGATGAAACTGAAAAAACTTGAACTCAATTGGGTCCTCTCAAAGCAATCCAGACTCAACCTCACTTACAAAATACTCTTATATAATAGTATAATAAAACCCATTTGGACATATGGGATCGAACTCTGGGGAACAGCATCTCCATCAAATGTAGAGAAACTGCAAAGAACGCAGTCCAAAATTTTGCGCCAAATCGTGGGAGCCCCATGGTTTATAAAAAATGCCAATATACATCGTGATCTACAAATAGCGACAATATCCGAGGAGATCCCAAAGCGTACATCAAAGTATACGGAAAACTAAAACTACACCCAAATACACTTACTAAAAATTTGTTAAGACCCACACGACCCTTACGCTTGAAGCGTAATTACTCTATTGCGGTTTAATAGACCGATGTCGACATATCTGTCGACACTTACACCCTCATCGATACCGACAACCCGTCGATGACGACACCCTACAGATGATGTCATCGCACAACGTCATCAGTGATCCAGCATTCTTTGTCCCAATCGGTGGATTGGAACAAAAACCTTTATATATGTCGTTATTATTGTCGTTATTACTGAAGTAATAAAATAAGTTAGGTTGTAAAAAATTTTTGTTAGTTCTAAGCATAAAATTTAGAAGATTCAATAAATACTAAAGTAATTTAAAAAAAAAAAAAAGTGCCCAACTCAATGGACAAAGGGCAAAACTCAATTTTTAAATAGAATTAAGTGAAATTTTTTATTGAAAACCCTTTTGAATTATTATTTTTAGATCTAAAAGAAACTATTTGGATGATTCAATAAATATCACACTCAAAAAAAAAAACAAAAACATTAGTAACAAGCGATAATTGGCTGTTGAAACTTTTATTTGAGGCGTTTGGAAGCAAAGTCGTCTAATCCACAAAAATTCAATGGTCTCACAGAACAAATATGTTGAATTGCAGCTTCATAGGTCAACTGGCAGGATACTATAATTGCCATATTTTGAGCTGCCACGCTCCCTTTTGGAAATCCAAAATCTGGGTCAGGAATCTGTAGCCATAGTCTCACAGAATATTTATGTGCAATTACAGCTTCCTAAATCCACTGGTGGCTTCAGGAGAGCATACTTTCCACAATCCAACTTTAACTAACACGCCCACTTTTCTAATTGCCACGCCCCCTTTTGGAAAAATCAAAAATCTCGCTCTGTAATCTCTAGCCATGGTCTCACACAATATTTCTGCGCAATTGCAGCTTCGTAGGTCCACTGGTGGATTCAGGAAAATCAAAAATCCGGCTCGAGAGTCTCAAGGCATTGGTGCATAGGACATTAGCGTGGTCCAAAATTTACTTTTTTCGCTGGAGACCCACGATCCCCCTTAAATAGTTTCATTTTGTTAGAAAAAATTCACAAAAAAAATTGGGCATCCTAGGTCAACATTAACACGTGCCCCCCTGACTCGGATTTTCTCATATAAACTGTATGGAAAAAAAACATTTTTGAAAATCTTTTTTTTTAATTCGGAGGAAAGCGATTAAAATCGGGAATTCAGTGGAAATGGTAGACAACTCTACAACGAACAAATCCAAAAAATGTTCTTCATACGATTTTGGACCACGCTAATAGTACATACAGTGTCGGACAAAACTAAAGCACATACTTTACATTCTTTGCATTTTGTTCAATAAAGAGTGGAAAGTGCTTTAGATTTAATGTTTTTATTATGAATTTAGGAAGAATATTCAATTACTATATAAAAAATGTAAGAAATTAAAAGAATTGAAATTAAAACAAAAATATTCACAAAAAATTAAAAAAATTGTTAAATTGTAGCGATAAAACTAAAGCACATATGAAATAAATTTCTGAAAAGTTTATTTTTGGTTAATTTTTCGTTGCATATCCTTTATTTTTCAGCACTGCTGCGCTTCTGCGTGGGATATCATCAATTATATTATTCAGCACATGCAATAAAATGCCCTTCCATGCCATTTCTGCTAGTACGAAAAGAGCATCTCTATTTTTACAGTTGTGACTCTGAATTCTGCGATCTACAACTTCCCGAAGATTTTCTATTGAATTGAAATCGTCTTCCATTTAGCGGTGTGTTTGGAATCATTATCCTGCTGAAAAATCCTTTTTAATGGCTTCTCCTCCTCATAAGGCAACATGTTATTCTGGAGAATATTTTTGTACACAAACCGGTCCATTATGTCGGTTATTTAATGAATTGGAACCATTCCGTTCTCGGAAAAACATCCCCAGATCATAACTTAGCCTTCTCAGAGCTTTACGGTGTGAAATTTCAGCTCTCTAGGTCCACTGGTGTCCTGTGGAAGGTTAGGACAGACATTCGGACAGAC
Organism: Heteromyza rotundicornis; assembly: GCA_951394025.1. Lineage (NCBI taxonomy): Eukaryota > Metazoa > Arthropoda > Insecta > Diptera > Heleomyzidae > Heteromyza > Heteromyza rotundicornis. Next base: position 40,353,063 of record OX596011.1, read on the forward strand.
GGACAAACAATAGGATTTTATGTACTTTGACTGGGTTCATATTTAAAAAAAATCCCCCTTACAGATTCCTGCATTCCCTAATTTATGATAAATAAAAGTTTCACTCGCTCCAATATTTCAGGTTACACCAGCAAAATGTTAATTCCAGTGCAGACTGGAATTAACATTTACTTCCCAAAGCGAGGTCTTTCGTCCCCCACTCACGGGAATAAGAATTTCGCAAAAATGCAAAAGACGAATCTCGACAAACCGTCTCTTGAGCTTGGGCAAAACCGATTTTCTATTCTTGCTGAATAAATCAATTCGGATCCCAAACCAAAATCGCAAAAACCCCCACCTATCTATCTGCGTGAGCGAAACTCTAATTCGCTCATCAAAGATCTAACAAGAAAAGTATAACTTTTCATAGCTCATAAAATATAAAACAGACCATGTTAGTAGAGAACTGGTTTTTGACAACAAAGAAAAAAAAAAAATTAGTTTAAATAATCCAAAATAAATTTTTTAATGTAAAAACAAAATTACGAAATATTTTGAATAATACAAAACAAATAATAATTCCAATAAAATTGTTTGTGTCCATAACTTTTTCTTTAAGAAAAAATATATTTATATTTATTTCAGAAGAAAATTTGCCTTTCAGTTTTAATTACTTAATAAAAATAGTGAAGTTAAACTGTACACCACCCACCCACTCAAGACCCTATTTTGACCCAATTATAGGTGGTTTTGGAGCCCGGAACATGTCCAAAATCCATTTCTAAAAATTTCCAATCAAATCCACCAAAAAAAAAATTTTGGTCTCAAGACCCCATTCAGACCCTTATATATGTGGCTTCGGAACCTCGGGCCATGTCAAAAATACGTTTCTAAACATTTCCAATCGAATACAACAATAAAAAAGACTTGAACAATTTTTACCTTTTTTTTCGGTGTACGGGAGCCACGCCCAGTTTTTGTCCGATTTGGCTGATTCTCGAACTTGATCTCAGTATTGAAGAGAAAAACATGTACCCAAAGTTTCAAGTCGATATCTCTAAAACTGCGACCGCTATCGTGCGGACGGACGGACGGACGGACAGACGGACGGACAGACAGACGGACATCGCTAAATCGACTCAGGAGGTGATGCTGATCAAGAATATATATACTTTTCCAAACCGGACACGCCTCCTTATGGGCGTTACAAACGTTGTGACAAAGTGAGTATACCCTGCCACAGTGAGTGTGGGGGTATAAATATGAAAAAAAACAGTACTGGCAGAAGCTTCCATACGGCTCCTTAATGGAAACTCGCTTAATGGAATATATAGCAAGGTGCTCGCGCCCCTGCTATATATTCTCTATACTGCAGATATGCCCAAAAGCGATAGAACTCTTATATCGACTTTTGCTGACGACACTACTATCCTGTGCTCTCACTCCCTTGGTATATTAAAAACGCAAACATCCTGCTAAGACAGCCGAATCCCTCACGTCTTAAGCGAAACTAACCGAAAAAGAGGGTTAAAAATGCTCCAACCCTCCAATGTCGGTACGTTTAACCGATGAGAGATGGTAAATTTATTGCACCGTTTTTTTCTCGGTTAAATTGTAAATTTTTCAGTAAATTTGTGAAAAATTCACATTTAACCAACAATTGATGTAAAAGAACTTACAATATCAAAAATTTATTCGATTATTTCAACTGATTTCTGTACAATTTTGATTTATTTTAACAATTTTTTTTCGGTTAATCCAACCTACCAGCTCGGTATAAAAATTTACAATTTTCATACATTTTGAAAAGTTGTACATTAACAATTTCTTTCGGTTCATTTTACCGACGTTTTTATTCTGTGTACGACAACACTCATGCCCAACTCAATGGACGCAGGGCAAAACTCAAGTAAAAATTTGTAAAAGTTGAAATTTTTTTTAAACCTTTTTAAATAATTATGGATAGATCTAAAAAAAATGATTTGGATTATTTAATAAAAAAAAATACTGTAAAAAGAAAAGTTTCACTTTTGCATTGACAATTGCAGCAAATTTTTCCATGCAAAGTGTTTTAACCGACATTTAAAAAATTTTTTATATCAAATATGGGCACACTATTTTCTGAAATCGATTGCTTCTTTTGATCTTATATTTTGTTTAATTTTTCTTTCATTATAGTAGTTTGTGTTTATTCATGAGCTACAGTTTTCGAATCACTACTTTTAAATTGCTTTTTCTTCTTGAAAACTTCTTCATATTGAAACAGAATAAAAACCATATGTAATGAAACACCCATTGACAGCGGAGAAGCCACAGTACACACTTCAGCCAACTGACGTGTACCTTAGAAAATGACAACCATTTTGCTAGTTATTACTTGGTCCGGTAAGAGACTTCCGCGGACTTTTGATAATTAACCCGGCTTCTATTAGAAGTCTTCTGATTATAATTGTACTCTCAGAAAGTTTTAAGTCGTACCTGATTTGCATGGAGCTGATAGTAGGATTGTTCTGGGCTAACTTTATGGTCTGTCAATTCATTCAGACGTTACCGCTTTGGGGCACCTGTTTCGGGTTATTTTACCCATTTCAGAGCGTTGTCAGGTCCACAAAGGATATCTGGTCGTTATCCTTGTCCTCATTCATGTCCTTGTCCTTTTCTCTCAATGATTTTGTAATATTTTGAAGTTCTTCTGAGCAATGTTTGGATCGACCTATTCTGATGTAAATGGCAATATTATTCCTTTTACAACAGCACTTTTCGCTGATACGAAAAAAAATTATCCTGTAACTTGAAGATCTTAATGCTTGTGCATTTGAACGTTTACCGTTATGAATATGAATATGAATATGTAAATATAGAAGAGATCAGAAGTTAAATATAAAACAAAATGTTGGGATAACACTACCCTGCAAAATTTTAACGTTTTTATACTCCATAAACCAAACGTAGCATTCCGGATCAAGGACTTAACAATTTTTCGAATTGGCAAAATGCAATTATTTCTCAAGAGTAAACTAATCATTTTTAAAAAAAAATGTTATCGTCACAATTCTTTTTTTTTGTGAACTAGAACGTGGTACTCCAAAAATCAAACATATTGATCCTTACAGATTTTTTTTATGCTGAACACGATGGCGTCCACAGAATTGCTATATTTCGTCTAGTTGTTGAGTCTAAACAAAATCATTTTCCATGTGGGGTGTAAAATATAAGGATTTGCCAAAGTCCTTTTAATTTTACAGTATGTAATCTTCTTTTGGATGCTTAACAATATGGTTTCCACAGAATTGCTCTATCTTGTCCAGTTTTTTATATTTGAGTCCATATAATCAAAAATTGTAATACTTTTTTCAAATGTTCATATCTTTGGAAATTGACATCGCAAATTTCCAATTTAGAGCTTAAAGAAAAATCATAACAATAAACGACTACATAAACAAAAACTTTGTGCGAAAATCTGAAATCTCGTAATAGCTCTCGTAAATAATATTTAAAAAAATGGATTTCTCATTCCCGCACATTTTTTGCTTCCCTAAAAACGCTGTCAGTAAAGTTTGTCGTTGATCGTACCTTTTTTAATAGATCCAACTTAACTTTATATAGGAAAATATTGATGTCTCCAAACATTGCATGAGTAGGTCAACTGGAATTAGTTTTTTAAGTTATTTTTGTATCTTATTGGTTTCCAAATTCAAGTAGCTGCTAAGAATCGAATTTGGTTGAAAAATGTTCAAACCATAAATACATACTTTCAAGTTAAAATATACCTTATAGAAACAAATACTCATGATATAAAAAATTAATATTTATTCAATAAACTCATTTTGCATATAGAAAGTTTTTTTAACTTGATTTAATTCTAATTTATTATATTTTTCAATCTTCAAACATGAAAAAACTTAATTTTTAAACAAAAAAACGTCAACAAGTCTTTAAAAACGTAACTTTGTCGGATAAAATTAGACAAAGTTATTGAGAATTTAGTGAAAAAGGATATTTTAATTTTTTAATTTTCCTGACTTTTTAACATCAATCGATAGGGAATGATGAACGACCAGAACTTGGCCGAATCCTGTCTGTAAAGGAACCAGCAGTAGTCTCCAATCATAATTTTATCCCAAAAGCCTTGATATCGTCTTTCGATGTCACACATTTCCTGATGGAAAATATTCAAAAAAGTCAGGAATGATAAATTTAAGAATAATTCTATAAAAGAAACACTTTTCCATTATCTTCTGAAAAAAAAAAAAATCCTTTTTCACTAAATCCTTAACAACTTTGTCCAATTTTATCCAACAGTGCCCAAAAACACGATTGTACATTTAGTTCCATTTAAGAAAATTGATTGAATGAATATAAAACAGGAACTAAATTTAGAATTCATTCGAAACTAATCTATATGTGGGTAATTCCAAGCCAAAACGGCCGTGACTCAATGTTGATTTATCCGATTTGCTTCAAATTTGGTATGTCGATAAAGGAGCATGACTATTGAAGAAATCCAAAAAATTAGCTTTTTTCATGCCATATTTTGGATTGCACAGTAAAAACAAGATAAAAGTATAATCTTCCTAAAAATTAAGTATTTTGAAACTGGTTCGAGTAAAAAAACAGACGGATCGACAGAAAGTCAGATGGACATGTCTAAATCGGTTCAGTTTTCGATACTGATATAAAATATATATTATATACTTTTCCATATACCATATACCTTTGGAGTCGGATCTTTATTTTTTTTGAAATAAAAAACCTATTTCATAAAAAAAACTTTACACGGTTTACGATTTATTTTTAATTTTATATAATTTCGGTGCATTGAAGTAATCGTGGAACCTGAGTTTATGTGGCTTTGAGGTCCACAATGGACGAGTAACCCTGCATCTCTCTGGAATAACTTATTAATTAATTTATATAAAACTGTAAATAAATTTTAATAATCCACTGTTTATTTAATTTTCAGCACCGACAGACGCTCCAAAATGATTTCGGCCCCTACTAATTTCAATCACATTTCTCATATGGGTCCAGGAGATGGAATTCAGAATCAACGACTACTGGATCTTCCCACAACAATTGAAACGGCGGAACAATTGAGTAGCCAATTATTCTCACTACGTACACCAGTGTCTACACAGCACTCTTCTTCCCTTATGACGATCTCACAAAATGGTTTGTATACTTCTGAAAGTAATCTACCTAGGGATGTCAAACAGGATTGACTTCTTTAAACATGCCTTTACTACCCAGCGTGCAATAGCGGCAACATTTTGTAAACGCGTTTGGAAGAAAATTGGTTGTGAACTATTTAACAAGCATTTTGCAAGTTTTCAAAATGCAAATGTTATTCAAATGTTCCAAATGTGCTTGAAAATAATGCGATTGGAAATAAACTGCTTGTAAAGTAGTTGGCAAGCGTTTTCCAAGCTTACAAACGCAACTGTTTTCCAAATGTATTTGACAAAAACTCGTTTAGTAATAAATGTCAAGCAGGCTTAGATTTTTTGACACTTCATATTTTGGATCTAATTTCATTTTTTGTCGTTTGTTTTTCTTTTTATTGTCTAAAATTTCAACATTTAATTTAAATCTAATTCAAAATTTGTTTAATTTCTTAGACGGTGCCAGTTCCAAACACAATTTGGGAGAAGATATATCCAAAGATATATTCAAAAAAACAAATAGATATTCAAAATTGATCCGTGATATAAAATAAAATAAAATTTCCAATACGCTCAAAAACTATGTGATTTTACTCTTAACCCTACATGTTTTTCATTTCGAGCCTTAAAAATCTATTCTCCGTTAATTATTGCTATTAATGATGCTAATAGTGATAAAAAATCAAAATTTGAAAAAAAAGTTATTTGAAAGTAGTTTTTTGGAATGTTGCCATATGGCAACAAATTTGCTTAACGGTCTAGAAATTTTCAATATCAAATTTATGTGCTTAAATTTATATAAGTTTATGTACTACATTTAAAAATAAATTTTTTTTACAAAAAAAATTTTTTCCTAAAAAATACATTAAATATATATTTACATTTACTTATATATTAAAGTTAATCAAAGTCAAATTCATTGTAAGTGTGCATTTATTTACATCAATTTTATTCAGGAGAGTTCATGAGAGTGTAAAACACTTTTTTTACATTAAATACATATAATAAAATGCATTCAATAGTTATCCCTATATATATTATAAAACTGAGTGTGTGTCTGTCTGTCTGTCTGTCTGTCTGTCTGTTTGTCCCTCAATCACGGTTGGGATTGGACAAAGGGGCGTGGCACCTCCCATACAACACAAAATATGTCTACAAGGTAATTTAGTAACTATTGAATTGAATTTGAATTGAATATTGAATAATAAAGACGAAATTTTGTACGAAGTTGTATAATAACTTTTCCATGCTTTATGCCAAATATGAGCATAATTGGACAAGGGGCGTGGCAGCGCCCACACAACACGTAACTTAAATACCAGCTAATTAAGCAACTATTGGATATATTTTAATAAAATTTGGAATGGAGCTGTATAGTATGTTTTCCCAGCTATGTGTCGAATATGGGAATAATTGGACAAAGGGGCTTGGCACCGCCCACACAACATGTAACTAAAATAACAGCTAATTAAGCAAATATTGGATATATTTTAATGAAATTTGTAATGGAGCTGTATAGTATGTTTTCCCAGCTATGTGTCGAATATGGGAATAATTGGACAAAGGGGCGTGGCACCGCCCACACAACATGTAACTAAAATAACAGCTAATTAAGCAAATATTGGATATATTTTAATGAAATTTGGAATGGAGCTGTATAGTATGTTTTCCCAGCTATGTGTCGAATATGGGAATAATTGGACAAAGAGGCGTGGCACCGCCCACACAACATGTAACTAAAATAACAGCTAATTAAGCAAATATTGGATATATTTTAATGAAATTTGGAATGGAGTTGTACTGCTATGTGTCGAAAATGGGAATAATTGGACAAGGGGCGTGGCACCGCCCATACAATTTTCTACCCCATATCACGGTTAAACGGCTTTACTGATTTTATTGAAATTTTAAGGTAAAATTGTGTTAGTAATGGAATTTGCAATAGGACATAACAGGTTGGATTTGGACAACGGGGAGTGGCACCTCTCATACAACAAACAATAATATTAAAATGTAATATAGTAACTATCGAATATTAAGTGGTCCATGGCACCAACTGCGCCCTTGCACATTTTTTGGCTGAATCAAGCCGGGTGGGATTGCAGCTGCCACCAAGTGTGTCCTTGGACATTTTTTGGGTGAATCATTCTGGGTGGGATTACAACTGCCACCAAGTGCGTCCTTGGACTTTTTTTGGCTGAATCATGCCGGGTGGGATTGCAGCTGCCACCAAGTGCGTCCTTGGACATTTTTTGGGTGAATCATACCGGGTGGGATTACAACTGCCACCAAGTGCGTCCTTGGACTTTTTTTGGCTGAATCATGCCGGGTGGGATTACAGCTGCCACCAAGTACTTCTTTGGTCATTTTATGGATGAATCATACCGGGTGGTATTACAACTACCACCAAGTGCGTCCTTGGATTTTTTTGGCTGAATCATGCCGGGTGGGATTACAGCTGCCACCAAGTGCGTCCTTGGACATTTTTTGGGTGAATCATACTGGGTGGGATTACAACCTGGCACCAAGTGCTTCCTTGGACATTTTTTGGGTGCATCATACCGGGTGGGATTACAACTGGATCCAAGTGCTTCCTTGGTAATTTTTTGGGTGGGATTACAACTGCCACCAAGAGCGTCCTTGGAAATTATACCGGGTGGGATTACAACTGGCACCAATTGCGTCCTTGGACATTTTTTTGGTGGATCATGCCGGGTTGGATTACAACTGCCACCAAGTGGGTCTTGGACTTTTTTTGGCTGAATCATACCGGGTGGGATTACAACTGGCACCAAGTTTCACGGGGGGAATAAACCATCAACTACAGCGCCATTGAAGTTGTCGCAAATTCCTATATATATTTATTTTAAAATTTTATACAACCCGTGCAACGCCGGGTATGTAACAGCTAGTATAATATAAAAATGCTGAAAAAAAAATAAGAAGGACAAAATTATAGGTATATTTTCATTGAACGTGTAGCAACTGTCGCAAAATTCAAATTTAGGCACGTACAAAAAAACATACCATTAAATGGAATTGTTGCCAAATGGCAACACGTGCATTTTAAAAAATCGCCACAGCTACGAGAATTGTATTTTAAAATTTTTAAAAATGCAAACATGTAGTATCACTATTATGTAGTATCAATATTGCAAAAACACTTTTTTTAAAATATTTTTTTTAAACAATTAAATTTAAATTACTTAAGTGATGTTTTCGGTAAAAAATTTCTCGCGTCAATATGGTGCAGAAATATGGTGCAGAAAACAGAAATTGTTGCTATTCAACAAACCGAAAAAAAAATGTTTATACAGAAATATTTCTAATAAACCAAAGAAAAAAATTGCATTAACTTTTTTTTTGTAAATTGTACCGTGGCTGGTCCACGTAGTCTTAAAGTGTGATGTTGCCATATGGTAACAAATTCGCGAAAGGGTTAAAGTAATGTGAATTCTTAAATAAAGATTCCAATTATACAATTATTCTCCTTTTCAATTTTGTCAAATTTCACGAATTTGAATTTTGAGAACTTTTCCAATAAAATTTAAAATAATTGCCAAAACGTACTTTGGTGACGAAATAAAAAGATAATACAAATCAAACGTAGGTACTCTATATTCCAAGTGGGAGAAATAAAAAGATAGTTGAAAAATATTTGACATATTGCACTGAGCAAAAATAACCAAAAGCACATACACACAAACACATAGTCCCACCAGCTGTCACTAGAAAAAGTCTCCACCATTGTCTTTGGTCTGACCGAAGCAAAAATACCCTGCACATGCGAGTACGATACATTCTGCGACCTAACAGAAATCACTAAGTCCAAAAACGAGATAAGTACGCCATCATTCTAGTCTATAATAATCCTACAATCTGTGATAATAGCCTAAGTCCTGCATACCCCTAGTCCAAGTTACAAAAAATTAAAAATCACTTCCTATAAATTTTTAAAATTGTTACTTTAAGTCCACTTTGAGATTTTTGTGTGTTATTTCTTCGACCCTGGGGCTAGATTTTGAAATATTTATTTGCGATTTATCAAAGACTGTCTCCTCTATGCAATGAGCCCAAAAACATTCCAATCCGACCATTTTTAGCCGAGTGATTTGCAATTTCTTCAAAAAAGCAAAATATTTGTATAACAGAACTAACTAACTCCTTTTATCCCGATTTCTTCGTCCCTGTGCCTAGATTTGTAAATATTTTTTTTTCGAATTATTAAAGACTGATTCCTTTATACTATGAGCCCAAAACATTCCAATCCGACCATTTTTAGCCGCGTGATTTGCAATTTCTTCAAAAAAGCAAAATATTTGTCTAACAGAACTAACTAAGTCTTTTTATACCGAATTCTTCGGGAGTGAATTATTAAAATATGTTTTTTGATCAATCAGAATTACTTGAGTCCATTTGTCGTATTTAATTCGCTGGACGAAGAATTTCCAAAAAATTTTTCTGTGTATTGCTCAAGGGTATACATTGAGCCCAAAAACATTGGTATCCAACCATTTTTATATTTTTAGAGCGCTTTTTTGTCTTTAAACGCAAATATCTCAAAACGACTTCGATGTGTTAGTAATTTTATCGAAATTCGTTATTTTATCGATAGCTTTTCGATATTTTATGAATATTTTTAGTGTCCGACCGATTATTCAACTTCCGCCTAAAATTTCACATTCGGCCCATAATCGGCTTCGGCAATATTAAGGCCGGAGCCGAATGTACGGCTGAATGTCAAAAATATGTAAAAGGTGAACAATTTCTATTTTTTTAAATCAATCATTGCACACAAGAATTACAAAGAAAAATCTACTACACAATTTAGCAACCATGGAATTTTTTCAATCCTATACACCATTTTTGCCAATTTTGCGTTATAGTTTAAAATTCACCTTCTTTGGACACCATCTTTATCAGCACCCATAACCCGTTAAAAAGCAGTATGTCTGCTTTTTGGAGTATGTAAAATTCAAAGGCCTTTGGCAAATCTTTTTAATTTTACACCCCATATGCAAAATGTTCTTGTTTAGACTCATATTAAAAAAAAACCAGACGAGGTAGAGCATTCCTGTGGACGCCAACGTGTTTAGTATCAAAAAATCTTTAAGGATCCATAGGTTTGCTTTACCACGTTATTTTTCACTGCAACTTAGATTTAAAATATAATCAAAAAAATTTAATGGTACTAAAATAAACCATTCACATATTCAAAACAAACAATCGTAAAATTATGAGAAATAGCTTATTTTAAAGATATATGTTAACACTAAACAATGACGCAAGCATTTTTTTTTTTTTTAATTTTTTTACCTTTGATAAATTATTGAGTTTTGTCAATTTCAACATTTTCTTGATCCTGAATTTCTCAGAAATCTGACGTGATAGAACGCCATCTTGTTCATTAAGTTAATTTTTCATACTTTTCACTTTTGCCCAAAATTCGCATGTAGAAAGAGCTTGAAAACGTTTAAATTCTGCATGCTCAGCTAGAGCTCTATATTCCGTGTTTATTTCTTCTATTTTATCAATTTCACATTTTGGAAATAAACACTTATAAGTGGCACAATACTGCTGGTATTGACCGATAAAACGTGTTCGGGTGTAAATTTTGTCGCCCAGTTGTAACGTCCCAAAGGCTGGGGTATAAACTCACTGGTTGTCCAGGGCTTCGTACACACAATAATTTGTGTAATCAAAGATATTTATTCAACAATTCAAATTTAAGATAATACAAACGATGGGTGGTGAACACGAATGATAGTCGTGATGGCTGTTGGACAGTTTCTCGGCAATTTCTGCAATCGGTACTATTCGACGTGGAAATTCTTCGCGGGCGATGGGACTGCGGTGAGCGTGTGACAACGATGTGAACGATGTGACGCACCTGGCGCGATGCGAAGGGAAAATTTTGTGAACGCGTTCCCTCTGGACGACGCTGACTTCACTATTCGCTGTACGCTGATTCGGAAAATAAAAGGAGCTATGAGTCTTTGTTATATTACCCGGCCATGATTCAAAATTTGTAAAATTTATAAAAGTGTTTACAGTTGGATTGTATTAATATAAACAAAATTAAGTTTAATCAACCTTTCGTGGAAAGTAGACGGGTTATTTGTATATATGTATAATTTGACAATAATATGTATATATACCAGGGACGTAACCAGGAATAAATTTCGGGGGGGGTTTTAATAAATTTTTTTTTACTTATACTGTGAAAAAAACTAGGAAATGCAAACCAAATTAAAATCAACAACACATCGCTTTTTTTCAAAATATATCTTTTGATTTTTCTTAAAAAATGTAGATTAAAAAAATTTGGAAAACACTCGAAGGGGAGTTTATGAAAATCGACGTATTGTGTTCATATATTTTGTTCATACCCTAAAGCCCTCCAAACCGCCCCCCCCCCCTTCATGGGTACTTCCCTGCTTTCATTTTAAAAACAATTTCATTTGATTCACAGCAAAATTTCGAATAACTATAAACTTTCATAAGGGGTTTCACTTAATAACGAATGCTAGAACTGGAATTTTCCAGTTCTTGGTACACAAAAAAAAATATCAAGGAGTTTCTCTTGAATTCTGTTGAATTTCATAACAATTCCATACATTTTTCTATTACTTCATAGATTTCGGGGGGGGTTCGAACACCCCAAACCCCCCCCCCCCCCCTGGTTACGTCCCTGATATATACTAAGTGTTTAATCCCAAGAATTTGATGTTGCACAGGCACTTGAACCTGGGTAACTTATTCAGGATTTGTTCGATATGGCACTTGAACCACTCGAACGGAATGTTTAAAGAACTGATTCTACTACGCCAACTTGCGCTTGTAACAAAAACACCTTTTACTGTTTCCAGTCAATAAACAACTAGTTTCTTTATTGATTTGTGTCTTCTTTTTATACTTATAATTTGATTAATTTAATTGTCACAACCTTGACCGCTTATTTTGCAGTCAGCATAATCGGCAGCGCTTGCATTTTTCAGTCGTGCAAACGGGAGTGTCATGTTCTCGTCTGGAGCGACAAAACTTGTGCGCCAATTATGCTAACTGTGCATTTGTTCAATGCATTGTAGTGAATTCATAGCCAAGGCCAATCGACTACAGTGCATTAACCGTCAAAAATGCGGTGATAATTCAACATTCTCCCCACCGTTGACGAACTGTCAACACCGTGGAAATGTAGTCTCGAACGTTGATTCGTCGTCGTCATTTGAAGTTTCGGTCCGTGCTCGGCTTGCATCTGGATTGCCATATTACGAAACCAAGAAGCAGAATTGTGGATAGGATGAGTGAAGTGTAGCTGACCGCATGATGATGGGTTCGGTTGGATTCCATTACATTCGGAAGATTTGTGAAGTCTTCACTTGCTAGTTGGTTTTGGAGGATGCTGAGTTGTTCCAATTGAGTTTCAAACTTTGTGAATGTTGAATTGAAAACCCTTTTTACTTCCAGAGGTGTACTGATATTTTGGATATCCTTAAATCTAGCGTATGATGTATGTACTGTGCTAGATGAGGTATAGTGGCCTTGAATTGTGAATACGTTGCTTTTGATTACTCAATTCGTTTACATTGTGATTATGCCGGATCCAGTTAGTGTTAATTGTGTCAGCTTTGTGCCACAAGCTGCGGATATTTCCAAGTCTAATGTTGTTGCGAAGATCCATTGATTTCTATTGTTCATTTGCATCCATGCAAGGCTTTCTTGTATTCGTGTCAGTTTGCACTGTGTGGTAGGTTTGTCGTTGAATATGTGGAATGTACTGATCTCGATGGGCATTTACAGCTAAGAATGCTGTATCGGTTACAATGGTAATCATTGTTTTCGGTTTGACCATAGGAATGGGAATGAGGTTAAACAAATCGAAATGTTGGTCGTCAGTCAAAGGTAGCCTTATTTCGAAAATTCCTTCGTTTTTAGTGACTGCTCCCTCGGCCTTCATGAGTTTGTAGAACTGGACCATATTATCGTCATCTATGGGTAGTAAGCGGGATGGAGGTAGATGAGCCTTGATGATTCTAATTTCGATTTTCAATTGTTGAGGCGTGAGTAATAATGAACTGATTTTTCCGTGGTGTGTGTCAGTAAGTACATTTATAATTTCTGTCTGCATTCGTTGTAAATTTGCTGCCATCAATGCTAGTTGCGTTGACAATGGTGCAAAGAGTTGGGAGTACTTCAGTTGCTCTTCATTTGTTGTCACTTGTTTCATCACTAAGGTTATCCTCTGCTACAGTTCTAATAATTTTGATTCTGTGGTCCGTTCGTTTTACTTGATGACATTTATAGTGGAGTCTATGATGGAGGTTTGATTTCGTAGTAGATTTATAATGTCTTCGTCTGTTTTAACCTGGTTAATTACTTCTGACATCTGCTCAGCATAGTCAGAGTCTAGAACACCGAACAAGGTGCGATCGATATTTCCATCGATATTTCCGACGAGACATGCGGAAACATGTCTCTATCCTGAAGAAGCTCGTTTCTTGTATCCTCAAAGTTTTTTGTCAGGACGTCGCAGGTGGCATTTTGCTGGAGTTTTGAGCACAACTGTTGAAGGGTGGCTACTCCAATTGAAAATGTTTTTATTTCCTCCCAAAATGGATCCAAATTGTAGTAGACTATCATTTTTCATTCTGCTGTCACGATTTTTGCTGTCCCCATTCTTTCAAAGTATATTCCAGGATCTGCACCAAATTTCTCAACCAGAACTGTACTACCCAGTACTGCCGGAAGTAGTAGTAGGGAGACAAGGATTGTTAAGAGAAATGGATGGATGATTTGTTGATTGGTGTCGTTTATTGATGTCATCTGCGCTTTCTTTGTTTGAAGGTCTTGGGTGTTGTTCAGGCTGCGACTCTTGTTCTATATTTTGGTGCATGGCTGTACTTTCTTCTGGATTGGATTCCGTTAATGGGAGTGGTGCAAGTCTATGAGTTGGTCGCTTACAGATGCCACTTGCAGTTTTTATGTCCGCTACTCTAACTGCATTGTCATGCCCTATCCTTCCTAGTGGCCACTTAAGGGGGGGTAGATTGTCTTCTTTGATTACCACCATCATGCCCGGTTTAACGTTGTTGATTTGCTCCTTCCATTTATGTCGGTATTGAAGTTCATTTAGGTAATCTCGCGGCCACTGCTTCCAAAATTCGTGCTTTAGTTGCGCCACTAATTTCCATCTTGTGAGCAACGACCCCTTGGTGGATGTTGCAGTTGTATCAATTTGTGCCGTTAGCGGTTCACCAATCAGAAAGTGTCCGGGTGTCAAGGCGTTTAAATCATTCGGATCGGCTGACAGTGGTGTCAATGGTCGTGAGTTTATGATTGCTTCTATCTCCACCATCACTGTCTCCAACTCTTCGTAAGTCAATGACGCGTTTGAAACACTTCTGACAAATCGATTATTGGCAGGATGGAGGGATGAAATGGAATTGAATGCCTTTGTCGCTGCAGGTCCTCATAATGACTTCTTGTGCTTTCTCCGTGTGAAGCGTGTTCGTTAAGTCGATCAGCTGGTTTCTGGCGCCAACAAAATTTGTCGCGTTGTCACAATATAGGTTCTGACATCGTCGCCGTCGTCCGTTGAACCGCTTTAGGCATCCAATGAACGCTTCTGTCGTGAGATCACTGACGATTTCTAAATGAACCGCCTTGGTGACAAAACAACAAAATACCGCTACCTATGCTTTGTGTGGCCGTTTTCCTCGATCTTTGAAATTAATCCAGAAAGGACCACAGAAGTCTACTCCGGCATTGATGAACGGTCTAGCTGACTGAATTCTTGTCGCTGGCAATCCTCCCATTATTTGTTGACATAATTTTGGCTTCGCCTTGGAGCATCGAACACAGTGTTGTACGACCGATCGAGACATAGATTTTCCTTTGATGGGCCAAAATCTTTCTCGAATGTAAGCCAAAAGGGTTTCTGGTCCACAGTGAAGGTTCTCTTCATGAAACCATTTCAACAGCAGTGTGGACAATGGGTCGTTGTATGGAATAACCATTGGCGGCATCGTATGTCACGTTTGCCGCCTCGAGCCTTCCGCCAAAATGAATAATTCCATAATCATCGCGAAAAGGGTTGAACCCACTGATTTGGCTTGTTTTGCTTACGCATTTGTGTTTGCTGAGGGACTGTATTTCGTCTTTAAAGTCTGACAGTTGCATGGCCCTAATTATGACATTAAGGGCTGCTTTTAGTTCATCAGTTGTGATTGAAATATGTTTTTTTCGATCACCAGCACCAGCTCCCTTTTTGACATGCTCTATGAACCTAAGCATGTATGCCACGATATGTAGTATTGTTCTGAATGAGTTTCCGTGGTTGATTTGGTGAATTAAAGATTCTAAATCGTTCTTAATGGCTATATTTGCATGGACTACTTTTAGCTTTCTCTCCATGGTGTTTCCACTAGCTTCTTCCGGGTCGTAGATCCTCGGCCATATATTCATTTTTCCATGGAGGAACCTGGGCCCGTAGAGTTGTTTGTCATTATTTTTGAAGGCAACAAACCTCTCGATAGGATGTCTGCGGGATTGTCCTTTGATTGTACGTGTCGCCATTGACTGGCCAAGGACAGTTCTTGAATTCTTGCAGTCTGGAACGATGTCGAGCTTGAGTTGATCCAGGCTAGAACGACTTTCGAATCCGTCCAGAAATATGCGGTGGCATCTTGGATATGTAAATCTTCCTTCACACGAGCCATTAACTGTGCGCTAAGAAGAGCTGCACAAAGTTCTAGCCGAGGTATTGTTTGTGCTTTTAGAGACGCCACGCGAGATTTTGCACATAAAAGTCGCACCACGATTACTCCGTTCTTGGTAATAGATCTGACATAAATTGCAGCACCGTATGCCTTCTGTGCAGCGTCTGCGAATGCATGAAGATGTAGTGTATCTTTTACGTCTTGTTGAAAGATATGTTCTGGTACGTGTGCGTTATTAAGTTTCTTTAGGTTATCCTTAAACTTCATCCATTTGTCATTTAGTTCCGCGGGCAGCTCTTCGTCCCATGACAACTTGGTTTGCCACAGCTGCTGTGACCACCACTGGAGCGAGAATTCCTAATGGATCGAAAATTCTGGCTACGTCGGACACAATTGTTCGCTTTGTATTGTGAGTGACTGACTTCAGATTCACCTTGATGCATAACTGGTCTGTTTTAGGAAACCATGTCAGTCCCAATGTTTTTATGGCATTGTTGACATTGCAGCTAAAGTCGAGGTCGACTTCCTGGTCTTCTGCTGTAGTAACTTTGTAACATTTCCGCAGTCGAAAACCTCCAGTCATTAAAATTTTTGTTAGTTGATTCTTGATCGAATTTTGGCAGATCCACCTTCGGCAAATGATGATTTGCAACCGAATAATGGGCTACTGCTTCACCTTGCGTGTCTGGTACCATCTTTGATCCCTTCTCTTGGATTCTCATTACTCCATCGCTGATCCGTGCTTCGGTTTCCAGGTATGCTTCAAAGTTGTAGTCGTTTGAATCCGGGTCGTCGATGGAATCCATTATTTGGTCATGCCATTCTTGCACAGTACTCCAATGGTGTTCAATGATTTTTACCTTACCCTTATAGTATTGCATCGGGTGTTCTGTGCTGTCGTTCAGTACGTCTATCATCATCCGTTCCACAATGTCAATTATCCTTTTTTGTTTTAGGCCAATCGGCAAGTTAGATTTTTGTTCTTGAACCACTGGCTTTGGGTGTGGCTGTGTTTTTTTTTTTTGTTGTTCGGCCCTTGCCTTTCGCCCTTTTGTTGATTCAGGACTTTGATTGTGCCCTTGATCTCTTCCCGAACTTCGCTGTATTTTCCCCCCATTGATGTGTGAAGGTCTTTCTTGACGTACGGGTGATCGTATTTAGCTGCAGGGTCCCTTCGTATGACATTGTCAATATGCTAGAATGCTCATCGATTTCTTCGGTCTTCTTCTCGACGTATTCGAGTGTCTACCGATCCTTCGATGCCTTCTTGTAATTCGCGATCGCCTTCTGCAGATTGATAGCGTTGAAGCAGCAGCTCATCGATTGTCGTCATGATTTAGTGAATGTGTGCAAGGACTTCCTTCTATGTGTTTTGTTGCGATGTGCCGAGATCTGGGCAACTTATTTAGGATTTGTTTGATATGGCACTTGAACCACTCGAACGAAATGTTTAAAGAACTGATTCTACTACGCCAACTTGCGCTTGTAATAAAAACACCTTTTACTGTCTCCAGTCAATAAACAACTCGTTTATTTATTGATGTGTCGCTTCTTTTTATACTCATAATTTGTTTAATGTAATTGTCGCAACCTTAACCACTTATTTTGCAGTCAACATAATTAGCAGCGCTTGCAGTTTTCAGTCGTGCAAACGGAAGGGTCATGTTCCCGTCTGGGGCGACAAAACTACTGCGCCAATTATGCTAACCGTGCACTTGTTCAATGCATTGTAGTGAATTTATGGCCAAAGCCAATCGACTACAGTGGATTAACCGTCAAAGTTGCGGTGATAATTCAACAAATAACTTAACCCATTAATGACAAGAGCGAAATAATAGGAATTTTTTCAAGATTTTTTCAGGAATACCTAGAAATGACCTAAGAAACAAATTTCCAACTTTTTTTTTTGGACCGCTTGCTGTTTGCCCACCCCTGCCAGTTACCATATGGTAACGCTCGTCACAACCCTAGTAAAATTACCTAATTTATGATATTTTTTTTTATAACTACTTTTTTTTAAATTTATATAAATTTAGGATTATTTTTGATTTCTTCAACAAAGTAGTTTTTTTTTAAAAAACACACATTTTTGCATAAAAAAAAAAAATTGTATAGCTCCTAGGAAAAAAGTTAGAAAAGTATTTCAGCTTGTAACTAGGATTTTCTTGATAAGTGTCCTGGTAGTCATTAATAACATTAGAAATATCTTTATATGGACTGAAATTGGAAAGGTCCTCGTCATCATTTGACATAGAGGTGTTCGATGAAGACTATCGGCAGATGAAGACCTCCTTCATCTTCCTCCTAATCATCTTGTCCAGCCGGATAAATTGCTAAAAAAAAAACAAGTGAGTAAGTTTCAGCCGGTCGATGTGAACCTATATATGCCGTACACCTTTCCATCTGATACCTGGTCGCCATCTTCCGCTCATTCCACCGACGGTACTCACAGCATTATGAGCTCCAATTTTTAGATGTAGTATATTTTTTACAATCATCCGCTCGGCATGACCTAGCCATCTTAGGCGCTGAATTTGTATGCATCATGATGTCATGTCGTGATCGGGGTATTGTGGAGAATTTTCCTACCACAATTTCCATGAAATTGGGTACATTTGTTACTAAAGACGATTTTCACTTGTATGGAAGGTAGGCGTGTCAGTTGACCAATTCAGCCCATTTGCAATACGAACTCCTTCTAGGACCTGCAGGAGTTAAGTCCAAAGTTTGGACCGCCTGGCTTGCTTCTAGCTCCTTCAATCTTCTTACCAATCAGAAGGATTAACATACTGAATGACAGGCAGACATACGGATATGGCAAAATCCACTCAATAGGCTATGTTAATTTTTCATAAGTATAACAAGTACACAATCTTACTTTAAAACCAATTTGTAGATAAAATATATAGAATTTTATATGAAAAAAGCTAAAAAAAATTTTTTTTAGTACAAATTTAAATTTGTCTATGGTTGGAACGAGCGTGCCCATATGGTAACAGCAAAATGTAAAATGATAAAAAAGTAACACCGAAGTAATAAAATAATTTATAAAATACGTTTTATTATACTTTGATATTCTCCTCAAATGTTAGAAAGCAAACATCCGCAATATATAACTTTTTGCAACACTGAAAAATATTCTTTTTTTTCCCACTTTTTGAAAATACTACTTTTTAATCATCCGCCACGGTCGCTACTGAGGTGCGATTGCTTAGAGTTATATATCAAAAGAAAGATTTAAGCATGCTTTATTAAAACCAAAAAACAGATTAGTGATATGTGTTCAAATATTTTTTAATTGAATATACCGTGGAACGCTATCAGCTTTACCATATGGTAACACTTGTCGTGAATGGGTTAAATCTATTAAACGATTCTGTTCTCTACTATCAGAGTTGCCATTTGAAGGAACTTTCCTTTTTTCCGGGGAAGGAATGCATGAACATTTGAGAAAACTTTAATAAATACTTACTAAAGTAAAAAAACGGTGAAAGTGGTTCAGTTGTAGTTAAAGAAAAATGAGACGAATTCACCAAAAACTTGGCAACACTGTTTGTATTGGAAAAACAAAAAAATTTCTCTTATCGGTTAAACTGTCGGTTACACACTCTGCGGTTCATAACCACCCGGAATGCCTGGGTTCAAATCCCGCTGACTGCTAAATTTTTTATTTATTCAATAGCCTTCTGAATTGACAGCTTTTTTAAACAGTTCGAAAAGTTGAAAAAAAGTTCAATTCTACAGCAAAAACTGTTAAATCAAACAAAATTACTTTAAAACAACAGTTATTCTGCTAAAAACAAAATAACAGTCAACGACTGTCATTTCTACTGGTATCTTTATTCTCGGTTCTACTGCCATCTTTATTCTCGGTGTAGTCAACACTTTCGCTCTATTCGCAAAAATCGGTACTTTTGTTCTTGTTCGGTACTTTTGTACTTTGTTCTGGGAAAGCTGAGAGGTATATAAAGTTTCTAAAAACTAAATGTATTTCGCTCAAAGGGCGCTCAAAAAACTGGAGGCCTTTTAACGCCAGCAAATCTTGGTGCCATGATTGAAGCTGCCATCACTGTTCAGCTGGAACATGTTGGAGCTATTCATAAAGAGTTTCGCGGCGTCCAGGGCACACTGGAACAAGAAGACAATGAAGAAATTGGAAGTCATATTTCGGATGACGTGTCCGCAATCTATATTCACGTGAAAATAGAGCTAATGAAGCGCTAATTTCACATAGATCGTCAGACACACTCTCATCAACAATTTTTCGGCAATCATCGTTCGAAGCACCTCAATCATTCATCGTTGCGCCTACAAAGCCGCGTTTGCCGGTACTTCTAATTCCGAAGTTCACTGGAATATTTACGGAATGGCCGGACTTTTATTCCATGTTCGAGACTGTTGTTGGCAACAACATGGATTTATAAAAATCCAAAAGTCTCAGCATCTGCGATCGTGCCTTGCTGGTGCTGCGTTGGACACCATTCGGTCGTTGGAGATCAGGGAGCAGTATTAAGAAAAAGCCATTGAAATATTAATCAAGCGATTTGATAATAAACGTCTTAATTTTCAGGCTCATGTAAGAGATATCGTTCAATTGAGTGGGGTAGAAGCGCGACAAGTCGTCTTTTGTCCCCTCAACATCGTTACTCACTCCTCTCTCATATTCGCCCTCCACCTCTGCCGCTGCTGTCCGAAGCAGCAATGCCACGTCTGCTTCTGCCTCTGCTCCGAGATCTGCTCTTGTCGCTGCATCGCTTTTCAATTCTGAGCATGACAACCAAAGTAATGACCTTCAGAATTTCGTTTTCTTGGCAACTGACATCGTTTTCATCAAGAAAAAATCAGGTTAGCTGATTACTTGTCAAAATCGTTGAACTTGTTCTGCAAGCCACCACTAGCAGCTTCGGCCAAATTCCTTTGGGCTCGCAATCGCCATATTCAGTTCATATTCAGTTCGATTGCCGCTAAAGGCAAATGCCAATTCGCTTGGTGAATCCTTTCATCAGGCACTTCATCATTTTAAAAACTTAGAGAGGCGGTTGCAGCAAAGCGCTGAGATAAAGGCTCAGTATTTGTCGTTTTTAAGAGAGTATCTTGAGCTCCAGCATATGTCTCCAGTCAGCTGCATTCCTCCTGGCGTCAAAATGTATTTTCTCCCGCATCATTGTGTGCTCAAAGCGGAGAGCACGACCACGAAACTTCGCGTGGTCTTCGATGGATCAGCACGCACATCGTCTGGTACATCGCTAAACGAAATTTGTATTGTAGGCCCAACTATACAGTCAAACAAGAATATCAGCGCACAGATCGGACCTAAACAACAAGAATGACAACAAAACAGCACTTGCAGCCCACTGTATACAAAGGGGCCACTCTCCCAATTTTGACGAAACGAAGATTTTGCAACAAGAGAACAATTACAAACGACGATACACGATAGAAATGCTCCATATAATTAACACATCTAGACAAAAGAGACTCAACTACAAAACAGACACCGACAATTGCGCTCATATTTACAAACATTTAATTAGACAAAAAACCAGTTGACGAAAGTCACTCTGCGCAACAGTGTTGTTCAGTGTCACTGGTAACTAGTTTTTAATATTTATATTGTGATTTTTATATTTTTATATGTAGTCCTTTTCTTTATTATTTTTGTTAAATATGTTAAATGTGAATTCTTATAAAATAATTTGTTATTACTGTTTCCACGTTTAAAAAGGTCCTGATGATGATTGACAACGTTAATCGAAATATCGAATAAATAAAAAAGCAAAAGTTAAAACTTGTTTTAATTTTTTGACACGGCCAAAGCCTACAACAACGATTAAAATAAATACAAGAAGGCCGATAACAACAACAATTAACAATATGGAAGGCACGCCAACAGGTACTCAAGTACCAACTTATGATGAACTGAAACAGAAATATGGAAACAGCATGAAGAAAATTATAAACAAACATAGACAGATTAGTAAAGGACTGAGCAATCAAAAATGTTCAATAAATTTCTTAATTAAATGTAGAAAGCACCAAATAGTCCCCAATTTCATCAAAAACACAACAAAAAATGTCCACAAAATATTTCCGACACAACACTACAATAGCAAATTACCGCCAGAATTAGCGAAGACAATAGAACAACAAACAAGAAAATTCCAACAGAAAATATTAAATCAACTAATAACATATAAACACAAAATATTAAAAGAAAACAAACTACGGAAGAACAAAACAGAGGACTCCATAGCCAAAAAATTGAACAGCGCAGACGTCGAAACGATCCGCTTATGTAACACAACAATAACTACGTCAGAAACTCAGAAGATAACGGAGAGAAACGACAGAAAATTCGATAAATTAAGACAAGAACAAATACAACAACTCAACATCAACAATAAAACCAACGATTGGTTCGTAAACAAAACTGACAAAATAATACCGAACGATGTACAGTGGCTCCTCGCACACGGGCCGAAGTTCGCCCTACCCATGACAAAGCAACAGTTCCCGATGTTCAACGTAATCGCGGAAGGAGAAGACTGCATATGGACGTTAGGAGACAAAGAAGAGCAAGACATAGCCAGAGTTAGACTAACGACACTAATAGAAAAACACTTAAGAGTAACGCAGCCAACAGTAAGAGACAATTACATGATAAATGTAACAGAAACAACAAGACAATTTCTAAAAAACAACAATGACATTATCATCGTGGAAGCAGACAAAGGGAAAAAGACGGTAGCGATGAGGAAAGCAGACTACGAACAAGGAATGCGTGCAATATTACGCGATGGATGGACATATAAAACACTAAGACGAGATCCAACAACTACACTACAACAGAAAAACAATATTTTCGTCGACAAACTTTTCAAACAAGAATTGATATCGATACAGGACAAATATAAATTAACAATATACAATGCGACGGCCCCACGAATATATGGACTACCGAAAATCCATAAGGAAGGGATGCCACTTAGACCGATTTGCTCGTCAATGAACTCCCCATCTTACAATTTGTGCAAATATGTGTCGAACATTTTAAAACACCTGACGACAGATTCTAGATACAACATAAAAGACGCGGTAGAATTTAAGAACAAAATTAATAACAACCACATTTTTGACGATGAACTAATGGTTTCGTTTGACGTCGTATCACTTTTTCCGAGCATCCCAGTGGACTTCGCCATCAAAACAATTGACAAGAAGTGGGACGAAATAGAGAAACACACGAAGATACCCAAACTCTTATTTATGGAGATGCTCAGATTCTGTTTGAAAGAGAACAATTATTTCAAATATGGTAGCATAATTTACAACCAATTAAAAGGAATGCCTATGGGATCGCCGATTTCACCGATTATTGCTGACATCGTGATGGAAGAAATTTTAGACAAATTTATGGACAATATAGAACAAAAACCGAGACTATTAACTAAATACGTTGACGATATTTTTTGTATTGTGAAAACGGACGCAGTGGAAACTACATTAAACAGCTTGAACATTTGCCATAGACACATCAAATTCACGCTAGAAGAAGAAAACGATGGACAATTGCCGTATCTTGACGCAAAAATAATAAGGAACAACAACATAATGAAAACAGATTGGTACCAAAAACCCACGGCGTCAGGACGACTTATAAATTTTCACTCAAAACACCCACGAAAAACAATCATCAACACGGCGAGAAACTTCATCAGCAGAGTCTTGAACATCAGTGATGACACTTTTCACACAGAAAACAAACGAAAAATAATACACATATTAAATAAAAACGACTTTCCGAAACCAACAATAATTCGAATGCTAAAAGAAAGC
Organism: Heteromyza rotundicornis; assembly: GCA_951394025.1. Taxonomy (NCBI): domain Eukaryota; kingdom Metazoa; phylum Arthropoda; class Insecta; order Diptera; family Heleomyzidae; genus Heteromyza; species Heteromyza rotundicornis. The sequence continues at coordinate 40,376,758 of OX596011.1, forward strand.
AAACCTCAAGACAACAACAACCGACAAAAAGAACCACTGATATACAAAGGAGTGACATACGTAGCAGGCTTTACTGAAAAATTTAAGAAAACCGACCTATACAACAACAATAAAATTCAACTAGCACCAAAATCTCACAACACCCTACGACAAATCTACAGCAACATGAAATCTAAAATTGAAGACATGGACAAATCGAACCTTATCTACCAAATCACATGTAAAGGAGACGGAGACAATATATGCGGAAAAGTATATGTTGGAACGACAAAATCAAAATTAAAAACAAGAATATCAGCGCACAGATCGGACCTAAACAACAAGAATGACAACAAAACAGCACTTGCAGCCCACTGTATACAAAGGGGCCACTCTCCCAATTTTGACGAAACGAAGATTTTGCAACAAGAGAACAATTACAAACGACGATACACGATAGAAATGCTCCATATAATTAACACATCTAGACAAAAGAGACTCAACTACAAAACAGACACCGACAATTGCGCTCATATTTACAAACATTTAATTAGACAAAAAACCAGTTGACGAAAGTCACTCTGCGCAACAGTGTTGTTCAGTGTCACTGGTAACTAGTTTTTAATATTTATATTGTGATTTTTATATTTTTATATGTAGTCCTTTTCTTTATTATTTTTGTTAAATATGTTAAATGTGAATTCTTATAAAATAATTTGTTATTACTGTTTCCACGTTTAAAAAGGTCCTGATGATGATTGACAACGTTAATCGAAATATCGAATAAATAAAAAAGCAAAAGTTAAAACTTGTTTTAATTTTTTGACACGGCCAAAGCCTACAACAACGATTAAAGTCAAATCTTTTCGACATTTTATTGCGTTTTCAGTCTTTTAAAATTTCACCTTTTATGTTCGAAATCTCGGGTCGCTCCCCTCAAGACATTAACGGTCCCTAAATTAGAATTTTCGGCAGCCTTACTGCTCGCTGAACTCATGTACTCCATATCGCATATGGATATTTTTCAAGGACAATTTCACTGTTGGTGCGATTCTACCGTATCTCTGTCGTGGCTGCGAGAGGAATTATCAAACTATAACATATTTGTATCGAATCGTATAAGTCGAATTCAGTCGCTGACAGTTCAGATGTCGTGGCATTACGTGCCAACTGAGGTTAACCCTTCCGATACTCTTTCAATAGGTGCAACACCGAAGGAACTGCTGAATTCGTCGTTATGGAAGTGCGGACCCGTCTACCTGATGCAAAATCGAAGTCAGTTGCCAGTGATGCCATCAAGTGTCAAAGATTTGTCGGAGCGGCGCAAAACGGCTCTGTCTGTAACTGTCAATAACTTTGGATTTGTCACTTAATTCCAAATACATAACATCGTTTGGTAAATTAGAGGGTCTTCGCGGGGTCTTTACAAATTCGGAGCGGCTAAGGGTACATTTACAACAAAGGATATACAAATGGGAACTTTTATGCTCATTCACATGGTGCAAAAGGTAGCATTATCCACTGAACATCGACAACTAGCGGACCAACAACCCATGCACTCGAATTGACATATTTTGTCGCCAAACAAATTTGTAGATGCTTTTGGTTTAGTACGAGTAGGAAGTCGTTTGCAGAACTCACCTTTGGATTATGAGTTGAGGCATCCTATCATATTGCCAAAGCAGTACCCTCTCACGGACTCAATAATTGAATATTTTCATCATCGGTGCCTTCCTGCAGGACCGTAAGCGCTCCGATTGCAATATTAACCAATTGGAGGAAGAAAAACCGTCAAACGCGTAGTGAATAGATGTGTGAGATGCTTTCGTGTAAAACCCAAATTGTTAGAGCACATCATGTGAACGCCACTCTTCTATCGCTCTGAAATTCGAAATAGATCTCCAATCAAGTACTACATAAGTCTCTTTGTATGTTTTTCCACTAAGGCTGTCCACTTGGAATTGGTGAGTGATTTGTCCACTCAGTCATTCCTGGCACATTAAAGCGGTTTGACTGTATTCGAGGAAAGCTAAAGACGGTTTGGTCTGACAATGCCACGAACTTTGTTGGGGCAAGGAACGAGCTTATCGAGTTGAAGCAGTTAATCGTTAATCAAGATCACATCAAAGCAGTCTCGCAGCAGTGCTTGGAAGAGGGCATCGATTGGAAGTTTATACCCACCAGATCACCTCATATTGGTGGCCTCTGGGAGGCCTCTATTAAAATAGCGAAATTGCATTTATTGCGCACCGTCGGTCTCTCTGCTTTAACTTTTGATGAACTAAGAACTCTCATTTGTCAAAAATCTGCAATAATGAACTCATGACCCTTATGTCCAATTACAGAGAATGCAGATGATTTAGAAGTACTCACTCCCGCGCACTTTTTAATTGGCGCACCATTCACATCGGTCGTGGTGCCTGACGTTTCGCTCTTAAACATTCATCGCGTGTGTGTGCTACATGCAACATTTGTTTTGGAAGAGATGGAGCTCGGAGTACTAACCCTTCTCCAGCAACGCACGAAGTGGCGCACAACCTCGCAAAATATTGTGTTTTCACAGAGCATGATGAATTGCGAGGAATAAATTAAAGTACGGCTTTGTAGTTCAATCTAATCCTAATCTTTATATTATTTTATAACTGTTATACATTGTTATATTTAATTCTATTTCTCTATTTATTAATATTAGTTTAACCAATCACCATCGAGCTATCGATCGCATTGAGTCATCGCGATAGGTCGATGTTCTACTTTCGTATGCATTGAGTGCATTTGTAGCGTGTTCAGCTACAATGTCACTGATTGCATTTGGTTTGTGTTTGGTGTAAAAAGGGTCTGCAGCAGGGATGATTTTTTTTGGTACAATTGTACTTTTTTGGTACAATTTCAAAGACAAAAGTACATTGGTACTACATTAACATTTTTGGTACAATATATGTGAAGATATCAGATTAATAATAAACTTATTTTACAATTTTTTTTCTCAAATATTTTTTTTGTTTAAGGTTTGTTTCCAGCTCTAAAGTACTTGTCAAACTTCATTTCGAAAAAAGCTAAGAAATTGATAAGTAAATTTTCTTTAACTCGTATCCACTTCGGTAAAATTTTTGTTCCATTTTTTTACGAAATGCGACACGGCCATTCTGTGCCCTCTTCAGAAATTTGGAATTGTTTCCAATTTCTTTAGAAAAGTTGACATTATCAGCTGTCAAATTTGGATCACTAACCAAAATAGAAATCAAAAGTAAATGAAGAACAGCGGAAATGATCCAAAAGGTAAAAACGCAATGAAAATTTTTGCTTTGTCATTTGTCAAAAAATTCTGATCTAATAAAACTTTGCAGCATAAGAAACTTGACAAGATTTTTCTTGAGTCGTTTCTTTAGAGCTGGAAACGAAGCTCAACGTTTCATTTATGTAACGGTAAAAGTAACTTCATTTAGTGTAATTTTAGTTTATATTATTAAAACTTCTGTGTTAAAAGCTCAAAAGTATGCTTATATATATTTAACTTGTTTACATTTTTGAATATTAATAATTTTTCTGTTCATATCGAAACCTTAAAGCACAACCATACATTTTTTCAAAACTCTTGTAAATGAAAAACAAGTTTTCAAATGGTATGTTTTGTATGGAAATGGGTTTTCATTTATTTATTTTCAATTACTTTCATCACCACTATCGTCTATCTGATGCAGCTTCTTCTCAGGAATCCAAAAATGACAAAAACTCGATTTTCATGGAAATGGACATAGTATGGTTGTGCTTTAAGGTATCGATATTACAAACTATTTTTAATTATAAAATTTGGACATTGAAGTGTTGTTACTTTTTCGACAGATTTGGTACTATTTTGTTTGCCTTTTTATACAAAATGGAACAACCCAAATATCATCCCTGGTCTGCAGTGTACATTTATATGGTTACACTACAATACTAGAAGAACTAGAAGTTGGTAATATCGTGATCGTAAAAGACGAAAATTTGGCGCCTCTCAAATGGCCTCTCGCTAGAGTCATTGATGACGTAAAAAGTGATGACGGTATCGTACGAGTAGCAATGGTGTGGTCAAGCGTGCAGTTGCTAAACTTTTTCTCCTGCCTAGCGAGAATGATGCTGTTGAAAGCGCAAGCCTTCCCGCTTATGCATTTTTGCTCAAATTTGTTATAAATTACGCTCATTATCACATTCCTTTCTTCTTCTAATTTCGCTACTTTCGCATTGTCTAGCAGTTGTCTAGTAGCCCTAAGTGTGCTATTAAATTATATTCTTAAGCCCTTATAGTCATCTTCATCTGTTAATTGATTTTCTAAAATTTTAAAGTCTGTTTCTAACCCATTTATTTCTTCTAACTTCTCTTTAATAGTTTCTTCTTTATATGGTCTTCCAGAGCTTTTTCTATTTATATATATCCTATCTAAGACCTTTTTAAACTCTTCCATTTTTTTATTTTATTTTAGTTACTATATAAATAAAAAAAAAATTACATATTCTTAAAAAATCTTTGTTTTGTTGTTTATTTTCTATATATATTTTCATTTGTATAACATAAATTTTGTAATTGATACTTATAAAATTGTATTATTCCTTCTGATGTCAGAATTTAATTTTTTTGTGTCTTACCACTTTGACAGGTAAAATTAACTGGTCCGCCCCGAGGCGGACCTGCGCATCTAGAGCTAAATTTCTAAGCTGCAGTAAATTTCGTTTTTACAAAAAAAAAATTGTTTCAAAAGAAAACTTTTTTATTGGGACAAAAAGGCTTATTATTGAGAGAAAGGCATGAAAACACGTTTGGCTAGTCCAATAACAAAGCATTCACTAGCAAAGAATTGACTGTCTTCAAAAATTCAGTGATATTCAGATTAGCAGTTGCATTCAATTATTCCGAATTCAAACACTGATAACTCATCGCTGTGCCATTACTAGTTTAAAAAAAAATTTTGTCTTTAGAATTCACAAAAATGCAACAGAAATCATATGAAATCGGAATTTTGTATGACAATTTTTTGCCCAGGCTGCGCAGGTCCGGACTCAGCTCAAGTACTACCAGAAGTCGTTGAAAGAATTTTTTTGATTGATTTGGCATATTTTTGCAAAATATACACTTGTTTCTACTTGCCAATAATTTGTTCAGAAAGATAAAACCAAAACTATTATTTTTTTCGATTTATTTAAAAAATTGTATAAAACGAAATAATTCTTTTTCGTTTTTGCCAATAATTTTACTTTGAATGCATGTAGCTGTCAAACCACTGACATTGCAAAAGATTTCCAAAGAACAAAAGCACAGAACAAGCTTTCAACTATACGATGATCTTACGATTGGCTAAAAAAACTTTAGATGTGGGAGATATATAGTCACATGTAAAACCCGCCTTGAGGCGGACTGGCGCATTAGATTGTTAACTGTACCACTTGTACTTGTGTTTACTACAGTTTCCTGTATTTGGGGTCTACTTTGTGTTTTGCCCATTATTAAATTTACTAGCTGGGCCCGGTCCGCTTCGCTGGGCCTAAATAATTTTTGTTGTTGCATTGTCTGCAATGTAATGGATGAAAGTAAACTTTAAATATATATGTTTAATTGGTGTTTATACTGTGGAATTAATGTTGTACAATTTTATAGGGAGGAAAATTGATGTAGCGATTGGTATTGAAATAGGTTTTGATGAATGAATGAATGATTCGTATTGTATGTATGTATGTAGCGCAGTAAAGTATGTTTGGAAGATTATTGAAATTAAATTAAATGACATGTGGAATAAGTATTTGAAGCACATGCCGCACATGAGCACATGAGCTTTGGTACGTAGCCGAATGCTCGCACAAAATGGCCCGGCAGTGAAAACACTTGAAAACGAACAAATCTGTAGATTCCGATGCTGGTGCGGGAGGGAATATTCAATCAGTGTAAACGGTTGCACGAACGGAATTTCGTTTACGATTGGAGTTCGAGACAAATGTTGTGTTCGCTCCAACGGTCTAAGTGCACCTTCAAATTAAGTAAAAATAAGTACCTTTATCCCATTTAGACAAAATTAAACCAAAAATTCCCTTAGGAAGGGAAATTTGCCTAAAGTTGGCTGCACTGGTTGAGCGCCCCGTCTGTGAGGAGTGTTGCCACATTGAGAGAAGTTCTGTTGTGTTTTTGTAAATTTTTCTTGGGGGAAGAAAGTGATTTCTATAACTTGTTGGGACAACTTTGCAGGGCTTATTTGCCGAAAAGGCCAATCGCAGTGTGTGCATTTAAGTCAAGTTTAATTTAATTTTCATTCGCAATGGACGTCTTCTCGTAATATGAATGGCGGTTTGCCTGCATTTAGGTCCCCATAAGCCAACGCGAAATTCCGCAGCCGGTACGGAACTTGAACAAAAATGTTGCTTGAATATGCGATACTGCGTTTTTTTAAAGAAAATTTATAAATAATACACATTTTTAGTTGTAGCTTTGAAATTTTTTACCGCAAACAAATTTTTTTATTCCAATATCTTTGCTGGAAGAATTTTCGAGAAAGTACCGCGGCGGCGGAATTTTGGGTATTTTAAGTTGTAATTAAGTACTGTGTGTAGGGTTACTGTGAATGTGGGCGACATTCGCAGTGAGCATTTAAGGTCGCCACACATGAATGCAAAATTTCGTTGGTGTGGTGGTACTTTTTCTTGAAAATACGATAGTGCGCTCTAGAATGATATGCATTTGTTTTTGTTTTTGTGAAATTTTTAAGCACGAAAAAATTTGTCCGAGTTGAATATCGCCTTGCAATTTTTAAGCAATTTTTGGGGAAATTTCGCGGCAGTGTGTGGGAGCTTTAAGGGTATAATTTAATTTCCATTCACAATAGACATTTTTCCGTAGTTATTTGGAATGTAAATGGCAAATGCATTTAAGTGGAAATGAAGTACTGTGAAAGAGGCCGTAAAATCTGCACTGGGAGATTGGGGCAAATTTTGGAATTGCGAATATGTAATACTCAATGAGAAGCCGTGTTATTTTGGCACTGCCTTAGGGTTTTTCCATTGTTGAAAAGTTCCATGCAATCCAACGGAAATAACCTTAATTATTACTCCCTGCTGCATTTAATGTTGAAATTTGTGATCGGTACATCGACTTGAAATACTTTAGCAAATCGATTTCATACTTTGAAAGAAACCGAAAGGGTTTTTTAACCCGCAGATATGGTAACACTGCTTGGGTGGGGAAAAATTAAGTCCTAGGTGGCAACCAAGTTGATTGTTGATCATATGGTATTTGCTTTAAAAGATTCACAAATGTGAGAGAAATACGTATTTTCTAACTTGTGGGCGGTAAAAGTGGGCGTGTCAAAACCTATCCTATGTCACGACTCACGACCCCTAGAACACATATATAAATTGTGGTGAGAATTGGTGCTGTAGTTTTCGCGTCCACTGGTGACAAACATACACGTCTCTTTTATATATATAGATATATATATACCTATATATAATTCAAATTTTTTTTTACAAGTTTTAACTTCGAATATCTTGTTACTGAAGCAAGATGGAGCCACGATTGCAAGAATATTTTTGTTCTCTTTTTTTGGTGAATGGTTGGACGGTATTGAAAATGGGCAACATCGGATAAGAACCACGCCTACCTTCCATACAAAATGGCAGCCTAATCTGTACTACTTTCCTTTATCCAGAGAAAAACTTGATTGGAAATGATGTCGGGAACGATATCTGAATAAAACTGGAACAAAATGAAAGCAGAACATAATCAACGTAATAAAATGGAAATTATCGACAAACAATAGAAAAATTTCGATAAAATATCGAAAAATTATGTATAAAAATACATAAAATATCGAAAAACTATCGATAAAATACCGAATACCAATTTTCGATAAAATTACTAACACATGAATCTATCGAAGTCGCATGCGCAGGTTAATTCTCTTACTAGTTGTCTTTAAAATCGATTTTTTTTTATAATAACCAAAATATTTTCAATTATTAATTTTCACAGTATGTTCCTTGTTTCGCAGGAAAGGATTTACAGGACATTGAAATTCCCATAGAAACTACGCCACTTACGTCATATGAATATAGCGCAAAAGAAACACGCCAATTAAGAGAGTGAGAAAAAACAAAATAGAGAAAACAACAATGCGCAAAGCGTACCTCTATCAGCTCTTAGCTTAGCTAATTATCTCTTCGCATGCTACTTGCTTTGTGAGTGAGTGCAAAAAATGCAATGTTTTTTTGCGAGAGACGTAATAGCAATATTTGAATTAGGGATGGAAGAGTATTACTGAATTCATTACAGTTTTCCTTTCCAAGTTGCGCGCGTAGACTCAATTTCAAATTGCATACAGATATCTTATCCAAAAATATATAAAAACATACATATGTACATGTGAATGAACGGAATTGGACAAAGAGGCGTGGCACCGCCCATACAATTGAATATTTCAATATGCTATACATGGGCTCCGATTGATTATTTTTCAGCGGTATATGGTTTTATTTTTGATGTAAGTACTGCCTACATCCACTCACAATTCAATCTGATTAGAAGATGAAGTAAATATATTTGACAATTATTTTCATTAATCTATTATTACCTTGAAGGCAAAAACCACAAAAACCAGAACTACACTGAGGGAAAAAATTGTGAAATCAAATGAAAACGTATTTAAATCCAATATAAACGTATTTGATAGCGCTCCTAAGCTGTTTTTATTAAAATCAAAAATATGCGCGTATTTAAAATTGTATTAAATATGGAAATATTAAAATGAAATATGGAAACACTAAATTAGTTTTTTTATTTAAATTGCGAAAAAAAAGATTTTTTCTTTTTCATTTATTTGTACTTTTCTTAAGTTATTTTTTTTTTTTGCTTTATTTAATTTTTTATTTGCTAATTTCCTTAGAATCTTTTGTAACAACTTTTCCACAAATTCAGTTTTGCCGGAATTCTAACCGACAACCTCTGGAGTTTGGAGTGCGCTCTAACCGACTCGTCTATTTCCGGCATTATTCACAAGCGTTTAAATGTTTGTATATTGCTCAGCAAGTCTTATAAATTGATGTTTTCAAATCTAGATATAAAAATTTCAATTATACATTCCTCAGCAAGCGTTGGTTTTTTTCTTCTAAAAATATAAACTGAAGTTTTCGAATCTAAAAATAGAAACTCACAAAAAAACATTGTTTATTTTCTGCTTCATATATATTTCAGTTTAGATACAGAAAAATTGTGCCTGTGATAGATATGTGTGAATTTCTCATTTCCAATTTGCAGAGGTCGTAGGTTCAAGACTGGTTGGCGGCAATGAAGTTTTTTATTTATAGAAAACATTTAAATACGCGCGTTTTGAATTTCTATAGAGATACTGATTTCCAAATATTAAAATATTCAAATCACATTTAAATAAAAAATATTTTATTCTACTATGCGTTTGTTCGTTAATGTAGGGTCAGTAAAGTGGACCGTATCAGTCAATAGTTCTTGAAAAACGAATTGCTGCTGCAAAGACAAATATTATTTTGGAGCTCTATTCAAGGAAGAAAACGGGCATAATGAAGAGAATTAAAAAACGCAATTGGACTACCACCGATACCCCAGAAGGGAGACCAGAAGAAGTTCAAACAAAACTATAAGGAACTGAAATTTTTAACTTTAATAATATTTTTTGTTCAGAATCAAACAGGCTTTCCAGTTTAGTAATAAAAACATTTCATGAATTTTGGCAAATTTTTTAAAGATTTGATAAAAATAAAAAAGTAGAGAGTGGACTATCTTCGGCTATACCGAAGTTGAAATACCCCCACACAGTAGGAAGAAGTACCTC